>CAJQZJ010009351.1:2896730-2922985 GCA_907164525.1 Lophiomys imhausi | reverse complement strand
CTTTCTTTCTTTCTTTCTTTCTTTCTTTCTTTCTTTCTTTCTTTCTTTCTTTCTTTCTTTTCTTCCTTCCTTCCTTCCTTGCCTGTTTTCCTGCTTTCTTCCTTTTTTAAATGAGCCTACATTTAACATGCAGGATGAGAAGCTGGATTTCCAGAGCAGAGCTTGGAGTGAAAATCCATCCTCTGTGTGTCTCTGTGTGTGTGTGTGTGTGTGTGTGTGTTTCCCATGACAAACTTCCTCTAGTCTCTGTTGTTTGTTCTGTCCTTCCCATGCCCGCTGCTGGCCTGCTGAGTTAGAAGAAACAAAATACCATACAAATGAAATAATCAGGGATGCAAAGCAACTAATGGCTTCAGCTGGTCACAGAGCTGTGTGCAGTTGGGTTCCACCAATTTTCCCCAGTATCCTTTGTCCCACTGGTCACCTGCCTCTCTGTATAGCTCTGTGTTTGGGATGTGGTGGTCAGCATCTAGTGACAATAGGATTCATCCATTGGATATCCCTTACCCTCTGTTCCCAGCACTGGGAATAGCCTCTACCACTACCAACTTGGAAGCAATTTTAAGTGGTCCCTTTGCACATAATGCTGGTGAGCAGACAACCCAGAGACCTTGCAGAGAGACAGACACAGAGGATCATATCACAGCAAGCTACCCGGACATCTAGTTGCTATACCTCTCTGTCATTCTTCCCAGGAGTGTTTCTATATTTCCCTGTCCCCAGGAAGTGCCCAACCCAGGTGGCTTGTTCTCTCCCCTTTCAGGTAGCACAAAATGATTTTCCAGTGTTCTCTCTCTCTCTCTCTCTCTCTCTCTCTCTCTCTCTCAAAAAGCCTCACAAACGTCCATGGAGGGCACAAGAAAACCCAGGTTTTTGGGTTCACTAGGCTGGCTTTTTGTAAAATGCAACTTCATGGTTTTCTTTCATATGTTGGCCTAGTTGTGCCACTGCCCATAACTGATAAATCACAATAGTTCTTATGTGTATGGTGGTACATGCTTGCCATTCTAGAACTAGGGAGGCTAAGAGAAAAGGATTAGCCTGGCCTACATAGTAAGATCCTATCTGAAAAAAAAAAAAAAGGAAGAAAGAAAAACCAAGGGCTGAGGATGTGTTTTGGTAAGAGGTTTGCCTGCCTAGCATGTGCAAGTCCTGGGTTCAGTCTGAACACAGACACAAATTTCTTCAGAGGCTGTCTCTGCTGAAGAGAAATAACTGAATAACATTTTGTTCCATTATTGAGATTTTAATTGGTGGTTGTAAATGTCATGTCACATTTAACATCTATTTAATATCCTTTCCCTTTGGGTTTCTATGCCGTGTTGGCCATTAATTATTTCAGCAAAATTCTCTCACCCCTCTCTGGATGCAGAGCCCTGGTGGGGAAAGCTGGTTGAGTACAAAGGTCCCTGGTAAAAAATAAGATGTGTTTCTGGCTCATGTCCAGGCTCTAATCCACCTGCCTCCCACATAGCTGCAAAGTCTACCCAGTGCTCTCTCTAGAGACAGTCCGTATTGCTTAACCCTGTATACAAAACCTTCCGATGCGCATCCCTTGAAATGTGGTCTTACTTCTTCCCATTTCTCTGCCTGTTAATCCAAGCCGTGCATTATCTCATCCCAAAGCTTTCCTTATAATGCCATCAGGGGAGGGATCTCTGATGTAAGTCCTTAAACTGTTGGCTTCTAGAGACCTCTTGGGTCTCATAATATCTGGACAATCTCTCTTTTTCACATCCCATAACACCTATGGAGGGACATTTTCTTGCTCTGTTTCCATTGCTTAAAACACATTACCACAGACAGGGAAGGTACAAAGACGTTTACTTTGGCCTGGTCCAAGGTAGGTGCTAACCTTCTTGTTGGCCAAGCCCAGAGATCTCTCAGAGCACCCAATGGTGAAACAAAAGTTCTCTGTCTCTCTCTCCGTGTGTGTGTGTATGTGTGTGTGTGTCTGTGTGTGTGTTCACATGTGTGTGCATGTGTGTGCGTGTATGTGTATGTGTACACATGTGCATGTGTTTCTATCCTGTTGATGACTCACCTCACGATGGGGATTTAATTACAACACGAGTTTCAGAAGGCACAAAGTGTATTTAAACTAGGGCAGAGAGCAAATTTGGCTTGGAGACTGTTGCAGTCTGCTCACCCATTCTCTGTTACCCGAGATTGGTTCATCTGGAAGCTAGCTAGCTCCCCTTCTCCGGTTGCCTGGAGCTGGGTGGAATAGTCATAGTAGAAAACCAAAATCACTGATTCAGTTTCCGCCCTATTGCCAGAAATGATGGCCAGATGCTCCCTGTTAATTGTCAGATCGGCAGGATGCAGCATCATCTGGGGGAAGAGAAGCTGGGCGGCCTGTGGGGATTGTCTTGGTTAGGTGAACTGATGTGGGAAGACCCTTCCTAGCTGTGTGTGTGTGTGTGTGGGGGGGGGCTGTTCTCTGGATGGAAACCCTGGACTGCATGAGATGGAGAGGGCGTTTTCTGTTCCTTACCGTGGGTGTGATGTGACCAGCTGTCATTCACCACTATGGACTCCACCCTTGAACTGAGCCATAATAAACCCCTTTCCCCTTAAGTTGCTATTGTCAGGGTATTTCATCCTAGCCACAGACAAGTAACCAGGTTGGGTCCATACCTGGTGGAGTATGCGGGAGTACATCTCGATGGGCTGACCGGTTTGCTAGGCCCTGAGGGTGGGGGACAACTTTTGGACATGTGTGTCTGGATTCTTTGGCTTGTCTCAATAACTCTAGCAGACGTTCTGTCTTTGTGGTGCCCCAAGCACCCATTCCTCCTGAGTTCTGTTGTGGGACATGGGCAATATGCTGCTTAGGTAAGACACACACACAAACTGTCAGCCTGAGACCCGACATCTGGCACAGCTGGAGAGCCCGCCTTATCTCACACTCACACCCATCTCACATCTGGTCTGGTCTTGCCAGCAAGGAGAATGAGTTCAAAAGTCACCCAGAGATGGCTCAGCCCTCTGGTCCTGATGTGGTCTGACAGGTGTTTTCCTGAGCACTAAGGAGTGTTTCTCGGGACACATGGAGCTGAGCTTTAATACCATCTTATTCAAATGCTGACAGCAGTGACCTAAACTGGCAAACAAGGTAAATTGGGCCCCGTGCTCTGGGCTGGAGGGGCAGTAAACGTTTCCCCAATCTCCACCCCATTTGGGGGTAGGTTCTACCTTTTTTGTCTCCAAGACCTAAGTTTGTAACAGGATTCTCTTCATTTTTCTGTCTTCTCCTTTCTCCTTTGCCTCCTCCTCCTAATCGCCTGGGATCTAGAAGATCTTCAGGCAGCTCACGGAGCCTTAGGCTGTTTGTTAACAGTGTCAGCTTTTTTTTCCAAACAAAGCTTCTGACGGGCTGAGCCTGAAGCCTGCCTCTCTGCCTGACCACGCTCCCCAACTTTTGTAGGTCTTTTCACCCTTTCTTCTAGGCAGTAAGAGATTTATTTATTATTAGTTCATATTTTGAAATTTTATTTTATTATTTTATGTGTATGGGTGTTTTGCCTGCATGTGTGTCTGTGCCTGTGGGGCCAGAAGAGGGTGTCAGATCCCATGAAACTGGAGTTACTTGTGGTCATGAGCTGCCACGGGGCTCCTGGAACTTACCCAGGTCCTCTGGAAGAGCAGACACTGCTCTTAACTGCTGAGTTGTCTCTCCAGCCCCAGCAGTAAGCAGTTTAACTTGCATTTTCTTAAAAGTCTTTAGCAGATCTTCCCTTGCCCACTGGGACTAAATAGTTGTAATCCTGAGCCACCCACACCCATTTGAAAAAACCTTAACCCCTAGCTTGATGATACTTGGACATGGAGCCATGGGCCAGTAATTGGGTTGTGGTGGGACCCCCATGGATGGAACCAGTGCCCTTACAAAAAAGAGACACAGGAGAGAGGACCTCTCTGTACATCACTTGAAGATGAAGCCCAAGAGTAGCATGCGTGTCCCTGGAAGTGGCCCTCACCAGAAATTAACTCAGCTCAAAATTTCATTGTGAACTTCTAGATCCTAAGACCATAAGATAATATGGTTTGATTGTGAAAAGCACCCCACCCAGGTTCACATGTCTGAACACTTTGTTCCTGGCTGAAGTCGTTATTTTGGGCAGTTGTGGCATCTTTAGGGGTATGTGAATGAGCTGTATCAGAGGAAGCGAGTTTGGGAATTGGTTGTACGGTCTTCAGGAGGTGGAGCTTAGCTGGTAGAAGTAGTTTGCTGGAGGTGGTGGGCCATAAGGGTTAGGGCTGTAAGTGGTTCTCAGTCTTCCTAACACTCTGATCCCTTAAAACAGTTCCTCACCAGGTGACCCCAAACCATACAATTATTTTTGTTGGTTTCATAGCTGTAATTTTGCTACTATTATGAATTGTAATGTAAATACCTGTATTTATCAGTGGTCTTTGGTGACCATGGTGAAAGGTTTGTTCAACCCCCAGACAAGTTGCCACCCATGGGTTAGAGGCTCAGTTCGCTCCTGCTAGGCGCTCTGTTTCCGCTAAGCAGGCTGTACTGCAATCTCCAGCCACTAGGCTTTCCTCACCATATCAAAGGGTAAGCCAGAATAAATCCTCCTTTAATTTGCCTTAGCTAGAATTCACCCTGAGGAGAAATGTAGCTGATAAAGAGGTCACTTAAGTCAGCTGGTTCTTGTCATTCTGTTACATTAGCCCCACATCCTTCAGTTGTTCATCTCTGACCAAAACACCTGAGAGAACACCTCCAGGGAAGGGATTATCTCTTTGGCCCCAAGATTTCTGTCCATAATCCTTGACTTTGTTGCTTCTGGGCCCCTTGGCGAGGCTAAGTCTTGCAGGGATGGGAGCCTATGGCAGAGGGGCCTCGACTCATGTCATGGCAGGAAGCAAAGGAGAGGGTGGAGAGAGCTGAGACAAACTTGCCCCAGCGTCCTGGACATTTTGTTTGTTTGAGACGGGGTTTCTCTGTGTAATACTCCTGGCTGTCCTGGACTCACTTTGTAGACCAGGTTCGCCTTTAACTCAGAGATCCACCTACCTCTGCCTCCCAAGCGCTGGGATTAAAGGCGTGTGCCACCATGCCTGGCCATTATAGACAGCATGAACTGCCATATGGTGCTGGGATTTGAACCTGGGTCCTTTAGAAGAATAGCCAGTGCTCTTAACCGCTGAGCCATCTCTCTAGCCCCCTCCTGGACATTTTAGAACCTCCTTAAATAGCTATTCTTCGATGCATGGTGGCCATTTCATACCTAAACCATAATGAAACCCAACTGCCTAAGACATTGTCATTGCCTGAATCTCTCAAGCCAGAAGAGGAGGATTCGCAGTGACCTCCCAAGTAGATTCTGGAACCAAGGTTCCAACTGTCCAGACCCAGCCTCTCTACCTCTGAGCAGCAATTCTGGTCCCTGGAACCTTGCCCCTGACACTGCAACAACCCCTGTAGCAGAGGCCACACATGGGAACCTCTGTGTAATTCAGGAACATCTCACATCTCTCAGCTTCAAGGTTGTGAGCTTTCATTTGAAGCTCTGATTAGCAAGGAGCAGGGATTTTAGACTGCCAAACAGATACTCTCCCTCACACTCTCCTCACTCCCCAGACCTGTTGCACATCCGCACAACACATCTACCCTGAAGTCTTTTAAAGACTTGTGCTTGGGGAAGCAAAGACCCTGAGGGAGACTCCAGTTTTCCAATTTAATGAGAATGCAGAGCGCGGATGGAGGGCTCCCAGGGACTTCTGCCTCAACTCTTACCTCAAGGCTGCACAATCCTTGACTCTCCCTCCCTGCTGCCCCTGACCACAGTTATCCTTGAACTGAGTATTCTCCCTGCACTCACAGATCTCAAATGCTCCCCAGATCCCAGTAGCATAGGATCTTAGTGCCCCAGGCTGGCATTTCAAGTCTGATCTACCTGGTCCCCCCCAATCCCTGTTACTAAAGGATCATCCCAGATCCATAGCTGACTTACCCTCAGTCACTTCGGGAGATGAGCTGGGATTGTGGGTGGCATTTTCCAATATGTCATTATCGGGAAGCCTAGAGCACAGTCCAAGCAGCTGCTAACCCCACCTGGAGCTACTAACTGCCTTGCCTGCTCTTCTGTTCTCCACGGAACTCAGAAAGTTGGAGCTTGGCTCACCACGTTGGAAAAGACTTGGCTGATTAGCTGTTTCACAGCCTGAGTCTACTTGTCTCTCCTACCTCCTCACCTTATCCACGCTTAAAATTTTCTGCCTCTAGAATTCCCTCTCTTTTCTTCCAAAATATGTGCTACTCGCCTCTTTTCCTTCTCCTCATATTCTGGGCTTGACACAACTGTTTCAGTCACGGACTCAAAGCATCTGGGGTGGCCTACACTAGGCCTGCAAAAGGCTAGACCTGTCTACAGCCAACCACTGGTAGAGGAAGGACTCATAGGACCCTGCCTCTCCCTCCTGAGCTGATGGATGCTACAGGAGGAGGAGTTGTTACTTTATGATGTGAGCCACTGGTGAGTCCAGCAGACTCCATTAGATATTTCCATGCTCATGGTCAACACGGAGTTCTGGTTAAACCTAGTACAGGGGTGTGTGGGGTTGTGGTAGTCATAATACAAAACAGAAAGATTTAAATGTGGGACAGAACTAAAGAGCAAGGAGAGGGGATTGCCCAGAGTGGGAAGGCAATAAGAGAGAGAATGTGTTACATACATGTATGAAACTCTAAAAGCAGTTAATTAGTACTCAGAAAGAGAGGGTTAACTGAGGCCCAGAGAGGGTGAGGGGTATGGATCAGGCCACACCAGATTTGCAGCTGAAATGGTCATGCCTAGTTTTGTACTTCTGGACATGTTCTCTTGGCCCTCCACGGTCTATCTCTGTGCTGTTGGGTTGATTGATTTCCTCTGGTCCTCCTCTAACTAGGTCTTCTATAGAAGTGTGACTCCAGTGTGAGCAAGCACTGTGGGAAGAAAGACTCCTGCCGTTAGGGCCAGCTCCATCTACCTGCCAGTGGCCTTTGTCTGGAGTTTCTTGCTGATTCGAAGCATCCCCCTATGGCCTGTCCAAACCTGTTTCCCGCAGTGCCTCTGTCTGCTGCTCTGGGCGAACCTAAGCAATTATCTCTCCCATAAATGTGACGGATGGTCCCTCCTCGGACACTAAATCCACAGCTAAGCGGTTCGTGCTCATTTGCAAATCAGCTCTTCTCCCTCTCCCTTTCCCTCTCCACCCATCTCACCCCATCCACCCCCCACAGCTGTTGATTGCCTGATGCAGCCCAGGATTCATGGTTTTCATTAGTCTCCTTCCAGGGGCTCAGCTGACTGTGGAGGCTGCAGGGACAGTGGTTTCCTCCCTTCCATGTTCTCCCCACAGGAGTTCTAACAAGGAGTTGATTTTCCAGGCTCATTAAAAGCAATACAGTGATCCAGCCAGGCCTGAGAGATGCTGCAGATATGGGTGTTCTGGCAAATAACATCTGTGGAAAACCCACGGGCTAAACGGGAGTCTTAGGTCCGTGGTCCAGTTCCAGATCTGTTCCTACCATGCTGGGTGACCTCAAGCAAGTGCTTTGGCTTCTCTGAATATCCATTTTCTCATGTGATCCTGCTCCCAGCTATAAGGTGGAGTGGTTTGGATGACTTGGTCGAAGTAGGTTCCAACTGCCGAGTGTCTATAAAGCAGGACTCAAGTGTACAATTAGTGCCACTACGATCCCCACTTAGTGGAGAAAGAACACAAACCTCACAGAGGTTCGTTGATTTGTCAAGGAACACACAGCTAGTTAGTACAGAGTCAAGGCTGAATGAATCCCAGGTCTAACAGGGGTCACAAGCAGGATTTTGCACCTTGAAATGTGACAGTTTATTTCCGTGGTCATCTTGGTAGGGTTAGGAAATGCCTGTGGCTTTGGTGCAGCACACTTTTGGGTCTGTGACCAGCTTTGAGCTCCTAAGCCCGGGAGCTTGGAGATGGTATCTCTCTTCACAGCTGTCTCTCTCCCAACTTCTTTAGCATGTTGTAACCCCATTAGTTATTTTGGTTGGTATGAATTAAAATTCTACTTGAGACTTAAAAAAAAAAGTACAACCTTCCCCTGAAGTATTCTACCCATTGTTTCCAACCAAGAAGGCGGATCCCTGTGGAGTCAAGGATTTTGTGTGAAAGAAACAACAGAAACGAGGGGCCTGGGGTCCAAAAGGCTGATTGAGGTTCCATATTGACCACTGAGCAGCCTTTGGGACTTGGGGAATATCCTTGACTATCTGAAACCTCTGCTTGATCTCTGTAAAATGGACCCAATATGTCCTCACTCATGGGGATTTTGTGAGAAATACAAAGATGAGTGTTCTGTGATGGGTCTTATAATAGCAAGAAGATACAGCCACCAGGGCTGGTGGCTCTATACATGACCTTCCTCACAAGAGACCCTGAAAAGGTCATAGCTGTGTTGTTATATGACCTAGAGAATTCTCAGGAAGAGCTTGGAGCTGGTATCATGGTTTGGTTAGAATTTCTATCAAAGACAAGGAGTAAGTCTTAATCTTTGAACAGAGCAGTGGGGTCACCAGATTAAGCATTGCTGTCAGTAGAATATTTGGAAAGCTTGTGTTATTCATGTCTGCATCTCTGTGAGCCAAATATCTCTGACAGGAGCAAGTTCAGGGAAGAGAGACCTGTTTTGAAAGGGTTTCAGTCCATTGTTTTGGGGAAGGCGCAGCAGAGTTCATGGCAGCAGGAGTTTATGATACAGGCTGCTTCCGTCATGGTAGGCCAGGAAGCAGAGAGGGCTAAGATGAAATCAGAGGTGAGGATAACCATCAAAGACCTTCTCCTAGTGACCTGCTTCCACCACCTGAGCTCTACCTCTTTGGGGTTCTACAACCTCCAGGAAGAGTGTCTCCAAGTGAGGGGAGGGAGGACATTTCAGATGAAAACTGTAACATCTCTAAGTTTGTGTTAAGATTATAACACAAAACATGGTAATATTTGGAGGCAGGACCTATGCGTAATGGCCAGCTATGAGGGCAGGGCTTTCCTGTTGGATTAGTGCCCTTGGGAAAAGAGTCATGCGAAGTGAGCGATGGGCCTATGGACCAATTCTGTTAGCATTTTGATTCTTCTATCAGCACTCTGCTCATTTATGGGGATAGAAAATGCTGGATTTTAATTCCTAGAAGATGGTTATGGTGAGCTTCATGGCGAAAGTGACCTCTGAGCAGACTCAGGGCTGATAGGGAGTGAGTGAGCCTCATGTGGTACTGGAGGCAGGAGCCATCCAGGCTGAGGACATAGCAGGGGGAACTCTGTCCTCAGGTGTGTGACTGTCATCACAGAGCATCAAGGAATGCTGGAGCAGAGGAAGACAACAGGCATGGGCTGGAGACATGCCAGTGGCTGGAAATTGATATGTGACAGAGCGAACAAGGATGAACGCTCGAGGACAGATGAGGAAGGGACTCGTGAAGTGAGTGGTTAGTGGAGTATGAGAAATCCTGATTCAAAGTCCACCTCACGTGGCACTTTCTGGGTCCCCTCTGTCATCAAACCACCACCCTGTCTTCCTCTTTCCCTCTCAGGAGCAGCCCCACTAGGGACCACTTGCTTGTTCCTAGCTGTCTTGGGTTTATAGTCTATTCTGAGAGGAGCCTTCATGTAGACAATAGTCACACCCTGGGTTCTCTGTGTCCCCACGTGGCCTAGTCAGCAGCTTTTTACACAGAACAACATGCATGAGGACTGAAGTGGAAGAGAGCAAGTGGGCTGTCATTTCTTTAGCAACATTTACTGAGTATCTAAAACATGGAAACCGGAAGGCAGCAGTGACAGGAAAAGCAAGTCATAGAAAGAGCCTATCAGAGGGGCCATGGAGATGGCTCATGTGGATTAACTGCTCGCCATATTCCATCCTCAGCTCTCACATAAAAATCTGAGCATGGCAGTGTGCAGTGTAATCCCAGGGCTGGAGAGGTAGAGACAGGAGGGTCAATCCCTGGGGCTCGGTGCCCAGTCACACCAGCTCCATCCGTGAACTCGAGGTTCTGGGAGAGACCGTGTGGCAAAAAAATAAACTAAGGAAGCTATCGAGGAAGACGTTGACCTCTGGCTTCCACACACACATGAGCAAACGCATATGTGTATACACACACATCTGTTAGGAAATCAGATCATAGAAGTCTTCTAGGAAGGGGAAAAAATGGGAAGAGAATGAAGAAAAGCCTCAGGAAGGAAATTTAGCTTGCCTGACCCAGCACCACCCAATATGAGTCACTTCAGAGGGGAGGTCTGTGAGACCCTTGGTAACTGTGAACTTGCTGGGCAAATGCTGTCCTTCCCTTGCTCTGCTTATATGCCTCAGTAAATGTGAGAGGTGATGTCTGCATCCTCAGTAGAGCATGTGGGAACATTAGTATTGCTACCTCGGGGTAGCCACACAAAGGTGCCACTTTGTGTCCTGCTTTCTGCTGGACTCTTCCTGCTCATCCTTTGAAGTTCTCAGGTTAACCTTACACTTTCTCAGTATCCCCTGGCCTTGTTGTTTGGCTCCAAGAGTAATCTTTTCCAGACACACTCTACAAGCTGGCATCTTGAGGGCTGCATTTAAGTCTTCCATCAAAGATCATGGGACAGGCTCTCATGATTCCCAGAACCACAGGTGAGGAACGGGGATCTTCATTGGTCACCTGAAACTTAGCAAGCTAAAGATGCTGTTCCCTTCTGTCTTTGAGTGGTCATCCCTGTGGAAAGTTCTAGAACAGTTCCATTTTTCTTTTGCATGGTCCCTCTGGCCACAATCACCCTTTCTTCATTTTGTGTTATTCTGAGAACATTTCTTCCTTTTTTCCTCCACGTCTGCCCCTCTCTCTGTGTATCTGTGTGGTGTCTCAGAGCCCAGGATCTGAGTCCTCGGCTTCCCTGCCAGTCTGGGATCTGCACAGCAGCCAGGTGACTGCTTTCTTTAAAGCTCAAAGTGGCCCGTGCTTTTTCTGGAATCTGTGCCCTGCATAGTGTTGGGCTCCGTGGTAGTTTAAATGAAGGGAAACCTTTGAAGATGCCCTTCTGTCACCTCTTGCCTCTACAAAGACACTGACCTTTCCGAGCACAGCTTTCCAGTTGGCTTTATCCCACAGAGACAGCATGGGGGAGGCTGGCCTTTTGAGCAGGACTCCCTATAGTTTTGGCTTTCCTATGATCTTGGTTTATGTAATGTTCAATCATTCAGGCCAGACATAGGCAAGAGTCACAGCTGAAGATCTGGGCAGAACATTGGGCTATTTCCCCAGCTGGGAACACTGTAATGGGAAGGACCACAATTTAGTGACAATGCAAAAGAGCTGAATTGGCAGGGATGCTGGTGACTGATCAAGGGTGCACGTGGTCTTAGATGAGCATTCAAGCTCTGCAAGCCTCAGTTTCCCTGTTGAACATTAAAGAATTGCACCATCATGTCCTGCTCCTCTGAATCTATGTCAACCGGGAATGTCATAGTGTAACCTTACCTGGAGATAGGCTCTCTGCAGACTTGACCAAGGTAAGGGTCAAGATGAGATTAGATGTGTCTTAAGTCCCTATAAGGGAGTGCCTCCCAGAGAAACAGAAGAGGAGAGAGACATGGGGGAAAGTCATGTGAAAGATGGAGAAAAAGAGGAGCGGGAAGTCACCATGAGCTGAGGAGTACCAGGAGCCACCAGAAGCCAAAGCAGTTAAATCACCAGGGAGGGGTGACGGGTCATGGTAGTTCTGGAAACCAGGACAGGGTGTCATCAGTAAGACATGCTCACTTCTACTTCTCCTCTACAGCAGACTATAGACCACGAATAACTATGCTCTCACACCCTCCTGGGGGAGAGACATTGCACTCACCAGGAAGCTGTGGGCTGAGTGGCTGGAGGAGCTCTCTGGAGAGAGTCAGCTCATTAATGGAGTGCGCTGAGTGGGATGCAATGGGGAACATGGCTTCCTGAGGCCATTTCTATCTTTTTTGTTCCTGTCAATCGGACCTGCTCCCTGTGGGTGGGGACACAGGGTACCTTCAATTGACTCAGAAAGCCAATGGGTTTTTTAGAGACCCATGTCATCTGAGCTAGGACAGGAAAACATTCAGGGGTGGCTAACTGAGCCTGAACCTGTCTAGGCATACTGCTTATTTGAGGTGGGAGAATGGGTAGCTTGCCTTGCTGTGGGTTGAACTACACACCTCCCCAGGAGTCACTGAAGATCACTTTAGTCTGTGTGATGAGCCCTTAACTCAGACTCCCAGGACTCAGAGTGCATAGCAGGAGAGGGACAAGATGAAGGAACAACTGCTAGCGTTTGTCTATCAAGCCTGTCCCTCCCAAAGATGTAGGTGTTGAAGGCTTCATACTTAGCTCTCTGTACTGTTTTGCGAGTCCTGGCCCTGACATTCTGTTCTAACAGAGCAGTCACATGATCATATCATTCCAGTGTCCTTGTCATCTGGCAGGGACCTTGTGCCTCTCTGGCCAACCCTGGTTTTCCTTCCCTCCAGCATCCCAGTGCCCTAGGGGAGTGGTGGAGAGGCCATCAGCTTCTTAAGAAATGGCACCTGAGAACACAGCTGGATAGGACCATGATGAAGAACTGTGTGGGTGAGGGTGTATAGTTGGGCACAGCCAGGATTGGGGTGGGCATATGTCTAGGGAAGGGGTGCTCAACTGATCTCAGAATTCAGAACCAAGTGCACAGGTACTGACAAGTGTTTGAGGGAAAAGGTCCATGGCAGCCTACAGGCCACCAACTAAGGCAATCCAGGCCTACCGGCCTCATGCCAAGCCCAGGTGGCTGCCCCTCCAGGTTGCCAGCTGCTCTGCCGGTCCAATATAACAATTTATAGTTAATAATAAATATTGTTAACAAGGTTGCAGTTTCAGATAGGGCCCCATGCAATTTGTTTGGCTTTGAGGATGCTGACTGTCAGGCCTCTGGGTAGCCAGGGTAGGTTCTGAACTTGGGTTTCTTTGTTTGTTTATTTGTTTCTTTTTTAATGTTTATTCACTACTTCAAGCCTCATCTCTATCACGGTGCCTCTCCCACCCCTCCCAGTTCCACCCTCCCACCCTCCCATCCTACTCCTCCAGAGTTGGGTGTCCCCACACATCAGTCCCCCACCCCAGTTCAGCAGTCACATGAGGGCCAAGAGCCTCCTCATATACTGGGGGCCTACATGGCAGCACCACTAGGGCAAAGTGTTTCATCAACAGGCAACAAAAGTCTATGTTCCTGTTCCTTTTGGTGTGTTGGTTGTAGAATAGTTATCCTGTACTATATGGCTAAAATCCAATTATAAGTGAATAGATGCCATGTGCATCTTTCTGAGTCTGGGTTAGCTCACTCAGGATGAGCTTTTCTAGTTCCATTCATTTGGCTCCAAATTGCATGATTTCGTTGTTTCTGATGGCTGAGTAGTATTCCATTGTGTAGATGTACCACAGTTTTTTTTTTATCCATTTGTCAGTTGAGGGACATCTGGGTTGTTTCCAATTTCTAGCTATTATAAATAAGGCTTCCATGAACATAGATGAGGAAACTTCCTTGTGATTTTGGGAGGAATCATTTGGATGTATACCCAGAAGTGGTATGACTGGGTCTTGAGGTAGAGCTATTTCAAGTTTTCTAAGATATCTCCAGACTGATTTCCATAGTGGTTGTATAAGTTTGCACTCCCACCAGCAGTGGAGGAGTATTCCCTTTTCTTCACAACCTCGCCAGCATGTGCAGCCATTAGAATTTTTGATCTACTTGGTTTTCATGGCAGCACCCGCCTAGCCTCTCTTGTTGTTCATGGGAGCACAGGTCACTGTCTCCAGAGCCTTTGGAACTTGTGAGTCAGGGAGTTTCAGGGCTCCTCACTTGGACTTGGTTGGAGGAGAATAAGTACAAGGCCAATCCCAAGAGGCTGCTGATGTCATTTTTGTAGGTCTGAGGAGCTGTGGGGTGACACCTTTCATCTCTTACCTAGTCCTTGTTACTCTTGTCAACCTCAAATGTGTGATTCTGAAAACACCACACGCCTCTGCCAAGGAGCGGGCAGGGCTGGGCCGTCTTAATTACTGCTTGCAGGTGACCTGTCCAGGTTCCTCTGCATGTCAGGGAAAGGCAAGAGCACTGGGCATTTGGTACAGTGGCGGGGGGGGGGGGTCTGGGCCTCACCTCTACTCTGGAGTAAAGCCTATGCTGGGAGTGAGGTATGAGTTGAGGCTGGAGCAATGCAGTCAGACTTTCTTTTTTTTTTTTTTTTTTGGTTTTTCGAGACAGGGTTTCTCTGTTTAACAGCTCTGGCTGTCCTGGACTTGCTTTGTAGACCAGGCTGGCCTCGAACTCGCAAAGATCCGCCTGCCTCTGCCTCCCAAGTGCTGGGATTAAAGGCGTGCGCCACCACCGCCCGGCTAACAGTCAGACTTTCTTACCATCAGGCAGGGATGAAAGACTCCTTCTCTTGCAGACCGTGGTAAGCTGTCTCAGTACAACCCTGTTCATTTGCTGTTACAAAATACCACATGTTGGCAACGTTGCAGAGAAAGGGGAACACTCCTCCATTGTTCGTGGGAGTGCAAGCTTGTACAACCACTATGGAAATCAGTCTGGAGATATCTTAGAAAACTTGAAATAGCTCTACCTCAAGACCCAGCCATACCACTTCTGGGTATACATCCAAAAGATCTCTCACCAAACCACAAGGAGGTTTCCTCATCTATATTCATAGCAGCCTTATTTGTAATAGCTAGAAACTGGAAACAACCCAGATGTCCCTCACCCAAGGAATGGATAAAAAAACTGTGGCACATTCACACAATGGAATACTACTCAGCTATCAGAAACAATGAAATCATGCAATTTGCAGCCAAATGGATGGAACTAGAGAAGCTCATCCTGAGTGAGCTAACCCAGACTCAGAAAGATGCACATGGCATCTATTCACTTATAATCAGATTTTAGCCATGTAGTACAGCGTAACTATGCTACAGCCAATGTACCAAAGGGAACAGGAACGTAGACTTTGTTTCCTGTCCATGAGACACTTTTCCCTAATGGTGCTGCCTTGTAGGCCCCAGTGTATGAGGAGGGTCTTGGCCCTCATATGACTGCTGAACTGGGGTGGGGGACTGATATGTAGGGACACTCCACTCCAGAGGAGTGGGATGGAAGGGATAGGGGTAGAGGGTGGGAGGGAGGGACTAGGAGGGGTGGAAAGAGGACACTATGATGGAGATGTAACCTGAAGTAATAAATAAACATAAAAAACAAAACAAATGCCCACGGCTGGGTCCTTTATAAAGATTAAGGTTCTGGAGATTCGAGAACAAGGAGCCAGGATCTATTTGGGTTTGGTGAGGGCCTCATATGGTGGGAATGTGCAAAGAAATCAGGAATCGGAATTCAGGAGAGATGCCAGCTCCTTTCTAAAGACTGACATTCTTGCAGGGATCAATCCAGCTCTGTCAGACCTTCATTAATCTCTGTAAATACAGTTGCCCACTCCTTTCTAATTACTTTCCATGAGGCCCTGTGTCCTAAAGATATTTCTTTTTTAACACCTCCACAGGGAAGACCAAGCTTGCAACATACAGACCTCTCAGACACTCTCAGATTATATCCAAATGATAGCAGAAGCCTGTGAAGAAAGTTGCGCAGGGGATGATATTATCAGATTTGCCTTTAAGAGAAGAATCAGAGGCTACCTGAAACATGGAGATCCATGGAGGGCAGTGGCAAGGGTTTGGGACAGAGAACAGTGGCCTCAGTGGAGAAAGAAGCAGGAGGAGTTTGGAAACTATTTTCAGAGGTGGACAAGGAAGGAGAGGAGTCTGTGGTTGATGGGTAAAGAGTTTCACATGTCAAGGGTTTCACAATGGAGCATGGCAAACCCAGGCTATTTGGTATTTCTTTTCTTTTTTCCCCATTGGAAAATCCCACAGATGTCTCTGATTGGCCACACAAGCCCTATGACTCTGTAACTCTATGTAATGTGTAATTATAGCAACACAGGCGTAAAATTACCAAGGACAAGGAGCTGCAGAGTAATTATACGATTCTTTGTTACTTGGATTGTTTTTTTCTCCTCCTTTTAAAGCTGCTTCTATTAAGCACCCCCATTTGGTGGGTGGGTGGGGAGGGCAAGTGGGTGATGGGCAAGGAAATGAGTGACATTGAGTGAGGTCAGGCTAGGGATCTGAGTGGGGGAGGTGGCGGAGGTTGAGGTTAGTGAAATCTGTGTGTGTCTACAGACCAAACTATCTCTGTTCCCCCACCCTCACCCTTAGCAAACAGCTTCACTGCAGCTCCTCACCCCCACCCCTGTGGGTTGGGGAGGAGCAGGGGTTCTGATATGGTTAGCTCCCAGTGACCCTGGGGTCACCATGGAGAGCAGTGAGAAGGGCTGTACACCAGCATGCTGACACAACTGATCGCCATACATGCCACGGTCACAGCTCAACTCTGACACCACACACAGAAGGATTGAGAGTTTGAGGCCAGCCTGAACTATGTAGTAAGATCCTGTCTTTGAAAGAAAAAGAGAAAAAGATTGGTACCATGTGTGGAGGTGGGTTATCTTCTGTGGGGCTCATTGTCTTGGGTGTATGGGGAAGGAGAACACTAGTTAGCAGATCATTTGACCCCCATGTATGGCATTTCCTTTTCCTGGAGGTTATTTCAGCTGTCTGGGAGCACAGACCTGTTTGCTTGAGTGGAGGCTGACTGTCTTGTTTCTCAGCATGCTAGCTAGCCTCTCTGTCTAGTAGCACCTCCTTTCTACCTGTTGAATATCTACCACTCCATATTTCCATGTCTTAGTATTCTTGGATGGTGGGGAGAATTGGTTGCATAACTGGGTGGGGTTAGGGCAAGGGACTCTTAAATTTCCTCCTAGGGCCATTAAAACAATTTTCTTGGGGGCTGGGGTTGATCATTGGCTGCAAAGCAAGTTTGAGGCTGGCCTGGGCTATGTGAGACTCAGAACAAACAGAACCATTTTCCTGTTTTACCTCTTCGTTTGTCCTTAGCTAGAACGGTATGAATTTGTCTCTCATGCCTTGCCCAAATATTTTTTTGTAGAAACCCAATCCCCAGTGTAATAATGTTGAGAGGTGGGGCCTTTTCAGGAAGCTTGTGAGAGAACAAGGACCTTGCTCCTTTTCAAGACTATGGTATGTTGGAATACCCTGCTGTTAAGAATGAAGTCTGATATTACTGGAAAGCCCCTGAACTTAGTGCTAAGTGACGGACTTCCCTTTTCAGTGAGATTCCCTCCTCTCTGCCTGATCTGGGGAAACCCTACACTCTTTATCTGAAGAATGTCACATAGCCCTCAGGGAAATTACAGGTTCAACCCTTTTTCCTGATAAGAAAACTATTCAGGGGGCTGGAGAGATGGCTCAGAGGTTAAGAGCACTGGCTGTTCTTCCAAAGGTCCTGAGTTCAATTCCCAGCAACCACATGGTGGCTCACAACCATCTACATTGAGATCTGGTGCCCTGGCATATATGTAGAGCAAGTACTGTATACATAATAAATAAATAAATGTTTAAAAAAAAAAAAAAAGAAAACCATTCAGTGAGCACCTGGGATTCCTGGAATGCCTCTCCATGCTAATGAGATAACTTAGTACTTTAGCTTTTAGCCAATGACCTTTGCCCATGCCTCTAACCATGCCTGGCGTGTAACCTTTGACACAGTTTCCTGCTGACGTTCTCTCCCCCCCCCCACCTCCCTGCCGCCCATAGGATAATTAGGTACTGTGTTCCCCTTCTTAGGACAGGACCATGCTGCTGCATGTAAATGAAGCATCCCTGGCACTCCTAGCTCCATCCAATCAAACGTATTCACCCCCAAAACCCTCCCACTGCCCAAGATTTGTGCCATCACTGGTCACAAAATAAGCAATTCCATCAAAGATTGCCTGAGATTTGTCATTTATTTCGGGCTGTAGCATTTGGGAAGGAAGGGCCTCCTTTTCCCAAAAGAATTAATTGCTCATCAGGCTCCTGCTGCTGGCAGCCGGAGCTTACTTTGGGGCTGCCTGCCCCAATGCTCATCTGTGGCAGCAGGTTGTTGGCTGTTCCCAAAGCGGTTTTGAGATTTGCCCAAGTCAAGTCAGGCTCCCACCACTGCCACTGCTTGGCTCTGTTCAGGAGCCCAGAGCTCCTTGCTGCCACCTGGCTTGGTGCCAGCAGCTTAGCTAAAAGGGTTGTGGCAAAGAAGGTCTCTCTCTCCTACATGTTTATCTGAGGGCTGCAACACTGTGTGGTAGAGAAAAATCTATCCTCCTGCCTCTCTGTCCAGACAGATAGATACCTGCTACATGGATCTTGTTCTGTGTTTCATCCTGGTCTGTCAGAAACTGATAGAACTCGGACCTCCCAGCAGAGAACTCAGACTTTCCGTGCACTTCTGACTTGATACACAACAAGGCCTGAAATAAGACACAGAATGAGAATAGTATAGGGAGACATTCATTCCATGAGGCCCAGGACATCACAGTTTTCCCAGTACCCTTGGTTACTCAGTCACTAATTTTGCTCCAGAGGGATGTTCCTCTCACAGTTTATCTTCCCAGCAGAAGTGAAATATTCTCATGTTGTCTGATGTTGATGCTTAGGCATGTGTAGGCATGTGGTAGCCTCTGACATCATTCAGTTATGACAGAGTTTAGTTATGTGGCATGAACTTTTGACTTGGGATATTTTCAAATTTTGAAACTTTCAATTTAGGATGGTTTCATGGGAGAGGGAACCCTGTGATAGCTTGGATTGAGAATGTCCCTCACAGGTTTGTGTGTTGAATATTGGTTCCCTGGTGGCACAGTTTTGGGTAGTAGAGTCTTTAGGAGGCAAGGTGGTACTAGATAAGTGATCTGGGAGACTCTTGAGTTACAGCCCAGCCAGTTCCTGGCCCCAGCTCTCTGTGCTTCCTGGTCCTCTGAGATGCAAGCAAATGGCCCCACACACCCTACTGTCACTTCTAGCTGTTCCACTTCCATGCCTTCACCCCCCCCCCCAGACTGTGTCCTCAAATCACAAGCCCCAATAAACCCTCCCTCCCTCATACTGCTTACTGCCAGGAATTTGATGACAGCAACAAGAAAAGTTACAGATAACAACTGGCCACTGGAGAGGCTTTTTGCTCAGGCTTCTCTTTTAGGTAGATCTTTCTGGTTGTAAAGTGAGTTATTGGGACGGATTGGGGGTGTTTAAAAAGGGGACAGCACCTGGGGACTGAGTGTCCAGCTGGGTGAGTTTCCTCAGCTCAGAACCAAGAATATTCCTCGCAGGCTATGCTGTCTTCACCATCTCTGTCTTCCTTCCTTGTACAATTCCAACAGAGGGGACTGTTCTCAAGTGCTGTCAATCAAATAGCAGACTGTATGGGAGGTGAAACTGGCATTCTTTGTAGAAAATTATTATTTATTTTTCATTTCACAAAACCCAAGGCTGAGCAGATGCTCCATGGTGCCCTTCAATGGTGAGAGTGGTTTTTGTTTTTTGTTTTTTTTGTTTTCTTCTCTGGCTGTGGCCCGGCTGCTTATTATGCGAGTGTTGTATTGTAAATGTGAAACAAATGGAGCCGAGATATCAAATTAATACTGTGATCTGCTTCCCTGTTCTGTTGGCATAACAGTGTGTGGCTCTTGAAGCAGAGAGCGAATTAGAATTGTATTAAAGGTGTTTACAGCATGTGTACTCTATCCTGTGCTGTTAGTCACTGCTATAAAAGGTGTGTTTAACATTCGCTGATGGAGGCCTGGCTGCCATGGCATTTTTGTATTGAAGGTTTTCCTCACCGCCTTCTGCCTGGCCTGCCACGGCATTTTTGTACTGAAGGTTTTCCTCACTCACTGTCTTCTGCCTGGCCTCTGCTTTGACCTGGGCTTTTCTTATTGTCTGCATAAGGAGGAAGGAGAGATATGACTTTATGACTCCTTATACTGGCCCCTGTCCTTCTCAGTCCATGGGTCTGTCTGTCTGTCTCTCTTACCTTACCTTTCTCTCTGAGCATACACAAACGCACACACGCACGCGCGCGTGCGTGCGTGTGTGTGTGTGTGTGTGTGTGTGTGTGTGTGTGTATGTGTATACAGTCCAAGTGGGTTGGGTATCTTTTTAGTTTTCTCTACACTGATCTTTGAGACAGGACCTCCCCCTGATCCTGGAGTTTCCCTAGCACTGGGATGGATTACAGGCACTGCTGTAAGTTACATGTTACTTTTAGATAGGTTCTGGGTCTTGAACTCTGGTCCTCATGTGTGAACATTGGGGACATTACTGACTGAGCCACGGCCTTCCACACAGAGATTCTGTCTTATAGTGAGGGGTACAGATGCTTGGGGTGAGAAGAGAGTGAGTGATGATGTCTTTATGTGGTACTCACTGCATAGGTGCAGTGAGGTCTCAAGCCCAGGACAGGAAGACCTTTTTAAAAAGTACACGGCTCTTTGTGAGAAAGATAGACCCAAGCCTGGGGTGAGCCCTGGACTCTCAAGTGACAGAGGTAAAAGAGCCAATCAGTAGTAAGAAGAAAGTTAACCTTTCTCATAAGGATAGTAGTGCTCTGTTTCTCATGGTTTTTTTTTTTTTTTTTCCCAACAAGATCATACATGATGAAAAGTACAGAAATAGCTTTAGAAAGTTAGGTTATGTCACAGTGCTAGCAAAGGAGGCTGCTGCTTGTGACTATGGAAACATTAAGACTAAGGGAGAAGAATAAAAGGGAAGGAATGTTAATTGGGCTCATGAAGGGAAGGTGCTTTGGGAAGGATGGGTGTGACAGGAGGCTGTAAGATGTTGGGGTGAGGGTCTGGTTCGGTTGACATGAAGTGTTCTGCTGAAAGGTTTATATCTTGAAACATGGACCTGTTGCAATTGCCTAGAACTGGGGCTTTTGTAAAGTTATTGGATCATGAGAAATCCTTTGATAGAGTCATAATTGAAGGGACTATGGACATGTAGGAAACTATGGAAGGCGGGGTCTGGTTGGAGGAGATTATTGGGGTGTGTCTTTAGGGGCCTGCCTTACCTCTGGTTTTGTTATCTCTCTACTTCCTGTGTGAGTAGGTTTCCTCTGCCAAGGCCTTCCTCCACACCACCTCATTCTAGCACAGGCCCAGGGGCTCTGTAGCCAGGCAGACTATATGACCCCAAATCTGTCTTTCCTCTTCTAAATGATATTTTGTTACAGTGATGAAAAAACAAACTTGGGCACATCTTTGTGAAAAGCTAACTGTGTCTTTCAGAGTGTCATTGTCATGAAGTCCCGGGGCAGGGACACCTCTGTAACTAGGGACAGGTGAGGAAAAAGGGAACACGAGGCAAGGTTTTTGCTTTTGTGATAACCTCTGTCCCAGTCTTCCATCTTAGTATTCCATTTCTGTCATTCACAGACACTTCAGAGAAGGGTGAACAGCCACAGTTGCTTAGTTTTTACTAACAGGTCTAAATTGCTTATGAAATGTCATAGATGCTACTTCAGTTAAAGCCACCAATTGTTACTCAGCCGTAACAGTGTGTGGGGGTGGAGGTGTGGGAATCGCTAGGACTTGGCTGAATTCTTGTTGCTTGAATTTCATTTTGTTCACATGGCCTGAGTGTACACAACTGAGACTCAAGGAAAGCAGGTTGTGGCAACTGTGGCTGGAGAAGCATGGGCTACTCATGCAGCACTGGTGACATTAGTGTTTTCAAATAAATGCCTGAAGATACCCAACTCCATGGGTTTAGCAAATACAGGGCTATTATTCTTTTAAAAAAAAAGTTCATGAAAGATAGGCATTTTGACTAGAAAAATCACACTGTGAATTTAAATGTGATCCTCTGTCTGCCAAGGACAAGCATAGACCATTTATCTCTCAGCGTTACTACAATCGAGGGTACGAAAAAAAGCCCTTGTATTCCCAAAGGAGAACTGTCAGACGTAGCTGATTGAAATATAGGATGCTGAATTAAATTTGAATAAGATGAGCAGCAACAAAATGTTAGTTAAAGTAATACCCCATACAGCATTTGGCAAACACACTACAAAACTATTTAATATATTTCTGAAACTCAAATGTAATTGGGTATTGGGGAATTTCCTTTATGACCTTACCTTCAGTTAGAGTGAAATCAAAGAGCAAAATGCTTTTTGACTTTAAAGCTTAGGAGCCCAGGCCCCAGCAAGAGCACTCCTGGGCATACCTACCCAAAAGCATCTAAGTCAGGGCATTCAGGACATGGCATTGACGTCTGCACATCCATGTTTGCCCTGAACATTGATATCTGCACTGCTAACACAACAGACAGGGCATGAAGTCAGCTGAGGTGCCCTCTGCCAGCTGAATGTGTAAAGAGACACACAGGCATGAAGTTTTACTCAGCAATAAACAAGAATGAAATCAGGTCACTTTTAGGAACATGGGTTGATCATCATGTTAGGTGAAATAAGCCAGTCTCCAGAAGACAACTATTATGTGTTTTTACTTTTCTTTTTTCTTTTTCTTTTCTTTTTTTTTTAATACTTTATTTTTTTTCTTCAAGTTACATCTCAGTCACAAACCCCTCCCTATTCCCCCTTCCAATCCTGCCCTTCCACCCTCTTCCCCCCAGAAGTTTCCCCTTTCAGTCCAACAGATGGTTCCTTCTCTTATAACAGTAAGTATTATACAAAACAACAGATATAAATATGCCACATTTATGAGAGTTAAATGGCCCAGTATACCTTCCCAATGTCCAGTTTATACATATTTGGCCCCTGACTTTAACATTCTACTATCTAACCAACTCCATGAGTTTAAAGGTCTACATCTGACTCAACATTCATACTAACTTGCAACACACTTTTAAGAGTGTCTTCTTAGATCTATAACACCCTCTTGATTCCTAAACAACTCAAAATTTAACTATGAGACTCTAGCTGTCTATTCTTCAACCACCTCAGAGACCTGAGAGGGATAAATATATCTGCTTATATAGGAAGTGCAGGGCCTGCAGCTTCCAAAACTAAGAAAGGACATACCAATGACTGCCTGGACAGTTCCCATTTTCTCTCCATACATTCCTGCATCAGTCTTCAGCCTTTGGGTCCTGTTTCTATGACAGACATTTGTTGTAGAGCAGGGATTATGAAGGATTTACCTACCCTGTCTTGGCAGAGTTAGGCTGTCAACTTCCCTGCTACCAAGTTTTGTCCTTTTTGGACAGCAGTCTGTCTGCAGTTGGTGCAAGGGGTTTTTTCATGCCAAGAGATAGGCTTGCCACTAATTCAACCATCTTACAGTGGAGGTTCTTCGATGCTTATCTTCTACTTGGAGTAGAATAGGGGGTGCTGTCAGGCGCTGATATGTCTTGATATCAAAAAAAAAAGAAAATCTTGATTTAAGATAACATCTTTGAATGCCATATTCTGCAGATCTCTTGGGGTTTTTGAAGATGCCCTATCCATCTCTTGTATTTAGATAAGCAAATGTTGCTTGTCTCTTAGCAACTTGATTACTGGGTAGTTTAGAGAATATCTGTGATAGACTGTCATAGTAGCTAACAAAGTGACATGTTTGCATGACTAGGAGTTTGTTTTACTTAACTATCCTAGACCGTTTTAGACAGTTGGTATCAAGAGGTCAGAGCTTCACATTTTATTTTTAAGTATCTCTAGGTATGATACCATTAGGAAGCGTTACCTTTAAATTTGTATCAATATACAAAGATCAATGCCTATGTAGCCCAATACAATCTTAATATTACGTCCATATACAAGGGTCAATACCATTGTGGCCAAATATAATCTTAATTTTGTATCAATATACAAAGATCAATACCGATGTAATCCAATACAATCTTATTTTTGCACAATAAACAATGGCCAATACCACTTTAGCCAAATAAACTACTAATTTTGTATCAATATACAAAGGTATAAGGGCATATTCAATAATCTGCCCCTTCTTCTTGGACCTTCCTGTGCTATGTCTATATCTCATTTTTCTCAAGCCTATGCACTCCTACATAGGAGAGGAAGAAGGATACAGAAAAGGAAAAGTAGGAAGTCCCTGGGGCTAACCTCCAAAACCCATTAAACAGGACCATTTATCAGCTTGTAATCTCTTCCCCTAAATATCGGAGTTTTCAGTTATCCTTCAAATAACCAAAAAGAAGGGCGGAGAAACACCTTCCCCACCCTCTGGGCATGGGACGTCACTCTCTTAAAGTGACTTCCTGATGATTTGGGTCGTAGTAGACCTGTTTGGGGCCCGAACCCAAATGGAAAAAATGGTTAAAAATGTTAGTACACTCCTTTTATGTTCAGTCCTTCTGTTCTCAGCTGTTTAGATGACCTAAGGGGTTTGTAGGCAGAAGCTGATCTTGCAGGCTTCACTGAGGTTCCTGCCGGGGCATTGTGTAGAGCTGAATGGTCCCAGCGACATTGGATTGCCGTGGTGGTTGCAGGCCCCTGATAGAGACAGCTATTGAGGAAGTCTGCCAGGCAGAATCAACTGGGTCACTCGTCCTCCTTGGTGCCTGATTCTGCTCTCTGCTGAGGTTTCCGCTGTCCAGCCGTCCCCGGGCTCCCCTAATGGACACTTCCATTCTCCTGGAAAGATAAGAACAGAGCCCTGCCCCAATCCCAACCCTAGGACAATTGCCCTCTTTTTTTTTTTTTGGTGGGGGGGGGGGCTAGGTAGTACTTCTCCTGAAGCAAATTTGGCCTTCCGACAACATACAAAGCATTATCTTTCAATCCGGGTTAAAGAAGAAATCATTCTGTCACCTTGGAGCTAAACCAGCTCCAGTGTATATATTTTGAGATCCCAAAGGACAATCTGCCTGCATCCAGAAGGCCTTTTGTAAGTAGCCTCCAAACCTAGGTCCCTCCAAATCCCATGTGTGTGTCTCTGAACTCTAATTATTGGGATCAGAGACCCGTGTTTCCCATCTGAAGGGATCAAAGATGTGTTCCACCACTCCTGGATCGAAGTCTTTCTTTCTCTATTTAGAGTTTGCCCTGCATCCGGCTGACCCTGAGCTCCGGGATCTGCCCGTTTCTGTCTCCAGTGTGCTGGGAGCTGGGACCAAGGGTGTACTCTTCTTGAATGGTGAGACCAAGAGTATGCACCCTCACCACCCCGCTCCGTATGACTCCAGAATACATAAGACCACCAACTCTACGGTGCTCGTCTCCGCTGAAGTCAAAGGCATGGGCCAATACCACAATTCTCTTGTATTTTACCTTAGCTCCATGTCTTCTCTACACCTGGAGGTCTGCAAAACCAGGCCGAATGGCTGTATCCTCTATTCCATTCACAATGTTTCAGCCCTGCCACCTGCCTTTTTTTTTAGTTAATAAATTTATTTGTTTGTTGCTTCAGGTTACATCCTTATCATATTGTCCTCTTTTCCCGCTTCCCAGCCCCACCCTCCCATGCTCTACCCCCTGACCCTTCCGTCTTGTTCCTCTGGGGTGGAGTGTCCCTGCCTAACAGTCTCTCACCACAGATCAGGAGTCATATGAGGGCCAAGAGCCTCTTCATTCACCGGGGGGCCTACGAGGCAGTACTGCCAGTGAAAGGGGTCTCCTTGCTACTGGGGGAATACTAAAAAAAAGACCAACAAACAAACAAACCCACAAAAACAAAGAATATCAACAAAAAAAGAGAGGAAAAAGAGAAGGGAAAAGGAAAAAGAAAAAAGAAAAAAAGAAGGAAAAAGAAAAAGATAAAAAAAATTATGTCCTTGTTCCTTTTGGTGTGTTGGTTGTAGTACAGATATCCTGTACGATATAGCTAAAATCCTACTATAAGTGAATAGATGCCATGTGCATCCTTCTGAGACTGGGTTAGCTCACTCAGGATGAGCTCCTCTAGATCCATCCATTTGGTTGCAAATTGCATGATTTCATTGTTTCTTATAGCTGAGTAATATTCCATTGTATAGATGTACCACAATTTTTTAATCCATTCTTCAGTTGAGGGACATCTGGGTTGTTTCCAATTTCTAGCTATTACAAATAAGGCTGCTATGAACATAGATGAGGAGACTTCCCTATGTCTCCGTGAGAGGTCCTTTGGGTGTATACCCAGAAGTGGTATGGCTGGGTCCTGAGGCAAGGTTATTCCTAGATTTCTAAGATATCGCCAGACAGACCTCCATAGTGGTTGCACCAGCCTGCACTCCCACCAGCAATGGAGTAGGGTTCCCCTTTCTCCACACCCTCACCAGCATGCGCTATTATTTAAGCTCCTTATCTTAGCCATTCTAACAGGTGTTAGGTGGAATCTCAGGGTCGTC
>CAJQZJ010009351.1:2838246-2891730 GCA_907164525.1 Lophiomys imhausi | reverse complement strand
CCTGGGTCCATTTGCTTGGAAAACCTTTTCCCAGCCCTTTACTCTGAGGCAGTGTCTATCTTTCGTAGTTAGATGTGTCTCTTGTATACAGCATAAGGAAGGGTCTTGCTTGTGGATCCACTCTGTAAACCTATGTCTTTTTATTGGGGAGTTGAGTCCATTGATGTTGATGGATATTAGTGACCTGGGGTTTTTATTTCCCATTAGTTTGGTATAGGTGGTGGTCCTGTGCCTCTTTTGGTTTAGTTGCTGATGGGTTTTCTATTCCCTTTGTTTTCTTGGGTGGAGTTTTCTTCTCTGGGTTGGGATTTTCCTTCTAGGATTTTCTGTAGGGCTGGGTTTGTGGGTAGATATTGTTTAAACTTGATTTTGTCATGGAATATCTTGTTTTCTCCATCTATGTTGATAGAGAGTTTTGCTGGGTAAAGTAGTCTGGCTGGGCACCTATGATCTCTCAGGACTTGTAGTATATCTGACCAGGCCCTTCTAGCTTTTAAAGTTTCTGAGGAGAAGTCAGGTGTAATTCTGATGGGTCTGCCATTGTATGTGACTTGACCTTTTTCTCTTACAGCTTTTAATATTCTTTCTTTGTTCTGTACATTTGGTGTTTCAATTATTATGTGGTGAGAGGAGTTTCTTTTCTGGTCTAATCTGTTTGGTGTTCTGTAAGCCTCTTGGATTTTTATTGGCATCTCTTTTTTCAGGTTTGGGAAGTTTTCCTCTATGATTTTGTTGAAGATATTTCCTGGACCTTGGAGTCGGGAGTCCTCTCTTTCCTCTATACCTATATTTCATTGAGTCCTTGATTTCTTCTATGTTGTGGGTGAGAGATTTTTTAGCCTTCTCATTTTCTTTGGATGTTGTACTGATTTCTTCCACTGAGTCTTCCATGCCTGAGATCCTGTCTTCCATCTCTTGCATCCTATTGTTGATACTCACATCCATAGTTCCTGTTCTCTTCCCTTGGATCTCCACTTCCTCTTTTAACTCTGACTGTGTTTTCTTTATTGTTTCTATTTCTATTTTCATGTCTTGTATGGTTTTGTTCGTTTTGTACATTTCCTTCTCCAGCTTGCTTGTTTTTGTATGAAAATCTTTCATTGCTTTTTCCTTTTCCTGTTCAAGCTCTGTCACCTTGGCTTGGAGCTCTTTAATGGTGTTGTTCCTTGTTTTGACATGTAGAATTGTGGCTTCTTTGAATTCCTTCATAGATTTAAGTTCTTCTTGCAGGGACTCTATCACTTTCCATAATGCAGAATTGTCAATGTTTTCATGTGTTTCTGTTGGTGTGTGGTCATCTGAATTGGATGAGCTAGGATAATTCTGCTTTGTTGGAGTCATATTTCCTTGATTTCTATTTTTTTTTTTGACCTTTGGCCATTGGATGCGTTTAGCTGTCTGTTCTTGTGGTTTTCTGTGCTTGGATCCACAGTGGATGATTTGGTGCAGGGGACGAGTTACTTGGCTATCTGTTGTTGCTTACAGGGGAATTTCAGGGTCACTGTGGTTTTAATCGCCTGAGGCACTGTGAGCTGGTGCAGCCTATTCCCAGGTTGTGAGTAATGGACCGGGATTGTTTCACTGCTCCCAATTCAGACTTCTCTATGTTGCACTCTGTGTTATCAGCCTGTAATGGTTCTGATGGTATGGACCTGTTTGCCCAGACACAGATTCTGTGGGCTTTGTTTGTCGTCACGGAGGCTGACAGGGTCTGGCTCCACACCTAATATGTCTGGATTTTCCAGAATACAGCTATGGTCCCGATTTCTTGTTTCTCACTAGGCTTCTTGCCACAGGCCTGGCCTCTGTGCCTGATTCCCTCCCTGTCTTCGCAGCTGCGGGTCTCCCTCCCTGGCTGCTCGGCCATGGGAGCACCGAGCCCCCGGATCCTCCGGCTGCCTGAGTGGTCCTCTCGCCCCAGCAGCTCTCTCCCCAGTTGTCCTGCCGTGGGTTCTCGGGGATTTGGCCCTGCCAGCCGGGCTCCCTCCCCAGCTGTGCTGCCGTAAGTGCGCGGGCTTCAGCCCCTCCCACCCGCCTTTGTGTTCCCGTGTTCCCGTGCTCTCTCGGAACCTTCCCGCCCTCAGTGGCTGCGGACCACCCGCTGAGCCCCCTGTTTGTTCCTTGCTAAGACTTCCACTATCTCGCAAAGTTTTTTAAGTGGGTATAAGTTCTACCTGAGGTGTGGGGAGCCCAATAGGCCAGCGATCTATTGCCAAGTGGCCTCTGATTCTGCCTGCTGTAAGTTGGGGTCGATCTTACCAGGGGCGCCTCTCCAAATGGGAGTTCCCGAATCCCGGGTTTAGTGGCTTCCGTGTCTGCGAGAGATGGAGGAGAGCCTTACCCTGGGACTTTTAACAGTCCCTTGGGAGCTGTGAGTGTTCCGGGGGGGGGGTCTAGCCCCTCCAGTTTTTGCACAGTGCCCAATAACTCTGTGTTTTTTATGGCTCTTTTTTCCCCGCGTTCAAAATGCATCAGTGTAGGTCACTGCCATCTTCTTCAGTCTTTTCTTTTTTTTTTTTTTTGAGACAGGGTTTATCTGTGTAACCCTGGCTGTCTTGGTACTAGCTCTGTAGACCAGGCTGGCCTTGAACTCAGAGATCTGCCTGCCTCTGCCTCCTGAGTGCTGGTATTAAAGGCGTGTGCCACCACTGCCCGGGTCAGGGTTTTTCTAATATGAAATCCAGATTAAAACAATTAAAGTAGAAGGGTGAGTATTTGGGAAGCAAAGGAGACCAGTAGTGAGGGAGGAGAATAAGAGAGTCAATAAGTGGTAAATGCAATCAAAATACATGAAACATATACACGAGATTGTGATATGTCCCTCTTCCCCATGCTCTTTGAAATAAACTCTTCCCATGTAGTTCTGCTGGCCTGGGACCACTGCTGATATGGCCACCTCTACCTCCTGGTGCTGAGACTAAACGGTATGCACCTCCATGCCTTGTGAAACCTACTATTTTTTTTTTTTTTTACTAACATGGAAAAATTAAAAGACATATTGCTGGGTTGACTATTTTTTCTTCCTGAGGTGGAAAAAATCTGGACTAGGAATGGCACAGTGGGCTCGAGTGAGGGAAGGAAGCAAAGTGGGGAAGGTAGCGGCTTCCTGCCTCTCTTTGCTGGCCAGAGAGCAGAAGAGATGGAGGACACAGGAGTCTTTAAAATGAGATAAAAGCAAGTGAAGTGATGTTTGCTTTACTGGGCCACTGTGAGAATTAAATGAGACACTATAGACAGAGCTCACACCGCACAATGCCTGGCACATGGCAGAGGGAGTGAGCATCATGTTTATTGGGTGTGAGATGCGATTTGTATCTTATTTGTCCTGCCTCATCTGTTGGAGTAAAATCACCCGTGAAAGGCGCATCATTCATGTTTGCAGGTGGCTTCCTGCTGTTTAACTGTTATCAGGGTGGTGGCATTCTGGCCCACTGTCCGAGCTAGAATGGATGGGGCGAATGGCTTCCATTTGCATGTGGAACTTGTTAGGAGGCTCTTGGTTCAGAGATACCATCTTGGTTGTAGGCATCATAGCAGGTGCAGCCTCAGGCATCAAGTGGTGCGGGGCCAGGCTATGGTCTGACCCAGCCTTATATTGCAATGTCCCCTGCACTTGGCAAGAAGACACCTGGCTAAGACTGTGCCCCTGGTTGTTTCAGGGTCACACCACAGCCGGCATTGTCTATTCTTAGCTAAGCCAGTTAGCTTCAAAGTGAGAGTCAGTAAAACAGAACAGGGGCTTCAGGTAGGAAGGGACATGGCTGATAGGTGTCTGGTGAGTGCTATGCCTTGAGAGAGGGGAGGCAGCTATAATTGGATGAACCAGCACTACCCGGAGATTCCACCAAACCACTGAGACTAGAAACGAGCAGCACTCCAGGCAGGAAGCTGTGGATTTGATAGAGCTGTTTTGACACAGGTGTGACAGAAGGAAAAACATTAAAAAAAAAAAAAAAGTAATGTGTATGGGGCCAGGTGTGGTGGCGCACGCCTTTGATCCCAGCACTTGGGAAGCAGAGGCAGGCGGATCTCTGTGTGTTCGAGTTTGAGGCCAGCCTGGTCTACAAAGCAAATCCAGGACAGTCAGGGCTGTTACACAGAGAAACCCTGTCTCAAAAAACAAAACAAAACAAAAAAAAAAGTAATGTGTACAACAGACCCTGCTGATGCAACCATTCCAAACTCCATTCCTCTGCCTCAGTAAGCCTAAGGGATGCATTTAGTCGAAGGGAGGGATAGAGGCTGAGAGCATCAGGAATAGAGTGAAGGTACTTGGTGCAATTACTGGTAATTTGGACATGTATTTCTCTGTGTTGCACATATTGGTGCACGTGTGTGTGTGTGTGTGTGTGTGTGTGTGTGTGTGTGTGTGTACATGTGCGTGTGCATGTGTATGTGTGTGTGGTTTGTGTGTGTATGTGTGGTGTGTAGTCTGGGGATTGAACCCAGGCCCTCATTCATGCAAGGGCTGAAGCTAAAGCCCAGTGTTCTGATTATAAATTTAAATATGTCCCTTATTCCTATGCGAGGTTGCCACATTATATGGTTTTATCTTGACTGGCACCATCTTGAATTGTATCTACCACAGTTGCCCCTGATGACCCACCCCTGTTGTTTGTGGAGTTAGTCTGTGGAGTTTTACCAGCAGGCGAAGTCTAATATTCTTTTATTGACTGGCTAGCTGGATTCTGGCTTAGGTAAAGTCACTTTTTCCTTGACCATCCTATAAGCATCTATCTTTGACCCAAATTGCAGGGGTCAACTTGATTTCTTTGTTGTGGAGAACAAGTTCCCATTTGTGGCATTTTGCAACCTGTAGTCCCCATGTCATCCTTCGTAGGTTGTAGGGCACATTATGGTCTGTTTCTCAGATTCCTGAAGTAGATGTTTTGGAACACATACTACATAGTTTCATGGGTTGAAAGGAATTTGGCAATGCCTAGCCATCATGGAAGAGGGAGAAGGGACCCATGCTGCAGTCATTGGGTACAAACCCCAGGTCTCTGTCGTCCACTGGGGACAGGCAGGAAAGGGTTGCAGCCTCTGATGTTAACATTCCTGTTGCATGGAGTATTCATGATACACCATCCCCTGTATCTCTCTGATGGTGTGGCTCATGGCTCAGGCAGGCCCATTTTCTCCTCTGTACATTCTTGCATGGTGAGCCCAGCCATTCCCAGGATTGCTTACCTCTCATTACATCTCCTGGACCTCTCAATGTGAGAATAAGACCAGGATAGTTTGAACCCTCCCTTCCCAGGATAAACATCTGGGAGTATCCATCCTGAGGACACTCCCTACTGCCCTGTACTTCTTCTCGCCCCGATACCCAGTCCTCTGTCCTCCCTTCGCTCCTGTCTCTGATGCTATCATGTCTCATCTTTCTTGTAGGTGCAGTCTGGCATTTTGATATCTGTCAATTTGCTATAGACTCTCAAAATCTTCCACATCATTAGAAGGATTTTTCCTTGCCCTCTCTAAGCTCCAAAGTCCTCATTCCTTTCTCATGATTTTCCCTCTCTCCACTAATGTATAATTTTCTGAGCAGAATCTCACAATGTAGCCCTGGCTTGCCTTGAATTTACTACTGTGTAGACCAGACTGGCCTTGAACTGCAACTACCTATGTCTCCCCAGTACTGGGATTAAAAAGACTTGAAGCTTCATGGTCAGCTAGTCTATAATTTTCTTAAGGATCCCCAGGATCGTATAGGGATTCTAATTTTCTTGTACTGTTTCCCGGTGTATCTGTGTGGTGTATAAATGCTGGCTAGCTGTCCGCTGTGCTACAGGCACCCTATCACTTCATACATGGTAGGTATTGTGGACATTATATTCACATTATGGATGGACGAGTTAACTAACATGTTTAAGATCATTCAGCTGATCTGTGGCAGGGCCATGGTTAAACCCAGGCAGTAACTCTGGCACATTGTTGTTCCTGCACATGCCATATGGGAACACAGTTCAAGGAGGAATGAGCACCTTCAAAAAAACGTTTAAACACTTAGGTAAATGGACCTGGCTGGGGGATGAGGATACTTTTCACATGCCATGCCATACGATGAATTTCTAAGAGGAAAATGCATCCAACAGCATTTCGCACATCATTCTGGCCACAAAATGCCCCCCCCCCTCAGAGAATACTTTGCAGTTCATGTTTGTAATGTAATCTGGGAAACAGCAGTGTAGAACTGTGCTTCCAAATTCATTCTACAGTGTCAGAAGAAAACAAGTAAACATTAAAGGGTCATTTGTAATTTGCAGGTGTACCATCTTCCTGGTCATCACATTTGTCCCTTAAGGTGCTGAGGGTGGAACCCAGGGCCTTGTGCCTACAGGGCAAGCACTTCCCCACTGAGTCACAGCCCCAGTCCTGTCATGTCTTTGATGAAGAGTGTCTAGTAATTCGTTTTTGTTTTACTCTAGTCAACCCTGGAATGGTTGATTTTCTCCCTTTCTTCCTAGACCAGGGTTCTCAACCTTCCTAATGCTGTGACCCTTTAAAACCGTTCCTCATGTGGTGAACCCCAATCACAAAATTATTTTTGCTGCTACTTCATAACTGTAATTTTGTTACTGTTATGAATCATAATGTAAGTATTTTTGGAGAGAGGTTTACCAAAGGGGTTGTGGCCCACAGGTTGAGAACTGCTGTCTTAGGAAGGTAGTTGGATCTCTCCTGTTTTTTTGGCCCCTATTCTCTAGAGGTCAGTGCCAGGGAAAGCGAGCATGTGGGAACCAACCTATTATAGCTACTGGGTATATGTCGCATAAGGGGAACTGAATGGGCCACATCAGAGATTGACAGTTATGATGGGATGGGAGGTGGGCAGACTGGGGATGTGGACTGGGGGAAGGGAGCATCAGAGTTGGGGCCCTGACGCTGTAGCTGAATGGTGACTGTAGTCTGCCCAATGGCATACTTTCCTCATGTCATATGTCCACCCTGCACACCCACAGAGGCCCTGGCCACCAGTCTCTTCCCTGCTTCCATAAGGCTGGCAGCACTTACTGAAGTTCATAGTTTGTAAAAAAGGTGAAGTTCTTTCATGGAAAGCATTTCTAAACGGATTAGACAGTGCCTCGTGGTCACATGGGAACACTTTGACCAGCTCGGCCCTTGAGGGAGATGTTAGTGTATAAATGTCTAAGAGCACTTCTGCCTCATCACCTGTAGCCTTTCCCCTTGTGTCCCCCTCAAGCTCCAGCATGAAGATGCAGAGTCTCTGAAGTAGTGAGCTTAGCCAGGGGTTAGAGAGTCTGGGTGACTGGTCACCTGTCATGAGTCTCGGCACACTGACAACATGGGCCCCATGGCGCTCCAGTGCCTTCGTGGGAGGCGTGTGGTTTGACTGGATAACCTTCCTTTAAAGTGCTGTTTTTTACTGGGCAGAGGTGTTGTGGCAGTATTCCCAAGGCAGGGATGGTGTATTTGCTTTCTGCGTATCCTGGCTCCTACCCAAGTAGCTAATATGAGGGACTGTTTACAGTAGGTCTTTTGAAGAAATGAATGATTAGTGAATTATGCCCTACCTCTTGGGAATCTATGGACAAGTTGGGATGCATTTCTAGGACTCGAGGACATTACTGGATGCCTGGGTTTACTGGTACCCCAGAAGCAGTATGATTCTCTTGCCCCTTCAAGGCTGATGCAGTGGCTCAGTTATGCTGTACTGCTGGTGGGTTCCAGCCAGTTATAGTCTCCAGCTTGCCAGGAGGAGCCAGAGGAGCTTTCTTGGGAGCGCCTTACAATCAGCTGCCTCTGTTCATAGTTTTCTATGGCTCCTCTGTTTTTGTTTTGTTTTTGGAGACAGGGTTTCTCTGTAGCCCTGGCTATCCTGGTTTCTTAACTGTTAGGATTATATCAAGGAGCATCCCCGAACAGAAACTTTCCTGAGAGGTTAAAATGTCATTTAATAGATCTGCAGTAGACCCAGGGTGGTTTTGACCCATTTACAGGCCATTGAGGACCCAGTGCCTAAGAACTCTGTGGGAGGTGTCTCCCTGCATATTTGTGGCTCACAAATATAATTCTTCTTCATTACCACCTCTGTCCTAAGGTGATTTCTGACTTTTACCAAGAGGCTGTCAATCTCTACCACCCTAAGTCCATGCCACAGTCAGACCTCTCTCTGCATGAATTTCCTGAGTTATAAAAGGAATGCTTTGGAACAGTCCCAGCCAAATCACTGTGTCCACCCAGTCTGCCCACTGACCCATCTTCTTTCCTCCGTGATCACTAGGCTCTGTGTGAGGCACTGAATACAGTGAGGAGACTCAGTCCCTTCCCCCAGAGAGCATGCATCTTGCCAGGGAGACAGGTGCACACAGCTTGTACTGAGCAACCAGCGACTAGTGGACACTGAGCTGCATTACCAGGTTCTACAGGGAGACAGAGGAGGCCCCACATGCAATGTTTGCTACAAGGCTCAGGCAGTGGAGGGCTGCTGCCAGTCACTCTGTAGCCAAGCAGCCACCTGTTATGTGTGCTTTGACTAACAAAGTCAGTTTTCAAAATGAGACAGGTCGTGGGCACTAAGTAAAACAAAAAAGCAGACTGTCTTTGGTTAAACTGGAGGTGAACATAAGGGTGGTATAGAGAGTTTTCCACTCTGTTCCCTCTGAGCCCCACCTTTGCTCTTCCCAACATGCGCACACACAGACCTAGCCTGGTTGTTGCTAAAGACGTCGATCTGTCTAGGAAAGGTCTAGAACCTGCAGGCCTGTGAGAGACAGACCTACACATGCTCTTGTCTCTCCTGGAACTAGAAAGAGCTAGGCTTTCCTATTGGGTAAGACGATAATAAAACACGATACTGCAGTGCACAGGGGCTCAGTGAGAGAATAATGCGTTGGTTTGCGGGCTCAGGTCATAAGTGTGGCCCTGCTGGCTTCACAGGGACAGTGTCACTTTTAGACAGTTTCTCAGGAAGGGAAAAGGTCTGTTCTAGGACTTGTTAGTGCACAGCTCGCAGGTGGAAAGACTAGATTCTGGCCAGCCATGACTGAGTTACCCACAAAACCTAGGGAGAGCTGGGAGGACAGCAGGTAGGAGGCCTGTGCACTGTTCATTGTTGAGTCTTGTGGAACATTATGCTGCGATCCAATCACCTTGTGTGTGGGTTTGGTTAATCCTCATAACAGCCATATCCACTAGGTGCGGTTTCACCCTTGTATGCTAATAAGGAAACTAAGGCACACACAGGCTACAATCAGCAATTAGTGGGAGAGCTGGCATTCAAACTGGGGTAGCCCAGGCTCTCCAGAGAACGTGCCTAAGTGTTTTATGTACTTTTTGCACCAATGGCATGAAAAAAGTGTCACCCGGAGGTCCATACTCAGGGATCCTTATGTGCAGCTTAAGCTGTGGTTGCCCAGTTACAGAACACAGTGCCTGTGTATGTTCTGTTTATAGATATACATCTTTGCCTTAAAAACATCCTTCTGAAAAAAACAAACAAAAAAAACCACAAAAAAAAAACCCATTCTTCTGAAGCAGCAAGAAGTTGGTGCCAGGCTGGTTTGCTGACCATCAGCAAGGTTAAAGAAAGCGTAGTATTTCCTATGAAGCAGCTCTCGGTATTGTCCTGGCATGGTGCCGTCACAGCTGGTACTCTGAATAGGTGTTCCAGCAGTGCACCCTGCATTCCAGGCATGGAGCACTCCAGACCTACTAAGGTGGTGGGAGGGGTGTTCTAGCTTGCATTTCTCATCTGCTACTGAGGCTGTTAGTCCTTCTGTTTATGGCCTTGGACATGGTCTTGAGAAAGGGAATGGCATTATCTGGCTGGCCAGCTCTTAATGGCTGAGCCCAGATCCAGCATTTTCACAGTATTACCTCTCTTACCTAGACAGCATGGTGCCACCAAGGGCATGTTACCAAGCCCCTCCCTTGATGTGACAACCTGTCCCCTGCCCTTTGATTACAAGATTTGATTTTGTGGTGTGTGACAGGTTCATGAGTTGGAAATGCAGGGTGGGAAGAGGTAGAGAGTGGAAGAAGTGTTCTGGCCTATGAGTAGATTTTAGGTAACAGCACTCTTTCTGTTTCTCACAAGGGGATAATAAGGTCTGTTTCACAAAGGGTCAGGTGTCTGTGCCATTTTACAGGCAGAAACTTAGCTTTTCTTAGAATTATACATGAGCCGGGCGGTGGTGGCACACGCCTTTAATCCCAGCACTTGGGAGGCAGAGGCAGGCGGATCTTTGTGAGTTCGAGGCCAGCCTGGTCTACAAAGCGAGTCCAGGACAGCCAGAGATATTCAGAGAAACCCTGTCTCAAAAAACCAAAAAAAAAAAAAAAAAAAAAAAAGAATTATACATGAGAAAGAAAAACAAATATAACACAAAACTCCCAGGTGGAGAGATTCAGTAGAAATGCCATTCTGTTCAAACTTAAAGCCTATAGAAAAATTTCAAAAATCCTCTCTCAAAGGGCCAAGCAGCAGGCCTCCCGCTTAAGTCTGGAAGGTCACCCTCTTAAAAATGACTTTAAAATCTTGCCATCTCATCCAGAATGATCAAATGCTTCCTCCAATGTCCCTCATTCTGGGGTCCTGAATAGAGCCACCAATGCCCTCCACAGGGTATGGTTTACAGTGTTACCTCATCTGGTCCAGTAGTGACAGACACTGGCCAGCATCACTGTCAGGCCTACCTTTCTCTTGTCCCCTTCTTCAGAGCCCAAGGAGACCACACAGTTGAAAGGGAGTAGGCTTTCTAGGTTAGGGTGCAATTGGTGCTTTCTGGTGGGCTTTGGAGGGATTTCTGTTGTGTCTTATGCAGCACTTGGCAAGAGATTAGCCATAGCCACCAGAAAGATGGAACTCTAAGCCCTCGCTAACATGCACTTAGAAGAACTCCCCCCTCCACTCTGTTTTGTTTCCAAAGTCCATTTATTGAATATTAAATTATAAAGACAATGGTATAATTTTAATGAAAAATATCCTATATCACTCAAGACTTGAACAACACCCCTTAAAAACAGTGCTTTGAGAAAAAAAATCACATTAACTTTACACACAAATCCTTTCTTAAGCTTTATTTAAGAAATCGAGTACTATATAGTTCAATATTTAAGACACATCCAGTATTGTGTTCCTGATAGCAAGTGCATAGATTTTGTTAAGATACCATTTTCACTCGATAGAAACGGTTCATGGTCACATGAAGATAATATTCCCAGTGAATTTGCCCAAGCATGAGAGGAAAAAAACAGAACACAGCAAAAATAGGGAACTACAACAGAAATGAAAAACAAAAACAGTGAATTAGTAGAACAGTCGATTCCTGATAAGTGAATAGGCTGATTGTCTGGCCACAGTGTTTTATTCACTTATCAGGAACGATGCATGGTCTGCTTGTGTTCACTACAGTGCCTAACCTGCTAGTTATGAGCCTGTGGGTCACCTCCCCCCCATTGCTGTGGCCTGGCAGGCGCATGGCTTCCATCAGACAGGAAATGTTGATGGTTCTGTGGTTTCTCAAGGTGGTCTGTGCACAGGCACTGGGCAGACGTGCTCACACCATAGTAGAGTTTTACAAAATCAACACTGTGAATTTAAGCAGTGGCCAACTTTGTAGTCACAAGTGCTTATAGGAATGAGCAAGCCTTTGTGTCTCCTGTAGAGAAACCCGCATCGTCTGTGTGTGTGTATGAACATAATGCCTTGTGCTGAATGGTGGCCATGTTTGTATTTCAAAAAGAAACACATGTTGGAGTGAATTTTATCATCCTCTTTCCCAGGTCTTCCCTCCCTATGCCACCCATTCTCCCAGAAAAGAAAGAAAAAGAAATCACACCTTTACCCATCCTTCCTCACTAATGGAAGCAGTGGTCTTTCAGAGACAGAGTGACCAGGCCTGGGCCGTGAGAGAGACAGCAGCAGTGTCACTACAAATCAGCCCCCATTAGTGGAGGTTTAGGACTCTGAAACTCATTCCTGGTGAGGTGCTTGGCCTAGGGAAAGAGCCTCCTTTCTTTTGCTTGGTAGGCCCATGGTTGTTAACCTGACTGAAGAACAGGGGTCTGAGGGCCAGCTGAAACCTAAGTGGGGAGAGCCAGGGCTCTCACTAGCACCAGGCTCATGGTGGTCTGACGCAGGCACTGTGTGTAACCTTTCAGCCATGGGATCTGTGAAGAACGCTTTGAGGGCAGCCAGACTCCTGAGCAGGCAGACAGTAGGACAGGGAGGGCTTGTGGTTTCCCTGCAGGGGAAGTAGGGGTAGCTCTTCTCTGATCAGGTTTGGGTGTCCATCCAGGGGGGAGTGTGGGACCTATGGCACGCTGAGCTACCCTCTGGAGATGGGCAGTAAGGACTTGAGCTGAAGTGTCCCCACCTCCCTCATTGAGTCCAACTTCCACTGGAGAACCTGGAAATCTCCCCACTTATGTCAGTTTTAATAATTGAAGCTACCCTTGAATTAAACTGATTACCTTGTAGAAATGCACTTCTATACATACCCATCAATTGATGTAGCATTTAACTCCTTTTACCCCTTGCTCACAAGCTGGTTTTATTTTATCCTTCCCTGAGGGTTTGCCTCTTCTGTAGAGGTAACCCCTTTCTAACCCTCACTGTAGTCACATGACTTTGGAGTTGCCCGTAGACAGAGGGAGCCCTGTTAAGGTTGTAGCAGAGACTTCATGAATGTTAGGAACTGGATACGAGGGAGAGGAGAAGAAAGGAACATGTTTGGTCAAAAGACCATACAATGCCTTGCCAAGTCCAGCCCTGTAGCAGTTATTAGAGGAAAAGGCATCCTGTCTTGGAAGCAGTGGTTGGGGTAGGCTGTGCATAAACCAGAGGTGGGATGTGAAGTTCCCTCATTTCACAAATCAGATATTCACTTAGGTGGAATCGACTGTATCTTTTTACACAACATATAGAAAAAAACAGATACGTGCAACAGTGAGGGGTGTAGAAGCATCACCAACACAGAATGGCTACCAACGATACAACACGCAGAGAGAGACAGGTATTAGGAAAATGGTTTAATATTGGAGACAGAAGCAAAAAACCGCAGCACACAATAACATACATTACAAAAATAAGTCTGACTGTTTCAACTACACGGTTATGTTCACAATGAGGACAGAAGGGTCAGAAAAAACTTCGATCTAAACAGCAAAAAAGCAAACTCCTAAAGTTTAACTAATACATTTATCCACTTAAGGTGACTGAGTATTTCTAAATCTAATTATCTTATTGTGTAACTTCACAATACAGAATAAAAAGTGAAACTTACCGCTGTATTTTAAGACAAAATTCTAATGCTAGATATAAGCAAAGGGAAAAAGAAATCAAGCCAAAGTTTTTAATTCTTAAAAGAAAAACAACTTTCTTTCTGTCAACCAGAAATCAAACTTGAAATCAGTCATTGTCAGGGGGCCCACAAGAGTAAGCCACAAAAATTTCCATTTTTTTTAATCTCCAGTATAAAAAATCCCACTGATACAAAATGCATAAGTACAATCAGTTGTAGAAATAGGAAAGCCTGCATTTTTGTTTTTTGGCTCAAATTCCATCAAACAACAAAATCCAAATGCATCAATAAAACAGAAACAATACTCAAATGGTCTTACAGTTTCCACTAGGTTGCATTAACTTTGGCTTTTCTCAGACAATATTTAAAACTATTTCGTAATTCTAAACAAAATGGTATTATTAATCTACAAACAACAACTCCCACAGCACAAAAACACAAATACATTTTTTTGTATGACATTATTCAAAAGGTAATGAAACTACGTTTTTTTTTAAGTTTTATTTTTTTTAATTAGCACTTAAGATAATAAAAACAGAAACAGCAAATGATTCCAGAGTAGCACAAGCCAAAGAACTCGAACCCCTGCGGTGAAAGAAAGATGAACTTGTTACACCTTGGAGGTGCTGTCTGATCAGTTTTCTGAGTGAGTTTTAAAAGACTATGTTCTATACTTGATTTTTAAAAACGCAGTTTCCCTGTGTTTTGTCTTCCAGAAACAGCCCTGTGCACCCTTGCAGCTTTTTCCTTTTAATATTGAAAGATAAAGGACAGTTTGTCTCTGAGGAAGGTTATCTTTCTAACAATGAAACACACAAAACCAAAAACCTCCCTCTCAATGTACTGTCTTGGTTGCCTGCAAAATCAGAAACACTCAACAGAAAGTGCCTGCCTGGCCCGAGCCTCTCCGGGGACTGCAGGTGAGTTAAGAGGAAGGAGGGCAGTTTGCTTCCATGGGGGAAACAAAAATCAGATTTTTTTTTTTTTTAGATTTATGTCAGTGATAAATGAATAGATTCTGGATGAGATGGTCTATGAAATACAACTGGTATTCTCTTGTGTTTCTACGTGTACCTACACACCACCATATAGTAGAGACTGAGAAATGCGTATGGTCACTTTGTTATTAAGCTGAGTGCTGCAGAAAGTACAAAATAGCCCTCAAGGATGAAGGAAGGCCCCGGCAGTAGTAAACAGGTGTAGGGTAACACGCATCATGTCACTGGAAGTGCACGTGCTGTGAGGAGGAAACTGTTTTTTGTTTTTTGCATTTTGAGAGGCTAATCCTTTCAATCTCAGGGCTATCGCATTCATACACACTTTAAGCCAAATGGGGTGGGTGAGAAGGAAAAGGGAGCAGAGACCAGAAGCTTCCAGGGTATGCTTTCCCAGAGGCTGGATGTGTGTTGGGACTGCAGGTATGACATTAGGGACTGTCAGAACAAGACATCTGTTCATATGTAGCCAGACTCAGAGGGATATGGCACTTGAAAAAGTGGCAGCAGGAGCTAGTCCTGGTATTTTTGGTTAGTAATAATGGTGAAGAGTAGAGCTGAACTCCTCTTACATGGCCAGCCCCTTTAAATGTGTTCAATTAAAGATCAAAACACCCTAGAAAACCAGAGAGAAAAGGAAAGGCCAGAGGGCTTTTTATGCAGACACCTTGGATATTCAGGTGTTCAATGGAGTCTGAGAATCCCTAGCATAGTGGCTGATTCAGCATTACTTAGGAGTGTTTAAGGAAAAAAAAAAAATAAAACCAAAACCAAAATTCCTTCAAAAAATTTGAACCACTAAAAAAGTCATTTAACCGCAGAGCATATGAAAATATTGTACCCTAGGACATACCATGAAATCTGATCTCAAAAAGCAAACATAGTCTTTAGGGTTTATGTAGGGGCTAAATCTACCTACTTTTACCTTCACAGGGTTCACTCAATCTTTTAAACATAAACTAAAGGAGCCTAGGATAATAGATTTGAGAAGGAATAAAAAATAAAATAAAAAAGGTATAGGAAAAAAGACCAGTTTTTTGGGTGGCTGAGGGGTCTCAAAGAACAAAAATAACTCAGAGGATACAGATGGGAAAAAAATTCCAAATCAGAAACACCCCAAAACAAGCTCAAGGATGATAGTATAAAAAGTTGTCAACATTCCAGATAGCTCTGGGTAGAAAGGGTTAAAAGTTCAAAACTTTCTCACCTTAGAGGTTTGCAGATATTATGAAGAAAATACATTGTGAGGCTCGCCTTCACAGCGTTGATGTGTAGAGTGGTTAGAAAAGTGAGACATGGGCACTTATACAATGTCTTACAAAAAACAGCATAGAGAAATAACAAACAATAACAATTCCAGGCAACACGACCACAGAATAGCAAGTTAACAAACTTTGTAACCTTTTTTTTTTTTAAATATTAGGGATTTATACAAAACACATAATAAAATACCCATGTTATCAAATTACTTCTCACAAGAAACACACCGAAGCTCTAGGAAGGAAGTACCTTTGGAATTTGGCACTATATAGTTTTCACTTTTTTTTTTTCTTTAAAAGAAAAAACAGAAACAGATCACATTTTGCTGAACACAAACACATCTAATAGTCCACAATAAAAAAAGTGACTTCAATGCTTCTCAAGCAACACAAAACTTAGTCTGGAATAGTTTTTTTTTCTCTCACATGAATTTTTTTTTTTTTAAGCAAACAACTTTTTTTTTGAAATTCTTTTTTTTTTGTCTTAAGTAAACCAATTCTAAGCTTGTCTTATCAACAAATAACATTAAGACCTTAAGACTCATGATGAGACCACAACTTAACCCACAGAAGCACCAACATGACGCAGTTTACAGTAACCTTTCTCCTGTACATTAGAACAGTATAAAATATAGGTAATTTCATGTGCATTAAACCATGGATTGTCTAACTGTGAGTCAGTTCAGCAAAACGTGACACAAATAGGTAGCATTTGCCCCAAAACAGGGTAAATATTTTTCTTATACTAATCTACAAAACGTGGTTCTATATATATCTTAATGAGAAAGTGAGCCACCTAAAATGGCCTTATCAAAAAACTTTACACTGCCTGAAAAATGTAAAAACTACTACAGACCTCTAGAGACTTAAAATCACACAATTTTATTTTATTTTTCTCAAACTGTTTTTGGAAGTAGTCTGTTAGAAACCAACATTCTGTGTCCCTGGACACATATTGCTATTGTCACCAGTGACCGGGCAGAATGCCAATCCCTGTGTAATACTTTCAAGTCTGTTTTATGAAAAGAAAAAAAAAATAAGAAAGAAACATTTTGCCACAGGTTTTTTTTTCTATAATTTGTCTAATAATTTCAGTCTTGCATGAATGCAGCAATGTTTTTCACATTGACTTCCCAGAATTCATAGCTAGATGAGGTCACATGCAAATTTCAAAGGTCAAAACTAGGTCAAAGGTCAGTAGGAGAACCAAATATGATGTGAGGTCAGAAAGACATCAGAAACAATGACGGGACGATGAAACTTTTTTTGAGACGCCACAGGGACATGCTAGGCAAACGATGAACTAACGGGCATGAAGATGTCTAGGGAAAAAACAAGGAAGAGTAAAAAGTTACACAGAATCTACGCAGCAGCAACAAAATCACTTTCAAGGGTGCAGGAGAAAAACTAATGCAAATCTTAGTTCTTCAGGGAGTCTATGAGCCATTCACATAATTTGCATTTCTTACACTCTTTTTCCACAGCACAATGAAACCCCAAGAGAATCCATCTGGAGAGAGTGAGAGGGGATGGATTCTGGGTGTTTTGGGGTGAAGGACTAGCAAGGGACAGAGGAGAGGGTCCAGTTTGAACAAAGGTGACATATGGGGAAGTCAAGACAACTGAATTGTAAACTTGATAATGGAAATTACGAACAAAATAATCAGACAGATACAAACAACAAGAGGATAAAGCATGAACTTTAGGTCTAGGGTTCAACGGTGAAAAAAGCCCATTCCTAGGACAATTCCTCTAGAGACTACTTCAGAAGGTTCCAGCTAGACAGAGAACTGCTCTTTAGGTACCCAATAAGTTAACAATAGGCAATAAATAACTTCCATTTTTTTTCTGAGGCAGTAAAAATTTTGTATAAAAATAGAAATGCTTTTTTTACAAATAAAATTTACAGGCCTGTGGCTTTCTTTTTATTTATGTATTATTTATGTATTTATTTATTATTAAATTTATCTTTCAAGAAACATCAAGTATTTTCACTCATTTTTATTTTATTTTTAAACCCTGTAGCTTTAAGAAACAGATCTCTAAATCTTTTTTTTACATTAATCCTTTCTAAAAACAAAAATAAAACAATAACAAAATAGACGACCAGTGTAATAATCTGACCAATAAATGTCATGTTTCTTTGAACCCTAAAATAAAATCCTACTTATATTAAAACAAACCAATGTAGTGGGAGGATGTTTTGTGGAGTTTTAAGTGCTTCTCCTGGTCTCTCCCTCTGCTAGGCCACCACGTTAATGCTAACAGTGGGGCCCTCAGAGGGGCGGGCGGGCAGGCGGGCGGGCAAGGAGGGGTGAGTTCTCCAGGCAGTGCTCTTGGGGCACCGGCGGTTTCAGAGTTAGAATTGCACATTAGTGTTTGCTTGCCTTTTAAATTCTCAAGATGTCATTTATTTCTTTATATGTTTTTCTTTTAAAAAAGCAAAACAAAATTTTTTTTTCAAAAGGTATAAGGATATTCAAATTGCAAAACAAAGGAGAATACAGTGGCACACTGGAGGAGGGATTCACTCAATAGAAACAAGGTAGCCCAGGTTTTACTTATGGCAGATCGGGTGGGGCGTGAGTGCAAGAAATGGAGGCCTTATTGTAAAAATAACCGTCTCTCTTGGTAAAAGTTGACATGTGGCCCCTCCGCTGCCTTCCCGGTTGAGAACAGGCCAGCTTGTGGGACTTACCCTAAGAAAGCTAAAATAAGAGCAGGGAGCTTCTGGGGTGGGGTCAGTAAGGTTTGCTGTCATTTTTGGAGCGCTTCAGCTGAACCTTCAATCGTTTCATGCCGATCTGAAAGCCGTTCATAGCCTGGATCGCAGCTTGTGCAGAGACTGGATTGTCATAGCTAACAAAACCTGAAAAACACAAAGGGGAAGGAGGTAGGGAGGTCAGGGTGAAGGGGAAGCCAAGCAGGGACTGGGGCTGGCGGGGCTGGCCGGCATAGTGTGACTGCAATGCTGAGAGGTGCTGGGCTCTGCCAGGTTTATGCTGTCCCATGCATGCACAATGCATACATGTGCACAGCAGTGGAAATGCTCACTGGCAAGTCGTGAAAGAGCTAGGTGGTCTGCAAATCCTCCATGAAGGGCAAAAACCCTCCCCATAAAACTAAAGCTAAGTTGTTCTAGTGAACTTTGTCCTTCTACATAGTGCTTTGAAATCATACTTGTTTTACCACTCCACTCCCCTACCCCTGCTGAGGATCCTTTGGAAAAAATCCTCAGAAGAGAGTAAGTATTTTATATATATATATATATATACACATATATATATACATATATATGTAAATATGTGAATATATATTCATAGACAGAGCCTACACAGGACTATTTTAGGATGATTCAACCACCGAATTAACTGAATTAGAATAATATATACTGTTCAGACAAACAGAGAAAGGCTACATGCCTTTTTCTTTGTCTCAGGGTTTAATAAAAGTCTCAACATATCCCAGTTATTTGCATCTGCAACAATAAGCCACCATCAGAGAGAGAGGGCATGCCTGTTTTTGAAAAAGAATAATGATATTCTACAAAGATTCAGGAGGAGAGAATTCTGGTTACAGTTTGTTTTAACAACGGAGTGGGAGGCAAGCCAGGTGTACAAGCATAGCTTGGTTCACAATGAGGAAGCAGTGAGCTTATGCGTTTCATGACTTTGAGTAGTGCCAGGAAGTTATTCCATAGATTGAATTTCACTTCCAAACATCAGCAATTTGGAAGGTTCTAGCATTTTCGCTATCTACTACTATGAAGGTTTAAGACTAAAGAGAAAATTCTTTCACAAAGCAGTGGTGGGAACAAAGGACATAAACATACTTTTGAGCAGAGTTCTCAGGTGATAAAAGTGGACACATGGAATAAAGCAGGAAAGCTTTTCATAGGTAGGCTGTATTGCAAAAATGATTGTTTACATTTTTATTAACTAACTCCTAGTAAAAGTAGTCTCAAATCCAAGACTTTCACTCTGACGTGACTTCTTCCTCTCGGGATCTCTTAGGTAGAAGTGCAAGACGACTAAAGAATGGAAATGGGTCAAGAGTGCGATGGATGAAAGGATGGGTTTATTACAGCAAGCAGCCCGCAAACCAGGAGCTTACAACACAGAGTTGCTCGCTGAGAAACTTGGGAGGCAAAGCTTTTAAGACAAATTGAAAATAAGTCCCTGATTCTCACAGCTACAGCTTGTATTATCATGAACGTATTGGTTAAGTAGTTTGTGGATGGATAAAAATCTCTTTTTGAGGTAATGTTTCCTCAAATCATGAACCGGAGTCTCTCTTAGTCTCCAAATAGACTTAGAACAGTTATGCAGCTATGACAAATTCTGGTCTACAGGCCTTGCACAGGAAACCTTCCCAAAGGTAAGCTATGGCTCGCACATGCTACACCTGACATGACAGCTTAGTTTTCATGTTATTCCTCAGCTGTTACAAAGGGATCTTTACAGTTCCTGCAACAGAGGTGACAGCCTTTCTCTTAGGGTAAAAGCAGTCAGTGGAAATGGTTGCTGCATTAATTCTTCTAACCCCTGAGGTGTAGGCCTTCCAGGATGGTGGAAGAGCTTAGCACCTGTGCTGCAGGAACCAAAACATTATCTACCTGTCAGCCAAATAAAATTTGAATTTCTGGCTATTCGAGAACCATCCTACCTCCTACCTTAGATATTTTTCTTTGTAGCACATACACTCCTGTTTCTTTTGACCCATATAAAATGTACTGTCTCCCACAATATGAATTATTAAACTGTAGGAGTGGTAACAGCAAAATGCTGTGATGCACACTATACCAGAGCTTGCTGAACAAGGCTCTGAATACCCTGGATTCTTAACTTCTTTGAAGGGTAAATCAGTTTGAAAAATAAAGAAGTCAGAGATGTAACAAATGACTTAATGTCCTTGTGGTAGAGAAACACTGGGACATGAGTTTTCATTGTTCTGTTTAAAAAAAAAAAAGATGCTTCCACAGGATAGAAAGGCTGCAAGGGGAGACAACTAGGCATTTTGGAGTGTTTGTTAATACAAAATATTATAAATATTCCCATGCTCTGTGACTATGCATGCAGCCCTGGCCAATCTTATAATCTAAGTCCATCATAACGCTTTGTTCTCTGTAACAAGGGGATATACACCAACCGCTAGTCCTTGGTCCATAGAGCTGCCATGGCAGCAGGCTGGCTGCACCCTGCCAATGAGTGTGGACACTGTGTAACATGCTCCGATACAGTGTGTGAGTTGTTTGAAACTGCAGGATTGGGGACTTAGTAGCAGAGTGTTAGCAGCCCTCCTCTGTAGCAGGACAGACCAAACATTCATGGCTCCATCTACAGAGTTTGAAGAAACAACTACTGCTCTATGGTGAAAGAGTATCAGGTATATGAGAAGATACTTTAATACTACAGTATAGAATGTTACCTAACAGAAGGGAATGCCCCTTTTTGTATGGCCCTTCCCCATTTTCTGATTAAATAATTTTGCCCAAACCTGTTTCCATGCAACTAGAAGGTCAGAAGCTACCACCACAGGGAAGGCCCTATCCTGACTCCTGACTGGGAAACCTGCAGTATTTGGCTAGGTTTCTTTTGCATACCAAAGCACTTGCTCAGATTGGTCTGTTTGTCAATGAAGACTTTAGCAGAGATAACATTTCCAAAGGGCATGAACATCTGCAGAATGTCCTGGTCTCCAAACTCCTGTGGAAGGTGGTAAATAAAGAGGTTTGCCCCCTCTGGACCTAAAGAGGAAGAAAAAATCAGAGTAAGGTATCCCCCAAGTCTTAGTCCCCAGAGCCTCTTAGGAATACTTTAGTAATAGGCAGGCTAGTAGTGTGGCTTTTTCTTATGAAGAATGGGCAGGTGGATTATGTTAAGTGCTGGCATGATGTTCAGGAAAACACTCATCCTTTGAAATTTTCTAATTGGCAGTGGGGGTGACATGGGGAGGTGGGGCGTGCTACAAGTAGCCTCTTTTTCATAGAGAATCTTTGGATCACTTTAGCTGCACACTGGCATTCATCTCCAAGGTGGTAACAGTGGGCAGGGCAGGGACAGAGCTTAGGAATGGGTTACTCCTGGGTGGCTATGTTTTATATGCAGAGCATCTCCAGGAGTGGAGGGAATGTTCTTTGCATTCTAAGCAAATTGCAGTAATTTAGAATAATGAACACATGGAAACAATACTGCTCAGATTTCTCAGTCATTTACCTGGTTATTCAATCAGTTTTGATTTGGCAAATCTGTACACGCACACACTATAATAATAATCTCTATTAGAATGACCGTCAGGAAGTCAACAACTTGGGGGAAAGTAGCTAGAGTCTTACAGTTTTGACAAGCCTTATGTCACTGAGAATTAGCCTGGGAGTGAGTGCAGTGGGTGCAAGGGCCTCTTCAAGACTGAGTTAAGCAGAGCTTTCCCCTTTCCATGCAAACCCCAAGGGAGAAGGGCAAAGGTCTTTGCAACTCTACTGCTTGGGAGGTTAGTTTTCTTAAGCTCCTCACTGAACTCAAGACTCACATAAAAACTGTGTGAAGGTTAAAAGAACAAAAAGAAGGAAACCAGATGCATTTGGCAGAGAGAGGATAACGGTGGGATATTTCTTGAAGGCTGGGAAGAAAAGAACTCACAGAACTGGGAAAGTGGCCATCACAGGAGAGGGAACTTGCCTGCCTGTTCCACATGGAGATCAGGGGCCAGGACCCTGTGAGTTCCCTACAGAACTCCTACAGTGGGAAATCATACCTATGTGTGTGGACATGAGTGATAAGAGGATAGAAAGAAGTTTGTGAAAATATATGAATTGGCACATCTTTGTACGTCCTCAGAAAATTAATGAAGAAAGTGTCTTAAAGAATGAGACTTTACTGAAACCAGAGATGTAGTCATTTCTGCTTTAATTAAGAGCATGTCTACATTACTATATTGCTTATATATCCTATGGATATGTCTATAATCCAGCTCAAGGGAAACAACTATAGTTGACACTTATCCTTAATTGTTTTCTGGCCCTAATATGGATAGATGTGAGAACTCAAATGCTGGAAACGGGTGTGCTAAGGGCTACTGTATCACATGTGTTTTTGGTAATGAGTATACTGGTCAAATGTGTACCCCAGATTTAGTGTGCCTTTAAACAAAACATGTAAATACTTCGAGAAGGATTAATGGGGCCCAATTTACATTGTAAGGAATGTTGCTACTCTTGAAGTCTGAGCAGTAAGTGCAATTTTAATGACCAGGACAGACTATGTGTGACTGAATGATCATGGCAATCCAGAATGCTATGTACATTCTCAATATGTCCATGCCAGAGAGAGTGAGATTGACAAAAAGAGATATTGGCTCTTTTGTTTATTATTTTCCCAGGAGCAAATTCCTACATCTTCTTGATCCCCCTCCTCTGATATCCCTTTAACAAGAAGAAGTTTGACCTTTACTCCCTTCCAAACTGAGAAAAAATAAGTTTCATATAGAAAGATATTTACTGTATGCAACTGATGAAGCTGATACCAAAATCAACAAAAATTCACACTCACATTCCCCCCACCACACCCACCCACCTACCCCTCCCAAAGTCCTAAATCTCTAAACATAATAAAAACCTGTTCACAACTCACCCTTTTTGTCTGTCCATTTCCTCCTAGCACACCTTAACTGGCAGCTGTGTTATTATTGGTCCCTACAGGCTGGTTGTTGTATTGTGTGTTTTTCACAGGGGGCCCAATGTAGCACAAAACCCTGAGGCCCAGAGGCATCTGTCTGCTAGAATTAAGCTACCCCAAGCCACCAGTGCCAGCTGGCCTCTTGCTGGGTGCCTGGCCCCAAAACTTGCCTCCTGTAAAGGGAAGGGGAAGGAGATGTGTGAGAGCGGCCAGAGGATGTTCACAATGACATGAAAGGTGATGGCTTTCCTGATAGTTAGATCTATAGGAATGCTACAGTCCTGCACAAAATTTATCTATGGAAACACTAATTTAAATAATTTTTCTGTCAAGTCTAAATGGCTCATTTTTCTTGTGGTGGAAAAATACACCGGAGTCTACGACTAAATACTTCAGCGTCCATTTCAGCTCTGCCTAAAGGTCAGTACAAGGACAGAGCTGTGGATTGGGGAGTCTGAAAACCTGCTGAGTAGTCTTCTCCCTATTCTTGCTCCAATTTGCATCTTAAATTCCATTTTACTTAAACTAAAGCAGATGGATGATATTTTTGAACTAGATTAACTGGGAGAGAAAAAGATCAACAGAGAGGGATGAGAAGATTAGAGAAAGGGCTAGGGGAGGTACAAACAAACCAAACCAACGAAATGAATAAACCAAAAGCTATTATTAGAACCAAAAATAGAGCACTCTAACCTATATCACTGGTAGCCAACATCCCTAAATTACAGTTAGGACTTGGTGATCATGGCTTTTTGTCCTTATTAGTCAAAAATGAGCAGCTTACAGCAGTGAGCTGAGGTGAAGCCATTCAGAAAAAAATGTTCTTATGGGGCCCAGACTTTAACCAGTGACTTTTTGATCTTTTGGTGGCAGTTATATCTGAGTGACACAGTTATATTGTCCTGTAAAACCATGCTGGATAATGGAGAGAACCAGCATTCTCTGCAACCATGTGGGGGACTTAGCTTTGTTATTTCAGTCTGGCACTTACTTCTCACAGTGGTTCTTAGACCCTACAGGGACTAATCAAAGACAGGTTTTCTGAGGGAAGACCTGTGGTATGTATAATGTGGGATCCCTTTCAAACACCCAGTGAGACAGTTGTCCAAACAGCTGTACATGCTTGAAAACCTACAAAAGGTGTCACAGCTAAGAGGACTGGGGAGGGGGCTGAAGTAATGAGAATCAACATAGGTTTCATGTATTTTTTTTTTTACCCTTTTCAAGATCTCTATGCTCTTTGTCAAAGGAAAACTATTTTCTAATTTTTTTTTACACTTTAAAGTTGTATCTCCTTAAAAATCCTAACTTTGCAGAGCAAAACTACGATATCACTTACAGATTACTAGATACTTTACATGACTATCCAAGCAAAGCAGTTTGTAACTAAAGAGAGAGGGTAAAAGGGAAAGAAAAATAAAAAGAGAAATTGTTCTCTGATTTACTTTTTCCCACATTCCAAACAAGTCAGAAAGAAAACAGCCCACTGCTGATGCTTTAAAGCAACTTCAGTTCGTAAAGGAAGACAGTTGAGCATGGTAGTGTACAGCTGTAAAGTACTCTAGCACCCAGGAGGTGGAGCCAGTGAGGCTGGCACAAATTCAAGGGCGGCCTGGGCTGTAGGTGACATCCTATCTCAACAAACCAACCAACCAATAAAACAAAAGAATCAGAAGGAAGAAGGAGAAACTATCCTTATTTGGAGTAGGTAATTAACCATTTTATAATTAACTTTAATTTAGTCTTAGTATTAGTTTTCTGAAACATATCCCACCTTACTGGCAGCCCACCAGGCAATCCATCACTCACTTCTTCTCCCAGAAGACACCCTCCCACACAGACTAAGTCAGTTCTAGCTGTGCATCCCCTCACTAGTCAGAACTACTGCTTACTGAGAGGCACCTACACAACTTCAAGGGATGCAGACACCAAGAGCCTGGGGAATTCAGGGGAGAAGCTCTTCCCCCACACCAGCCTGAAACCCCACTCTCTCACTGGGGAGTTTCTATGTGAGGAAAGGGACCAAGTGCTCGTTCTAACTGGCAGGAGGGTGTTGTAGGTGTTTTTGATAACAACTAGTAAACAACTTCCCATAAGCACGTGATGGAAGAGAACTTCTTCAGGGATGATTCAAAGAGCGAGAAAAATATAATATGAGCAGAAGACTGTGATAAAGGCTTATGCTTGAGACTTTCCTTTTAACATGGATCCTAGAGATCACGCAGGCGATTTCTCTTAAGTCACTGGTTCAAATCAGCAGCATCTTCTAGGGCATGCTCTCAAAGCAAATGCAGATGTGGCTGGCCCCGCCGAGCCCTGGGGTGCAGATAGACACCTACCTTCTTTCTGGCTGCCTGCAGCACTCTGCTGTTGCAGCAGGCTCTGGCTGTATAAAGTGGGCAGTGCAGCTGCCGCATACTGCTGAATTCCTGAGTAGGCCTGGGTGAGGGCGTCCATGGTGCCAGCCGTACCGTTCGTCAAGCCTGTGGCGCCAAGTCCTCCATTCAGAGCCGCCATACCTGAGAGCATTTGAGCAACTTTACAAAAAACCCAACAATAGAGAAGAGAGACAGCACTTATTCATTAGTGCTTTCCAAAGGAGTCGGAGAGTCATCTGACACGGCACGACAGCAAGTGCATGCAGCTCGCCACCAAACCAACAGAAAGCCACAAACGATACACACGGAGAAACAAATCACAATAATGTGCACAAAAAAGAATTATGCAATGATAACTCCCCCTCCCTCTGCCAGTGAAGCCCTGTAATTAGACAGAAGCACTCCACGCAGTGTGCTGCTGGCAAGTACAGCTGGTATCTTTTTGAAATATATACCTCTGCTTCTTAGATCTTGGACGCATGTAAAGGAAAGAAAATGGAAACCGAACCAAAGCAGCTGAGGCCTGTTACACATGCGCGCTGCTGTGCACTCACTAGGCTCTTAGGGGCACGGGTGGTTCAGGACGCTTGGGAGCAAAGAGACCTTTCATATTCAAGCTGTATGAGGAGGAAGCGGCAGGGCAGACAAGGTCTCAGCTCTGCACCCTGGTGAGCAGTGCCATCACCTCAAATTTTCTGTACAGGCAAAGGATGTTGTGAGGAGCCGGGACCTCAGGAATACCTAACCTAGGTGGTTCAGAATTGAGGGCAGGACACTACTTACACCCCATGAAAGGCATACACACACACATGCACACACACACATAGAGATAGTAATCCACAGAGAGTAATCAGCACCATGTTTTCTAGTGAACTGGGGTGACATTATCTATAAGTTGGATTCTGGCAGAAGCTTGGGGGATCTGAATGTAGACCAGCATGTGGTTCTGTCCTTGTATCCTGGCTGCCGACTGTGACATTTTCCTTGGATACTGAGTCAAAAGAAACAATGCTTTGTGGAACTTTCATATGAACTTGGGACATGGAATAGGTTACACACAATTGTCTTTGGTTTCTTTTTTCATTAAAAAGGCTTTTAAAAAGATATGTTTCTGAGAAGAACTTACTGGAAATACTGTTAATCTTGATGGTATTGGTGGATAGCTATCTGAAGATGCTTGCAAAGTATGAGGAGAAATCAAGTACTAGAGGCAGTCACCCTCCCATTAGAGTCCACTACTTGCAGTCCCCAGGAAGGACAAAAGGTGGGAGATGTCCTGTTCACACCATTGTGCTCATGCTACGTGGACAACTTCATCTCTCAGACTAAAAGGATGACATGCGAGATATGAAGCCGAGCATGACTTAGCAGCAGAGGATCCTCCTAGGGCTTTGGCTTTGGTTTCCTACTGTGGGGCTTGAGTAGACCGAACTGGGCCTTGAGGAGCAGTTCAACAGTGTCATCATGGAAGCTGGGTCAGGAAAAGTCTGTACGCCTCAAGGACAAAATGCTAGCCCTGAGAGGAAGGAAGTAATTTCAAGTCATTCAGCAAGCACAGAGCAAGCTAAGAAAGAGGAGCTGGCCAGAAGAGGACCTACTGCACCTGCTGTGGGCTCTTACTAGGAGGAAGTGTATTCTCTTCTGTGCTGGCCATGCAAATGAGCACTGCTAAAGAGCTTAGAGAAAGTCTCTCCTCCTAATTACTCCGAATGATCCCTCAGATACCAACTAATCACATTTGCCGAACTGTACTATGTCTTTTCTTTGCACTCGTCTCTACTGTTGTGGCTTCTAAAGGACTGGAAAGTAATTCTTTCTCCCTTTACGTTATGTTTTATCCTTACTGCTCAGTGTCTGTGACACTTCTTGAGGGCTAAAGGAGTAAGTGAAACAACTTGGAACCACTGGAGAGGTTCTTTCACTTACACAACAAGTATTAGGAATGCAGGCCATCAAGCTGTGGACTCAATTCCTTTATAGGAGGGAATTCTGGAAGGAAAGTGACCTGCCCTCTGCCCCAGAATGTGTGGTTTCATGTGTGCACAGCAGCCTTTGGAACTCCTGGTCGTCCAGCTGCCTGACATGGATATGCTGAGATCTAAGCTTTACTCTATTAATACCTCCAAATCTACTTGTCATTCCACCATAGCCCCAAACAAGGACCCTACATAGGCTGTGGCTTTGAATTCTCATTTTGTCATTTCCCACTGCTTAAAACAGAAACAGAATGAATTTCATACTCTCAAAATATTGGAAGGAGGTTTAAGGACTAAATAGAGTATCTGCTATCCCACCAAGCAGCACTCCAGCTTTGTCGTCCATCTTTCTGGGTAGTATGTCATGGATGGTTGTGTTCTTAGACTCTAGTCCCACCAAGACCTACTTTCTGGAAGCTCTGCTGGCTTCCACTGTGCTATGTGTGTGGAAGACAACTCTTAGGCTTATGAACTTGGGGAGAGTTATAGGGAGGCATGAAGTAAATGGAGTATAGATGCCATGTGTTACTATAGGTGGGGGGAAATGGTCAGGAACCTGTGCAGATACAAACCTGTGGGATAGCTTGATTTTCCCAGCCTAAAGCTTCTCTCTTTTATGACATAAATCTTTTTGAGTAAAGAATAAGAAGGGTGAAAAAGTTCTTTCAAACACAGATGCAGTGAGAATGTTTATACTATCTTGGAAAATTTGGAGGTCATGGGTTGCCTGAGTTCAGGGAGCAACAGGTAAAAGTGGAAGTGTCTAAAGAACCGTCAGAGGAGGATTTCAATTTTTGAGAGCAATTCTTATTACCTGATGTTACTCTACATTAAACAATCAGGGTATCAAAGTTAACACTTATCAATTCAGCTGTCAGCATCTGATTATCTCTAAAAGCCTTGGACAACAGAAGCAGAGGTTTGAGGAAAGTTCAGTTGAAAATATTTCCATTTAAAAGAATATGGCTTTCCTTTGAGAAAGTTGAAAGAATCAATTTTTTCTCCTATTCATCTAAATTATCATGCATGCTATTTGGAGGAAAAAAGCTGGATAAAATGATAGGTTTGACAAACCTCTGTAAGGGAGGTCTGGGTAGTTGGCCTGACAATATAGTAGGTGTGTCACCTGACGACTAAGACTTTTACATCTAATTACTCTGGAGAGGTCTTCACTCACATATCTAAATTAGTAAAAATGACACACACCCATAAATATGAACAACTATTTTTGTGAGTGCCCTGGAGATGGCGCTAAGCAGAACTAGAAGGAGTGTGCCATGAGCAGACTATATTTGTTGGCAAGCTGCTCTTCTAGGTGGTAGAGATCACATAAAAAAAGAGAGAAAACATAAGGAATATATCAGAACAGGCTTATGACCTACTGACTGAGGTAAGTGTTCCTCTGAATAGATGAGGTGTAGCCTGCTAAGCTACAAGCTAATAAACAAGGATCAGGGAAAGTGACTGGAATTAGGGAAGATGGATATGAACACAGTTAGTTGCATTTCCATGTATGCCTATATTGGTCAGATCACAAACGCAAATGTGTTTGGGTTGTGCTCTGGGATGGAATGACATTCGTCTTCAGAAATTGCTTACAGACAGATTAAAACAATGATTCTACAATGTAAACAAAGAATAGTATAAGCTAGGGTAATTGCTTAAATCCTCTTGTCTTTTTTTTTTTTTTTTTTTTTTTTAAGATTTATTTATTATGAATACAGTGTTCTGTCTGCAGGTATATCTGCAGGCCAGAAGAGGGCACCAGATTTCATTATGGATGGTTGTGAGCCACCATGTGGTTGCTGGGAATTGAACTCATGACCTCTGGAAGAGCAGCCAGTGCTCTTAACCGCTGAGCCATCTCTCCAGCCCAATCCTCTTGTCTTTTATCCACATAACAGAAGAGAATTTCAAAATCACTTTTCACCAAGTGTTAATGATTTGTTACAGTAAAAGAGTCATAGTTTTAAGGACAACATGTTAAGCCATGTGGAAGAGTCACATAATTTAAACAAAGAAAAGGATGCATTTCACTTACATTCAGAAACAACCAATCAGATAGAGGTTTTTGGGTAGATATATCTGCACAAAGGAATTTTTCATCTTAATTTAGATAGAATCTTCAAACTATCCAGATGCAAGCCCTGAATGATTCACGTTCTTTTTATCTTGTTGATTCTGGCTTTATCTTTAGAGGGCTGTACTTACATTTTTCTTCTTTAGCTTCACTCATCAATATATAAGGGAAAATAAAGGTTTTTCAAACAGTATAAGCTAGCAATTTATCTATGAACCTTTTCAGAGAGGGGCTCACCTTTTAGCAAGGAAGAGTACTAAGTCTAGGCTAACTTGTGTCATCCTACCTATTTTCTTTCTGGCTGCTTTGTTCATGGAAAATAGGTGGTTCTGTTCAGAGAACCAGAATCCTCTCATTATTGTAGGATTTTATACAATAACCATTCCTGGGACACAGCTGAGGAAGAAATAATATGCCAACCGTCATAACTGTTTTAGGAGCTGACTGTCTAGAGAAGTATTTCTTGATTAACTGGAGAGATTTATCTGCAACAGGTGACATAATTTCTTTTGAGGAAGAATGAACTAAGAAGATATTCTACCCTAAAAGGGTTTCCCTTAATATTTTATCTGAGACAAGTAATAAATACCCCTTCCCCATTGATGCTGAGTTTGTAGAAGAGATTTGCACTAGTAACACTGAGCAATCAAGAAGGAATATATTTCCATTTGTGCATAATTTCTGTTTAATTAAACATGCTCTTCCTGGTTCCCACTGACTGGTAGGTAGGGATATGTGAAATTAAGAATGTTCGTTCTTAACTTGTCATGAACTGCGCATATTTCTATTAACTCACTGATAAAAGAATGAAAAGCAGCAATTCAATTTGAAACTGTTCGTTCTTGCCAGAGCAAACTTTGTGTAACACACGACCCCACACAAAGACAAGTTGTGGTTTCTCATCATTCAACAAAATTCCCCTTGGGTCCTCACAATAAAGATGGGAAAAGCCCAGCAACACAAAACAAAGCAGGAGCAGAAGCACAGGACATGACAAGAGGACACACAGCAGTCATGAGCACGTGCTGAGGAGGACAACCATTCCCACTGGCCTGTTACTCTGCAGACCAAGGACAGGCAGGCGATCAAATCAAAGTCCTTGTTTGAGGGGAACTAGGTCCTGGGGCAAGAGAAGCAGCATGAGGGATGTATGTGCACACACATCCGAAACCCAGGAGAAGGGCAAGTGGGCTGGCTCTGCTGCAGGGCAAGGTCAAAAAGAGGAGCTGTGCCAGACGCAGGACCCGGTCTCCATGCTCCTAGGTGGCTGCTGGAAAATGTAAAAGCTGGAGGCAGTTTTAACTGGAATAAAACATTTTGGCTGTCACAAGTTTACCAGGCCAAGTACTATACGCTAATTAAGAGCCATCACATGAAGAAAGAAACATTTTTTTTTTTTCTTTAGGGTCAGATAAAACTCAGTCCAGGTTTTTTTTGTTTTTTTTTTTTTTGTTTGTTTGTTTTATTCTTGGTTTGGACTCTCTAGGGCATCTAAATGAAAAGACTTAACAAAACATAAAGATTATCTACTCATTAAAATACAGGTTAGTTTCTTACCAGGTTTATACAAGTTAATCTTTATGTACATATATTTTAGACTCTTTAAACTCTTTCATTATGTTTGTTTGTTTATATCTTGTGTGTGTGTGTGTGTGTGTGTGTGTGTGTGTGTGATGGGGGGTTGGGAGGCAGGAGGGATGGAAGGCAGCAGAGAGAGAGGTATGATTGTAGAGGTCAGAGGACAACTTGTGCAAGTTTGTTCTCTCCTACCAGGTAGGTCCTCGGGGGTTGAGCTCAGTTCACCAGGTTTGACAGCAAGCACCCTTCTGTGCCAAGCCATCTTGCTGATCCCACTTTGTGCACAAATTATTACTTTTTGAACTTTTAAATGTAAATTAGGGTTTCTGCTTTAAAATAATTATGATACTGATCACTCAGTAATACAGTTTACTACTTACTAATTCATGACTTAAAGTGAGTTAAATGGCCAGGACCCTGTTATTAAAAATTTAAGCAGGCAGCATTACATTACGTGGGCTATCTGGCAGACAACTAGGTCCACAATGCAGAAGCCCTGTTGGTTGTTAAGGACCTCCTGGGCAACTAACGTGACCATGTGGATGGATAGGCAAGTTATATGTCTTCCTTGTGGCAGAGGCTCAGTCTCCCTAGTCCAGAGGCCCACACTTGATCTTTGAGTGTGCTCATCCTCAGGGTGGGTGCCATTCCCATATTCGTGTGAGTAACAGAGCAGCTGGCTGTGTGAGGCGGAGGCTAGTGTCCTCTCTAAATGAGTGACTTTGTTTCAGAGTCAAGTGTAATTTGGTGAACTGTTTGCCCAATCCCGTATTGCCTGTCACAGCAATCTCTATTGTAGAGGCACCCACATCTCTAGACACTTCATGAAGACAGTTCTCTTTCTAGTAGTGCCTCCTTGCCACTTAATTTCATTTCTGGCTTTCCAAGGACTGGTTGTTTGCTCCTACACTTTTCTGGAATCTTTGATTTTTCAAGCTGCAGGGCACCTTTTATATCATTTGACTCAGAATTTTCAATTTTCCAGTGGAGTCTGTAGGCTGGAGAGAGAGCTGTGATTTGCCAGATCTCTTCCAGTTGACTGGCAGTAGAGCTGGACCTAGGCTTCCCAACTTCTACTCCATTAACTTTTCTATTATAAACCCTGCCCTGCAGCAGGCCGGAGAAAACAAAAACCAAACCAAACCAAACTTCTTGGAACCTGAAACTATCTGTGAGACTACAGCAATCTAAGGATTTGAACTTGTACTACACATTGGAAAGAAGCTGGGGGTGGGATGTGGTTGATTTTTAGATAAAATCAAAGAGGAAAGCTTTTGCCTGCTGAATCATGTGCTCCTTCATCCCAAGTTTTAGTTCTCCCCTTTGTATATCCTTTTTTGGTCAATTCTGGCTGACCCATTTTCTGGAGAATTTAGGGGAAGGCTGTCCACCAGAGCAGCAAATACTCACTGTTTATGGTACCTGCTAGTGCATTAATATTATTCAATCCGACAGTGGCTCCAGCCAATCCTTGCAGAGTCCCAAGAGAGGTCAAGGAATTCATGGCTGCACCAGCAGTAGAATTGGGGGTTGAAGCAGCCACTGGAAAAGAGGGAAAGGGAGAGAGAAAGCACAAGATGAGAGCCAATTGGAATGGAAGGAAACCTGTTGTCACGAACAGGCTAACCATCCTATCTTTTTTTTTCTTAAAGTTTTTTCTATAAAAGACAAATGGGGCAGTGCTTGTAGGCTCTTTGGCACTTAAGTGTTGGTAACTGAAGAGATCTCATGGTGGGCTGGGTCATAGCTCAGCAGTGGTCTGCCTCATTGAGCAAGGTCTTAATTTCAGTCCATGCCCCTACAATAGCCTACCTTGATTGTTCTGCCAGCACAATGAGTATGCTCCTTGCTATTTCCTGGGGGAAAATTGTGAATGACAACCCTGAAAGTCTAGATTATCCTTTGTTAGTCCTACTACAGGAGACTCTCAGATTTATATGCTGAATTGCTCACTGAACTTTATTTAGCTGTATCTAAAATGCTCTTAGATTTATAGTCACTGTATAATACATTATAGTTTAAATTTCTAGAAGCATCAGTATGGTCATTTCAATAATCAGTTGCTAGTCTAATTTTTTAAATTCCTTAAGTTTTTATAAGCATATTAGTTTTACTTCCTTCTGTTAATGTTCTAATAGTTCCAATTTGGAGGCCTTGGATTGATCTAAATATATTGTCCAACTCTGACTCTGCTGTTTAGTTAAAAAAAAGACTTTTATTGCTTATTTGTTTATATGCTTGTGTGGTACCTGTGGAGACCAGAAGAGGCAGTTGAGTCTTGGAGCTGGTCTTAGAGGCATTTCTGAGCCACCTAACATGGGTGATGATATCTGAAGCCCAGTCCTCATGCTAGGGCATCACGTACTCTAAACTACTGAGTCATATTTCCAGATGTCTCATCCCTACTCTTGGTCCTTGGTTTACCTGCATTTAATGATTTCTGAATGTGTGCTTTAATATTATTGAAAAATTATTTCTGGAAATCTTTGAGGTCTGGGTTGAAGATGGATTTTTTTTCAGGGATGATGTTCATGTGATTACACAATGAACTATAAGAAAAGACATACTAGAGACCTTTTCAAATGGCTTGAGGAGTTTGATCACCTACATTAAGGTCATGTGAGGGCCTTTATACCATTAAAAATTCTCAGAGGGAATTACTTATAGCACTTCTCAGCACTAAGTTTGGACGTAGGTATTTTTCCTTTGTAAATTCCTAAGTTCATCTCATTCTAACAGTTAAGCCTTTTGGGTTCCAGAGTTATTTTGAGATGGTCTCCTATTAGATGCTTTGGTTAGGCTAAAAGCTTCCTTGTATTCTTTGTGCCCCAGGAGTCCTTGAAAAGTTTTTCTAACACACCAACTGCCCCTATGGTGGAAGCTACTTTCACTGTGTTACTTCCTGGGTTTGCCCATTTATTTAACCACTCACCTCTAAGCTTTTTACACTAATTTACTACTTATTGTTGTGACTGAAATACAAACAACATCTTCCTATACATGCTCGTGTTTTTCTCTTCCAGTAGGAATTCTCTTGATAGCCTAGTTCATGTAAGTTATGCATATCTGGCATATTTCCCATGGACTCTATCTGATGTTAGTTTACAGGTAAAGCCTTAGCCAGACTCAGTCAGTGAATAAGGTGGAAAACTGCATGATGGGTGTTTGAATTCTAAACAGGGAACAAATATTGGGAAGAAACCATACAGACAGGAGTTTAAGTGACATGAGTGAAGAACTGAAAGGGATATCTGTGGATCCTCTCCTCTGTGAAGTAAATGAAACTGATGAAAATTATAAAATGCAAGTTACTATCTCTAGAAATTAACCTAACAAGAGAAGAAATCTGTTTCCTTCTCCCTAAGAAAATATACAAATCTCTGTAAGAACTGAGAGAATCTGTGGCATTTAAGCCCTTGCCTTCCCTAGTATCACCCGTCCCAGTGTCATACCCTGAAGATGAGTTTAACAGTAAACTCAACTGAGAGTTAGAAAATAGGGCTCCTTTTCTCATAGTTCCAAACCTAGGGCTATAGTTCTTTCAGGGAAGAAAAGACTCCTCCATTTCTAATTTCCCTTATCCTTCTTCCTTCTGTCTGTACTGCACAAGTTATACTAGAACCATGAAGAATGCAGGACTTTTCCCCAAACAGCTTGCTAGGAGAATCCTGGCTCCATTTCCCTTTACACCATCCCTCACAGGCTAGAAGTCTGTGCTAAAAAAGGCAAGCCAAGAAGAGTGTAACCTATGACCCTTGTACAGAAATTCTTCTGAAAGCAGAGGTGTCACTTAAAGAAAAGCTGGCCTTTGTTCCTATACCAGCTTTGAAGCAATGACATAGAATGTTTTTCTAGAGTGTGAGACAGGCTGTGAGAACATAGGTTCTTCTAAAAGGGACACATTTATTTGAAACAGAGATGGAAAATATAAGCCAAAAGTTCTCCTGGGAACAAAAATTTTGTTGGTAAGCAATTTTATGAGTAGGCTGATAGTTCATAACTGATGAGGCAGAGAGATAGTTAAGGAGCGTATTCCTAGGGTCAGTGCATACCTCAGGACTAGTTCAAAGATGACCCTATAAGGGTCTGGCTTTAATCAAATCAGACTTCAGAGTCTATGAGCAAAGCAACCAACCAAAAAACAACAACAACAACAAAAAAAAACAAAAACCCCCTACAAAAAACCCCACAAACAAACAAACAACAACAACAACAAAACCAACTCTGCCCCTAAAAGCTAGAAATGTGCCAAGGCTAACAATACTGTGTGTGATGACAATAGAGAGATGCATCAGTTAGGAAACTAACAGATCAGGCAAAGAGGTGATAGAAGAGAACCATTTAAAGAAAGAAAAAAAGAAAGAAAGAAGGGAGGGAGGGAGGGAGGGAGAGGGAGAGAGAGAGAGAGAGAGAGAGAGAGAGAGAGAAGAATGAAAGAAAGATCTGTCACTCACAGCCCAAGGCTGTGCCTTTTGACGAATACCAAGAGCACCAGTCTTTAGTACCCTAATCTTGCTAAGTTGTTAGTTAAACAAACAACCAAGAAGCCAGTCTGGGAGTGAATGAGGAGGGTCAGGACCCATATTTACTCTACTATCTATCTAAAATGCTCAGTTATTAAGAAAATATCATAATACAAGCCAAAAATTAAGATGTGATCCATACATAGCAAACAAGCAGACAATGGGTCCAAATATTAAGACTTAGCAGGTGAAGAAATCAAAGAAGATACTAAAAATGTACTTAACTAAAGGAAATCTTGCCTGAAGAATGGAAGAAAGGTATGTCAATAATGTTTCATTATCAAAAACTGTGAATAAGAAGACAAAGAATGTAAACAATGTGTGAAAAATAAAGAGCTGAAATAAATTATTTCATCATTGGACTCAAGAGCAGATATGAATCTGTGTAAGAATGAGTTAACTTGAAGCTATCAAAAAATAAAAGTGAACACAGCATCATAGGAATATGCTATACTGTTGAGCACACTAACACATATATAAAGTGTTAGACAAAAGGTAATAGTAGAGACTGGAAAAATGTTCCAAAGCATGATGACCAGTAATTTCCCAAATTTGATAAGAGACATTGGCACATTCAAGAAAATGAACCAATTCACAGTATGATATACTGCTATCTCACAGAGAACCCATATCCAGATATATGAGTGCAAATACTGAAGGTTAAAGACAGGAAATTCTGAAAACAGCCAAGAAAAAGATCACCTTATAAGGGGATTCAAGTAATATTAACAGTGGACTTCTCAGAAGAATCAATGCATTTGCAACAAGATACACTCAATGATGGAAAAAAAAAAACAACTAAAAACAAACTACCAACTAAAATTATATCCAGCAAAATTGTCTTCCAAAAATGGAGAAATAAGGAATTCCCAGATTAAAACAGACAACAACAAAAAAAATATTTCAGAGGTTTCAAATATGTCTCATAAAAAAATAATCAAATTCTTTAGGTTTATCACAAGAGATCTTAGACAGGTGTCAACACACACACTCACAGAGTGAAAGTATTTCATTATAAAGTAAAATTGTTTTTTCCTCTTAATTAAAATAAGTTGAGCTGGGCGGTGGTGGCGCACGCCTTTAATCCCAGCACTTGGGAGGCAGAGGCAGGCGGATCTTTGTGAGTTCGAGGCCAGCCTGGTCTACAAAGCGAGTCCAGGACAGCCAGAGATATTCAGAGAAACCCTGTCTCGAAAAACCAAAAAAAAAAAAAAAAAAAAATAAGTTGGCTAAAATATACATAACTATGATTAGGTATGTGGTATAACATATGTAACATATTTGACAATAACCAAAAAAGGGAGGAAGAGGGAGGGAAATTCCATGAGAACAAGGAACTTAGATCTTGAGACCTAGAAATTGTAAATAAAAAGGTTATAAATACCCTCCTTTAAATACAAAGATTTATTACTTGCTATTCTTTTTTCAGTTTCTTTATTATTTTTTAAACATTTATTTATTTATTATGTATACAGTATTTGCTCTACATATATGCCCAGGCAGATCTCAATGTAGATGGTGTGAGCCATCATGTGGTTGCTGGGAATTGAACTCAGGACCTTGGGAAGAACAGCCAGTGCTCTTAACCTCTGAGCCACCTCTCCAGCCCCTTTTCAGTTTCTTTAAAAGACATAAGATCATGTAAAGTAATTATAATAATATGTTGCTAGGTTTTTAACATCAGTTAGGTATAGAACTTTAAACTCATTGAGATAGATAGATAATAGAATATTAATATCAGTTGCCAAATATGTATGGACTGGACATTGGGAATGTATGTTAAACCTTATAATTTTCATAACTGTGGCCTAATTATTCTTATTGTTTTGTATTATACTTATTGTTATAAGAAAAAGAGACATTTATTGGACTAAAAGGGGGAGGTTTTTTTTTTTGGAAAAGGATACACCTTAAATTAAAAAAAAAAGCAGATAGGAGGGTGAGGGGGGAAGAGGGTAGTGGGGTGGGACTGGGAGGGGAAGGAGGGAAAGGACTATGATTGAGATGTAACTTGAAGAAATAAATAAATGAAAAAAACCCATATTGTTCATATAAATAACATTTAAAGGGCTAGAAAGAAATTATAGAAGAGAAACATTTCTTTATCTTATTGAAATCAAGACTATAAATCAGAAGTATGTTCTTCTTACGATATGATCTTATAAGATAATTTATAATAAATTGAAAATGTGAAAAAAAATCATTAAAGAAATTAAAATGTTATATTACTAAATATTCACTTAATATAAAATAAAACCATAAAAGAAGACTAGAGAACCAAATAAGCATGTGACAAAAAAGGAAGAGTGAAAGGATATACCCAAATTCAACCTTATTTATAAGTATTAACTGAAAGGTAGGTATGGACAGACTGTACTTAACAAAAATCCCCAGCTGAGATTAAACTATGCTAAGTAAGGAGGCACACGTACAATTTAGAGACATGAATAACTTGAAAATACAGATGCTCCTTGACTTCTAACAGAACAATGAGCCCATTCAAAATGGAAAATATCCTCAGTTGGAAATGTACTTGCTACTCCACCCTACTGAACATCCTGATTCACAACACAGCTAGAAGCCTGATGTTTCTCCTTGTGACTATGTGGCAGACTGGCAATGTGGTTCACTGTTGCTGCTCACATGGGAAATACTAAACCCATATATCACTAGCTCAGGAGAAGATCACAACTCAAACTGTGGAGTATAGTTTCCACTGAACACATACCATTTTCAGAAGTGGATCCATAACTCTGTTAAAGGACAGAAAATATATACCCTGCCAACTGCAGCCATAAAAGCTACATTGGCTGGACTAATAAGATACTGATATAGAACAACTTTGAAGAGAAATACATTGGCCAAACCTTTGCATTGCAAAGGAGTTTCTTACGTTCTCATAAAACCTATATTTCATCAGGGTGAGAGAAAATGACAAGGGCTGTGTCCTGGCGAACGCAGTCAGTACAGTGACTCCAGTATGCATGTGCAGTGCCTGTCAGAAGACTGAATTTACTCAAAGCTCCAGTTCTCTTTCTCTTCTTCACACTCCTCAGAGCAAAGAGAAGTCAATGGAAAATAATAGGCTGAGACATGAGATAATCCTCACACAATCCGGAAAATGAACAGAAAGCAAACTTGGAGGAGGTATTGAGGGGAGGAAATCTAGGCCCTTGGTCATCTGAAAACTGTGTTGCTGGAAGCTGTTTGCCCACTATGCCTGTGATCAAATGCAGGCATAAATACAGAAAAACAGTAGACTCAGCAACAGTTTACTTCATCTTAGAGTCTCACTCAGTGGCAAGAAAGAAAGTGACACTGGACCTGGTAGATCCCATGACTCAGGGATGACTTTAGGGGGGGCCTTTAGGTCAGAGATGAGTTTGAGAGGAGAGGCTTTCCAGTATCAAGTAAGCCTGGGTTTAGGGAATGAAGATGGTGATGGAAGACCCTTGGAACCACAGGACCATTCTGTAATGAGCAATAAAGAAACGGTGAAAATCACAGGTCTGCTTACACCTTGTTTTCTACTTAATTTAAAAACTCCTGGGACTGACTAGAGTAAGCAGACTGAATACAGTTTCTCATGTCTTACTTTTTGGAGATCCTACTAGAAGAAGGACAAAGAACAGTAGAATTAAGTATGAAACAGAAGTTACCTGCATGAAGTGCCTTCAGTGAGAGAGCTCCGAGCATGCTGTATCATTGACTAATAACTTTAAAACTTGCTCAAGCATTAGTCTTAGCTGCAAGGAGATCTTTCTATTGTATATGGAGTTGCCTTTAAGAACCTTTTAATTTTTTTTTTTTTTTTTTGGTTTTTCAAGACACGGTTTCTCTGTGTAATAGTCCTGGCTGTCCTGGACTCACTTTGTAGACCAGGTTGGCCTCAAACTCACAGAGATCTGCCTGCCTCTGCCTTCCAAGTGCTGGGATTAAAGGCGTGCACCACCATGTTTGACGAACCTTTTAAATTTTAACAATCTGTTTAAATTCAGATTTGTTACAGGGCCAATCTCAGTCAAACACTTAAAAACTAAATGTTCGGCAGATGCACAATAGAGAGAAAAGATCCTGAATACAATACAGAAGCAAATTAAATGCCATCAACCCACTTATTTTCCTTTTTCAGTGCTGGCAGACTAGCAACAGGCTGTCTTGGGCAACTGCGTCCTGTCTACCTAAAATTCTCTTCAATCTCCACTGGGAGCCAAATTTTTCACTCTCTCACTAAAACTACTTGCAAATGGAAAAAGAACATCTCAGGAAAGGTGCAGTGTATAAATGTTGGCTCATTTTCCAAGAATGCCTATTGGTAGGAGGCTGCTCATTTCATGCAAGACATCGCAGAGCAATGTTAAAGATGTGTGCAAGTGGGCCCAGCAATGTTTGCTTCACCTTGCTTATGTGGTGAGAGTGATAACTTTCATACATGGCATTTGAAGTCTGCTTTACCACAGGTCATAATGGTCACAAAATTTCTTGGCTCATCTGACTAGATTGGTTTCTTACTGTAAACTCCACACTGAGAATCCCTAATACCATTCCCAATGGAGAGAACATGATGGCTTCTTTGCCTTCAGAGTTTGTCCCGGGTAAACAACATATCCAGTATTTTACTGCGTGAGATAAATCTGTGGGTCACAGACTGAGTACCTAGTCAGGCCTTTGTGATGCAGAAAAAAAGAACGGTGTTAGCAGATCCCCTAGAAGAGCTGCTGTCTACTATGGTACTCATGCAGTGCTGAGTCTGGTCTCTACTCTTCAGTTGTTGCCAACACTAACACGTGACAAGTCTCTCAGACATTCTTTTTTTTTTACATAAAATATAATAACCTTTATTGTAATTAAAAACTCTTATTTTCACACATGTGTGCATGCACACATACATATTATTTTGTGTATATTATATAGTATAATATATAGACATAATAATCTTGTTCTGTTTACCAAAATTAAGGATTTTAATGTATACATTAAGGGGCACTGAGCCATTAGCATACTGAAATGGGGTATTTAAAGTTACTGGCTTAGGATTGCGTCATTTTCTGGTGTGTGTCATCTCAGAACAGTTTCTTTTTTTTATAATTTATTTTTTATTTCTTCAAGTTACATCTCAATCACAATCCCCTCCCTACTCCCCCCTCCTGTCCCACCCTTCCACCCTCTTCCCCCTCAACCCCCCATCCTCTACCCTTTTTTTTTTAGTTTAAGGTATATCTTTTCCCCCCAGCAGCTCCCCCTTTCAGTCTAACAAATGGTTCTTTCTCTTATAACAATAAATAAAATACAAAACAACAGAAATAAATAGGCCACAATTATGAGAGTTATATGGCTTAGCATACATTCCCAATGTCCAGACCATATGTATTTGGCACCTGACTTTAACATTCTACTATCTAACCATCTCCATGCATTTAAAGTTCTATATCTAACTCAGCTTTCATCCTAACTTGCATCACAATTTTAAAAACATCTTCTTAGATCCAGAACACTCTCTTAATTCCTAAACAACTCAAAATTTAACTATGAGGCTCTAGCTATCTATTCTTCAACCACCTCAGAGATCTGGAAGGGATAAATATATCTGATTATATAGGAAGTGCAGGGCCAGCAGCTTCCAAAACTAAGAAATGACATACCAGTTGCTGCCTGGACAGTTCCCATTTTCTCTCCATACATTACAGCATCAATCTTCAGCCGTTTGGCCCCGTTTCTCTGACAGACATTGATTGTAGAGCAGGAATTATAAGGACTTGCCTACCCTGTCTTGGCAGAGCTAGGCTGTCTCATACATTCTTTTACTGCAATTTGTAAACTAGTCAGAAGTCTTTTTCTTTACTATAAGGATGAGAATCATAGATTAAGGTGCTGAGTGGACTGAGGGGTAGAGATGGCAGTTAGAATTCCAGCTGTGAACAGGGTCCACAGAAAGACTGCATGACTTTCATGCATACATAAACAGAAATCTTTTATTTATTTATTTTTTCTTCAAGTTACATCTTAATCGCAATCCCCTCCCTACTCCCCCCTCTGGTCCCTCCCTCCCACCCTCTTCCCCCTCAACACCCCCATCCACTTCCTTTTTTTTTTTTTTTAAGTTTAAAGTATATTCTCCCCCCCCACAACAGCTCCTCCTTTCAGTCCAACAAATGGCTCTTTCTCTTATAACAATAAATATAAAACAACATAAATAATTAGGCCACAATTATGAGAATTATAAAGCTTAGCATACATTCCCAGTATCCAGTCCATATGTATTTGGCAACTGACTTTAACATTCTACTATCTAACCATCTCCATGAGTTTAAAGATCTATATCCAACTCAGCTTTCATTCTAACTTGCATCAAAATTTTGAAAACATCTTCTTAGATCCAGAACACCCTCTTGATTCCTAAACAACTCAAAATTTAACTATGAGACTCTAGCAATCTAGTCTTCAACCACCTCAGAGATCTGAGAGGGATAAATATATCTGGTTATACAGGAAGTGCAGGGCCAGCAGCTTCCAAAACTAAGAAATGACATACCAGTGGCTGTCTGGACAGTTCCCAATTTCTCTCCATACATTACAGCATCAATTTTTAGCTGTTTGGCCCCGATAAACAAAAATCTTTAACCAGCCCAAATATTAGTAGGATTAGTCATCCGTGTTAAGAAAGTTTCATCTGGGGCTGGGAGTATAGATCAGGGGTAGAGCACATGTTTACCATGCAAAAGGATCTGGGTTCCAGTCTCAGCAATAAAAAGTCTAGTTTGTTTTCTTTCAAAGGTGATTTGGGTCAGAGATAAATGCCTTTTTTCCTTTTCCTAGTTTTCCAGAGATGAAAGGAGCATAACTCTTCTTCTCATCATCATTCTCACTTTGCTTTGGGAAGAGGGGTGACTTCCTCAAATGGAGAGACTGGCAAGATCATGCAGTCACTGACAACGATCAGCACTAGGGCTCTGAATTTCATGAAAAGAGATGCCATGGTGCTCTGGTAAGGCCTTCCTGTATGATCTCTTTCTATCCTGGATAGGCAAATAAGCTTTGGTTCCAGATGGAGTATGTTTCAAGAAAGAGGTAGGCAGAACAATGCTCTCTCCTGAGATGTCTAAGCTTTAATTCCTAGAACCTGTGAATATGCTAGGCTACATAATAAAGACAAACTAAAGATGGAGTTAAAGTTGCTAGCTGGCTGATACTGAAATGGCGATATTTTCCCATATAAGTGGAGTGAGAACCAGAAGGGAAAACTCCAGGAATATGGCAGCATGAAGGATGTGGCCAAAAGTCCTTGGCTCTGAAGATGGAGACAGGGCCCAGGAAAGAAAAATCAGTGGCCAGAAGCTGGAAAAGGGAATACTCCTCTAGCACCTTTTGAAGGCAAGCAACTGGCTGATACTCTGATGCCAGCCCAGTGATTGTGCTGGATTATTTATCTGTAGAGCTTTCAGATAATATGTTTTTGAAGCAACTGCACTTGTGGTAATTAGTAACAGAAATAGAAAACTTACTTTCACCAGGAATGACACTAATTCTAATGGCAGCTAGTACTTTTTGAGTGCATACCAGGTACTAGGCTTTGTAAATGATGGAACCTGGCTTTACATGCAGCTCTTTAACTCTAGAGGGTTAACACTATGTTGACACTTAACTTAAAATCCTATTTTGTGTTTTTCATTGACCTTGTGGGTACTGGAGAGATTTACTTATAGAAGCAATGAATCTTCTTGGAGCTCCTAGATCTACCTTTAATGTTTTTGACTCTGTTGCCTCCAATCTGTCAGATGTTCGGCAATCTCAATTTACCTGAGGCTTCGCTTTAATTCCCAAAGAAGTAGTAGTATAATTTCTCTCTTTGAGTAGGCATGGAAACCAGATGAGGTGGCACTGCTGTTTGCTATATAGCAAGAGGTGAATTTGTTGGGAAACTTCTGGCCACTCTGTCTTTAAGAGAAGTTACCACCACTGCATCCTTCTGCAACCCTTGAAGGTTCAATACTTCCTCACCCCTTGGTAAATGGATGAACAATGACAAACTCTGTGGCTTTTACTGCTAAGCTAGTCATCCAGAAAGAAGCCATCCTCCCAACTCTGTGTGTGTGGAGAGGTAGTTTTGAGAACACCCAGGAGAATGATCAGTTACAAAAGTTAAGTAGGGAGAAAAAGTTTAAAATGCAATATTTAGTTCACAAAGAGAAAACCAAGGGATGAAACAGTCTTAGTTTCTGACATCAAAAAGGTATTCTTTGTAGTTTGAGAGATCAAAATTAAGATCAGTGGATGAAAGTTACAAAGTGATAGATTTCATTTTAATATGGAGGAGACTCATCTGAGAATAGATGTCTTCTAAAGTGAATGACGCTGTCCTAGAGACTTGTTGCTTTTACTTGTAAAAATATGAATGTCACAACCTGGATAATTATGTATGAAGGGCTTGCTGCAAACCTTGAAGCTAGCCTTGGTAGCTCCAGAAATCCCTTCAATCGGCTTTTAAAAAGCTTTTCACTAGTTCCAAATTTGGCTGCCATCTCCAAAACGAGCCCTCCCATGAGGCAGAATCCTCACAGTTCAAGGCACAACTTTTGGAAAGTTTTCAATTCACTTCCTAAAACAATGAAGATGTGCAATGTTCAGCTCTATTTAGACACGGAGAACCTAAGGTATATGCACCTTTATGACTCATCACGCTTGCCCTACTTGTAGTTTCCATCTTCTGTCTGAAGACTAGCGCATGCCGCTCCGCTCCAATTCCAAATGAACAACCACAAAGGCCAGATTTTCGTGGTGTAAACCCAGAAGCCAGTGATGCTGAGATGCTATTTGGGCCACCTGGTCAGAATTACCCAGGTCGTTTTTGTTCTTGTTTTTTTTGAAGCAGCTGTAATCATATATGTACTCAATGATATTTGTTTTTAAAGAGGTAGTTAGAACTTCCCACACTGGAATCAGGAGATTCTTGGGGCTCACTTAGATCTACTAAAAACATTATGGTTGTGGGAGAGTGACTCTCAGAAATATGATTTCAGAAAGCCATCTTCAAACTTCTTTTACATGAGTGATTGGGAAACATTGGTCTCATGGATGCATGATGTAATTTTATCAATTTCCTGTAGAACTTGGTTGGTATAAAATTTAGTTTGAGTCATAGAGAAAGTAAAGGTTTATGGATAGGGTCAGGTCTGGTTTACGACAGGAAAAGAGACCAGCTGGAAGTCAGGGAAAATTAAGAGTTAAAAGAACTATATAGCAAGCATAGTAAAGAAGAGGGATTTTTACTTGTTTTAATTTCCCAGAAGCTCAAGAGTGAGGACACACAGTAGGTACTAAGCATCTGCTAAATGAATGAATGGAAGGCTGAGGAGGGGGACAGGATGTCCTCATGCAATTTTCTTACAGCAGAGTTTAACTTGCAGACCTCAGACAGCCAATGGCTCTCTTTTCTCTCTGGGTTAGCCTTACTGAAGGCCTAATGACCCAGAAGCTGTGGCTCAGTGGAAAACTTAACTGTTTCTTTCTGCTGTATGCCAAAGAAAGTAAAGGTATTTAAGATAAAACAGATGAAGCCAGATGCTACCTTCATGTCATCAGAATAGGTCTAGGGACACTTTCATTTCTCTGACACAACTCTCGAGAGGAAATGAGTAGATGACTGCTCTCAGCTTGCAAGTGGGCACACGTGCACAAACAGGAGGTGGGAGGTCCAAATCCAAGGCCACTTGGTGACTTCACTTGCCCTGAGATCCACTGGAAGGAAACACACTAAGAAACCTCACTGTTGCTTTCTTATGCTCTACAGAAGGTGGGATCGTGTCAGCATCCCTTCTTGGGGAATGCTAGGAATGATCTATACTTAATTCTTCTAAAGAGTCAGATATGCGGGCTGGAGAGATGGCTCAGCCGTTAAAGGCTAGGCTCACAACCAAAAATATAAGAGTCATGGGCTGGAGAGGTGGCTCAGAGGTTAAGAGCACTGGCTGTTCTTCCCAAGGTCCTGAGTTCAATTCCCAGCAACCACATGGTGGCTCACAGCCATCTACATTGAGATCTTCCCGGGCATATGTGTAGAGCAAATACTGTATACATAATAAATAAATGAATGTTTTTAAAAAAAAATATAAGAGTCAGATATGCCATGGAAGGTAGAGAAAGTGCCCAGTAGGGGTTTGTTGACCTTTCACACTGGCATTTCTTTACTGAAGGGTTTTTCTACATCAAGAACCTTTACCTGTGTATTTTCAGGTCACATCTAGCACAACTCTACACAACCTTCACAGAGAAAAACAGGTTTTCTTATACTGACCTTCTTCCCTACATTTTCCAGGCAACAAGAGTTTTCTTTTAAGCTATATAAAACAACAATAATAGAAAAGAGTAAGAATTGCCTTCAGTGAATTCAGTAACCACTTTCCACAAAATAATTAGTGAGAGCACTGTGTCTTTGTGGTTTAGGAAACAAAACAATTGTAAACACAGAGAAAATAACTACTAAACGTAAGACACTGGGGCCTGTGGTTGCTGTCTTGTCTCCAACAGCTCAGATGCTGTATTCCAACAGTGTAGGAAAACAATATGAGGGGTGGAATAATTATGCAATGACACAGGCGCTATCATTATTAGCTAATCACAACCGTAGGACATTAATGAAACACAGAGTGTCTCTTCTCCCCTGGGGCCTAATTGTCCTCTGATAACCATACCTCTCATTTTAACTTATTTCTGAAAAGTGTTTTGGGAAGAGAGAGAGAAAAGGAAGGGGTGAAGGGAGGAAAAGGAGACCATGCTGGACAAGTATAAAAGGTTTTGAGTCAGTGTCCTCCCATTACTTGGCAATCTGTGGTGGCATGTATACTGGTGGCACTTCCACTGCCATTCATGGGAGTACATATATGACTTAGTGCAGCCCTGGGACATAGGGATTCTCCAGAAGACCAGAGAGATTAAAAACTCTGTCTCAGCACTCAACTGTGACTTGAAATTATTTTTCAAAACTTTTATTCCCCAAGAGCCAAAATTTTGGAAGAGGAGAAACTGATGTGGACAAACACCATACTTTTAATATACAAAGTAATCTCACCGATTTCATTACTTTAATTTTCATTTCCAAATGCCTTTTAGAACTCTCACTAGTTTATTTGAAAGAAATCTACTATAGCAATTGTCAATAAACCAGGTATTATTTTTGGTATCTTCTCCATTCTTAACAGACCCATGTGTGCCAAAATTATATGATTTGATTCTTTCAAACTCAAGAACTCAAAGGCCATTTTCATCCTTGTGTGTCTTCATGGGACTGGAGAAGAAAGAAGAGAAGGCCGACACTTCAATAATATTTTGCTCATGAATTATCAAAATAAAAGTACTAAGCTGGCTGTGGTGGGGCATGCCACATGCCAGCAACTGGGAAGCAGAGATCAGGGGTGGAAGCAGTTGGATCTCTGTGAGTTCAACACCAGCTTGGTTTAATAGTGTTCCAAGGGCTGGAGAGGTGGCTCAGAGGTTAAGAGCGCTGGCTGTTCTTCCCAAGGTCTTGAGTTCAATTCCCAGCAACCACATGGTGGCTCACAGCCATCTACACTGAGATCTGCCCGGGCATATATGTAGAGCAAATACTGTATACACAATAAATAAATAAATGTTTAAAAAAAATAATAGTGTTCCAAGCCAGCCAGAGATACATAGTGAGATCCTGTCTTCAAAACAGTACATTTCCCTCCTTGGCTGCCCTCAGACAGATGCGTGCTTTTACCAATGGTCATGAAAATAATGTCAACAACTAATGACAGGGGTGAGAAGATGAAAATACAAAGATTCAAAAGCAGAGGCCTTGTTTCCCAGGAACCCTTGCTTTCAAGTCTTTTACAGTGTTGTAGAGATAACTGTCTCAACACCTGCCGGTAAAACATCCTCCCCTTAGACAAACTACCCTATAGCCTCTAGCTCCCTGTCAGGATTATGAAGGAAGTGCCTGGACAGATGAGTATGAAGACTTTTTGACCTTATAAAATATGATATGACCAGGCTGTGGTCCCTGGAAAAACAGTCTGAGGAAAGAAGGCTCCTGTTATCTGCATTACTAACTAACTGCCTAATGTCTGGCCTTCTTCATGGTGGAAAGGGAAGAGTTTTTCCAGATAAGAGGATGACAAAAATCTATGCTATGGTATACATTTTCCTTTGAATAATAGAACTTCAAACGTTCATGTCATACTGCCCCCCCCCCCAATTTGGAAAACAGCGATGTGAGCTTGTCTGTGTCAGAACGCACATCAGCAAAGCTTTGTCTCTGCAAGTAGCCAAGACAGAGCACACATAAGTGTGATGTCTGGACTGAAAGAAAAAACAAAAAAGACTCTAGACAGGCCTCAGTGCCTGGTCCCTGAAAAACAAAACACACCTAGACATGGGTGTCCCATTGCATTTAACCCAGTAGCAATGTTTTATCTTTGGTAAGGAGAGGTTAGTCTTCCAACCTTGCATTTGCATTTTAGGCCTTGTGGGGAGTTTTCTGTCAGCTGGACACTGAAGCACAAGGGGGGGGGGGGGCGGCTGTGAGGAAGCCACACTATAATTTACGCTCATACCTAGCACTCTTAGGAAGACTGCAAGTGTTTTTTTTTTTTCCCAAGGCAAGCGACCACAGGGATTTCTCTGCATCCTGGTTAGCAGCTCAGATCTGCCATGGCTCAGCTGGGAGGGCATCAGACGGTGAACGCAGGCGACCCTGGTTAGCAGCTCTCCAGGTGTACTCACATACCAAATAACAATTTTCCTATAATACTTGAAATTTTATTTTAGAAAAAGTGACTATAGTATGCAGACATACTATGTAGTATGTATATGTATATAAACTCATGTATATCAAACCTCAGTATTTCAATGAGGAAAGTGAAACAATCCCATTTCACAACTGAGAAAACTAAATGATTAGCTCCACTGACTCTCGTCAAGATGTCAGCATTCTCTATAACGACAAAGGCACTTTCTCCATTACATTTTTACTGTTTTTTTTCAGTTTCGAACCTGAATAGGAATCTTTCTTGTTTCCAGACCTAGATACTTAAGATTTTCACCTATATGTGAGATAAATACTTTGCTGCTTCAACTTCTGATATGTCCCAAATTCTGCTGAGTTTTTCCTCATGTGTCAGAAGCTCTTTTAATCTCATGGTTAGCAGATTTATTTAAGCAAGCCTACATATAATCAACACTGTCAGACTTACTGGGGTAACTGTTAGTCCAATTTTATATCCTGGAAGAGTTATTCAGGTAGCTGGGATATGGATGCATCCCCCCCCCCACCAATACTCATCATGTTGGAAAGCATACCAGCAGAAAAGGGGGTGAATTCTACATACATTTCCTAAAAACAGGCTTTGGAAGTAGATCTGAAATGGGAAAGGCATTTTAAAGACGTTAACGAGGTCAATAAAACTCCAGCACACTTAGCTGGGGTTGCTGTACTGAGCCAGTGAGTCCAGTGGTCATCTTTCCTTACGGGCTTCCACAGGTTGGGTTCTACTTAGCTATGCTGACAGTACTGGGCAGAATGGCTAGGCTAACATCTAATTTTGGAAGGATCTCTTGTACGCATGGCGATTTTTTGTTTTGAGGTTGCAATCCATTTCTTCAGCCTTTCTTTGATGTTCTGCCTTTTACCCTGTGCACTAGGTGGCTGGGAGAGACTGAAAGGCAAGAGTTGGGGAAGGTTATCAGAAGTTCATCTGTGAGGTCAACATGAGCACTGACTGATTCTTTCAGGGACTGTTCTGTGACAGTCACAGCCCTCCAGTCTGCCTTCCTTTTCTACTCCTTCAATTTTCACTTCACATTCAGCACTTCTTTGTATCTTTTGTTCTGGATACTCCTATTCAGTCTAGAAAAATGTTTACATTTTGCCCATCTTAAAAACTTTTTCCCGAGCAATGATGCATTTTTTGCAGACTTTTAAAAATTACTTATTTATTATTATTATTAATTGTGTGTGTGTTGGGGTATACACACATGAGCATAGGTGCCTAGACAAGTGAGTGGCATTTGATCCCCTGGAACTGGGTGACTGTCAGTGGCTTGATGTGGGTGTTGGGGACCTAACTCATATCCTCTGTCAGAGAAAGATGTGTGGTTAAATGCTGAGCCGTATCTCCAAATTCCATGAAAAAGTTATCTGTAATTCCAGTCTTTAACTCTCTTTCTCTCTGCCAAAGAACTGACCTGTCTTTCATTCTATTTCTACCTGGAAAAACAAAACATAACAAAAAACAACAAAAACCCAAAAACCTACCAATTCTTAAGATTTTGGCTTACCTACTTATCTATCAAAATTCTCATTTCCTCGGGACAAAATCCTTCCTGTCACCAATCATGCACTTGACCTGTCTGAATGCTCTCCAACTAGGTTTTATAGGTTGGACTGTTTGCTTATTTTTATGTGTCTGTGGTACATAATTTATAAGGAGTTCATGAATTAATCCACACATAAAATGAAAACTCCTTTTATTTTTTTTTCTTAAAACATTTCTGCTTGCCTAGTATGAGTGAGGTTCTTGGTTCAATTCCCACTAATTCCAGGGGGGAAAAAAAGGAAACTATTGACTTCAGGTTGTCTCAGCAGAACTTTAGGGCTGGGCTATATATATAGCTCAGTGGTGGACCACTTGCCTAGCATGTGTGAGGTCACTGAATCAAAAAGTTTTTCAAGTGTTTTAAAAACACAGACATTAGATAATAGATAATTCTAGGGAGGTATGAGGAGAATCACATTTTGTTTTCCTATCTCGTATAGAGCAAGGCAATTAATACTTAATACTTTTCACCAGTGCTAGTAATGATGCATAACTGTATTTCATAGTAACAGAGGTAATTTTGCAGAAAAAAATCTCATTAGGTGGTTAGATGGACAGAAAACAGTCCCGAGGTCACACTAATATCACAAGAGGACTTGGTGTGGATTTGCTGTGTAGAATAGGGATTGTGAAGACCAATAATAATCAAAAACACAGTACTGACACTTATCCAGGGACACTAAGCAAACAGAAAACAAAAAGCAAAATAGAGAATTAGAGCCAATGTCTGTAAATAGTTTTACAAAATGCACCCCAAACCCACCACACTGAGTATCTGACAGTTCTGAGCTGTTATCACAGGGGCCGGTTCTCCTTAGAATGACAGGTCCCCAGAAGCACAGTGTGGGGCTCAGGTGGAATCTGTTTACATAACTCTGAGTATGGCTGTGTGGTGAGCCATGAACATCTCTGTTTCCTCAGTGGGTCAGCTTCCCTGCACTTTAAAGTAGTTCAGGACTATGAAGAGGCTCTGCTCTGCTCTGGGTTAGAAGCTGCATATAAACCCCTGGCTGCCCAGCTCCTGTGCCACAGTTTCTCTGCTGCCAGGAGACCAGACCCCCTGCCAAATGAATATGCTAATGCATCAGGGAACTAGCTGTGGGTCTGACTGTTTCAGACTCCTCATACTTGTTTCTTTAAAAATTATTATTATTATTATTATTTTAAACGTGTGAGTGTTTTGCTTGCACGTATGTTTGTGTGCCACATGTGTGACTGTTGTCTGTGGAAGCTAGAAGTGGGTGTGGGATCATCAGCAACTGGGGTTTCAGAGGGTTTTGAGTTGTCGTATGGGTGCTAGGAATTGAACTTGGAAGAACAGCTAGTGTTCTGAACTTCTGAGATACCTCTCCAGCCCCAACTCACCATTTTCCTGATGAAAAGTGTAATTTAAAGGGGTTCTGTATTAAAAAAAAAGTCTGGTAGAAAAATATTTGCATGCTTTACCCTCACTCACAGTGGTTGATCTCTGCTGAAAAAAAAAATAACCTTTTCCTAGAAGACCACTGTATTTCTAACTATTTGGTTTTCCAAATCTCAGATTTTAACATGTTAAACAAAACAAAGCAAAACAAAAGACATCCCTGGTTTTCATATAATGGTTCTATTGGGATGCTACCAAGCAGGCATGGGAGCACTTGTTCTTTATTAAATCTGCAAATAAGAACAAAAACTACCCAGAGCTCCTAGTTACAATGAATATATAGAAAAACATATAGCTTAAAGAACACAAGGACAGCTAAAGAGGGTTCTTTCCTCACTTCTATCCAATTCAGAAACTTTAGTGTAAGGTATCAAAACTGTTATGTATAGTTTGTTAAGAGTGTAAAAATTATAGTTCATATACTTAAAGGCAGCTGAAGTCACTTTACTATGGGTAGTCATAAAAAAAAAATGGTTCTCCAAAAGCTAAAGGTAGCCCAAGAAAAGACTTTTTGTCAGCTTTATCCACTAAGGGTATAAGTACGTATAAGAACTCCAGGTCTAAGGCTAATGGTTTAGAGCAGTTGCTGCTCCTACGGAGAACCGAGGTTTGGTTCCTGGCACTATGTATTGGCCCCAAACCATCCATAGTTCCAGTTGTGTGTTGCACATGCATGCATGCAGGCAAAACATTTTCATATACATAAAACAAATAAAGGGGAAAAAGAATTCCAGGTTCACAATAAATGTGCAACAATATTTGCTGAGTGAATGAATACTATATCAGAAGATTATAAACACTACAGTGCCATTTTACTTATAAAAGCTCATATGTAATTCTAGATTCCACTGAATTCCATAATGTCAAGACCAAGAGTAGACATGGAGACTTCTAGAAAAGCAGCTTTAAAATGTTGAAACTTACAGGAAATGAGCCAGTTACAACTTAGAAGAAATGAGTCAAAAGGTGAATGTTAATCTTTTCTCTACTAAAACGGGTGTGAGGGTCTTTGGCTGATTCAACCCCACAAATAAACAGCTCATTTCACTAACTGTTTTTACTCTGCTTGACTAAAACATACACAAAAATAACTAATTTAGGGGAGAATTGACTGCTTTGAGATTCATTTCCTTTCTGTGATGGATAAACAATGAAAATCAATGCTCATGAGGGGAACAATGGGAGGGCATGAAACTGAGATATTCTTTATGAGTAAGGTTCCTGAACTAATAAAATGGCTGTGTTGTATAAATACATTATAAGTAAAACATACTCTAAGCAAAATGATCTCATTTTATCTAACCAGTGTGGGTATCCCATTGCTATGTGGAATTAGCAGTGTACATGTAAATAAAGGGTGCTTGCTAAGGATGATCTGTGTCATTTTTCAAAAGTCTACCTTAGTGTAGGTGGTTCTGAAAATGAAGTGCTTCTAGCTGATAGAGGTGCTTCTTTATTTGTATGATGAATTAAGAACATCTGATAGGGCTGGAGAGGTGGCTCAGAGGTTAAGAGCACTGGCTGTTCTTCCCAAGGTCCTGAGTTCAATTCCCAGCAACCACATGGTGGCTCACACCATCTACATTGAGATCTGCCTGGGCATATATGTAGAGAAAATACTGTATACATAATAAATAAATAAATAAAGTGTAAAAAAAAAGAACATCTGATAGCCACACTTTGTAAGAATCACGTAAGAAAAAACCAAACTACCCCACTTTGTTCTAAGATGTTAGCATTTATTGATTCTCAGCATTCTGTCATAAGTGAATATGCACATGTATGGCTATGTTTGGATTCCTCAGGAACAGAATCCTGTGTCAAAATACAGTGATGTCAACATCACTGACCAGGTCAGGTGTCTCCTCAGAGATGCACACACTGTACTAGAGTAGAGTGAGCTCAGAGATGCACACACTGTACTAGAGAAGAGTGAGTTTAGAGATGCACACACTGTACTAGTCTAGAGTGAGCTCAGAGATGCACACACTGTACTAG
>CAJQZJ010009351.1:2745666-2838236 GCA_907164525.1 Lophiomys imhausi | reverse complement strand
CACTGTACTAGTCTAGAGTGAGCTCAGAGATGCACACACTGTACTAGTCTAGAGTGAGCTCAGAGATGCACACACTGTACTAGAGTAGAGTGAATGACTATTACACATTAAATGTAGACTTTTCACTTGGCTATTCCATTTGCATAAAAAATCAAAACATTAGAAAAAATCGTAGGCAGAGGCAGGCAGATCTCTGTGAGTTCGAAGCCAGCCTGGTCTATAGGATGAGTTCTAGGACACCCACGGCTACACAGAGAAACCCTGTCTTGAAAAACCAAAACTCCAAAAAACCCCAAAACAAAAAAACCCCCAAATCTTTAAAAGATAGTAAGATGTTTCAAATGCAAAGGGAATCATGAACAGAAAAAAAAAACTGTTTTTACATTGAAAGTATATTATTATCTAGAGAAGTGGTTCTCAACCTGTGGGTCAAGACCCTGTTGGGGCTGCATATCAGATATCCTGAATATCAGATATTTACATTACAATTCATAACAGTAGCAAAATTACAGTTACAAAGTAGCCACAAAATAATTTATGGTTGGGGGGTCAGCACAACATGAGGAACTGCATTAAAAGGCCACAGCATTAGGAAGAACCATTGCCTAGTGTGGCTCTACATTACGATACAAAGGCATATGCCAAAGACTATCTTACAAAGACACTATGGTGAGTGGTACGTGGAGGGACGAAGCAGAGAGGAAAGTAGTGTGACACTTATGATGCTTATATCCTATAGATATCTCTCTCCCTCCTCCTCTGTCCTCAAGAAGCTCCTTTCTGTAAGCTCCCTAAGAAGGAAGTGCCATTGACTCAGGGCTAGACTTAAGGATTTATGTTAGAGTGATAACTATACTGCATGGAAGGCTTAATTGATGAATAAGCCATTTGCATTGATTATTAAGATGTATGCTCTGAGATATTTGAAACAATTTTTTAGTATTTACAAAAAACTTTACTGCATAGGCAGACAGATCTCTGTAAGTTCAAGGCCAGCCAGTTCTACATAGAAAGTTCTAGGCCAGCCAGGTTAACGCAAGATCCTGTCTCAACAAAACAAATCAGAAGCCAATTTTACAACTACATGCAATGTCAAGAACAAGCACTCATGTAAGCAGCAGATGGTTGAGAGCTTTACAAGATGAGCCAAAGGAAGGACTCTAAAATTCTAGGAAGTCAGAGTGCAAGAAGAAAAGTGGAGTGGCCAGGAGTGTGTTTGGTGATGAAAAATGGCACTTCTCAGTTTGGCTACCCAGGGGTAGTGCCTTTCTGGGTGGAAAGGAAAGAGCAGCCAGATAAGATGGAATGCCACACTCAGGAGTTTGTTTTACTTTAACCTAGATCACATTGAACCAAATTTAAAGTTTTAAACAGGGTTATTTTGTTTGGCCAACAGTGTGGAAATGGTCAGAGGATGAAGTTGCACTGGGGCCCTTGTAGTACAGACAGAGAAAACAGGGGTCTCCATCAGGCTAGCACCAGCTGTGAGAAAAGGTGTTTGCAGAGTGAACCAAGCAGGACGAAGACGGATTAGGTGTGCTGTGGCTAGGGCCGCATGTGAGACTCAGCCACCGAGTCTTATCAGGCTGACCAGAGTGGGAAGGTAGCGGGAAGAACGGGTCAACAGCGATGTTTAGTCTGGGGTTTCCTGAAGCCCAGGCACCACTGTAGCAGCCTCAGACAGATAGACAGCATCTCTAAGTGTCTTCTGTCTGTGCTCTGGGCCTTAACATAAACGCACAAGTCATTGCTTGGGGGCAATGTAGGGCCTAATGCATTTTAATACACTGGACTTGCACACAATGAAAAGCTCACAAGTGTGGCATGGAGATCTGTGAATCACTTCTTCCCACAGAGTGCAGGCTCTCTGGTGATGCAGATACAGACACATTTAAAATGACAAAGCCTCCTACAAACTGAAAAGCTACAGGATAACCTCTAGGGACAACTTTTGTATCTTGTTATATATGCCTCAGCCTGAGTGACACAGATGTGAACAGGGTCATCAGTCCGTTACTACCTGCGGAGGGCAGGACGGGTCACATGAAAACACCTCCTACTTCCTCTAACCTCAAGCGCTCCAGCAGGTCACATCAGTATTTCCCGGAGCTCTGAGCTTGTTGCAGTCTTCAAGGAGACTGAAGCTAGGGAGAAAAATTGTCAAGAATTTAAAGAGAAAACTCTCTGAAGACCCAGCAGTGGGAATGGAATAATGCCTCCTGGCTTTTTAAATGCCTTATGCTATTGAAAGAGATTATCCATTATCTTGAAGTATGCACTTGACTGAGTCTTCACTTACGGAAACGTTTGGAGAATTTTAAAATATCTTTTTCTTGAAAGAAAGAAAGGAAGGAAAAGAAAACAGGAGGGTAGTGAAATAATGCAGTAGATAAATGCAGTATTAGGTGTTATACAAAAAATGCCAAAGAGAAGTTCACATATGGTGAAAGTAATTCTGTTTTCCAAGCTCTGAAAATTACTAGACAAAACAACATATCTATAAACATTGTATTACTGTGGACATACAGTTTGTCTCTTTCTATAAAAACAAACACAATTCTCAAAAACAGGCTCAAAAGTGGGTAATTAGAAATGACCCAGGAATTAACTAACTAAATAGAAGACTGAAGTAAATAAAGAAAAAAAATATCCTATCAAAATAAAAACATGATTAAATTAGGCTCCAAAAGACTCATGAGGAACTCATAAAAGGAATAATATGTACTTACCTGCTTTTTCTTCTTTTATGATTTAATTTCTAATTTTATTCACTACTATCTGATAATTGCATGAAACACTTATTCTAACCACAGGCAATTTAAACTATTTTAATTTTTATTTCAAGGCCACGAGACAAAGGAACCTATTTATTGCTTAAGGGGATTTTTTAAAACAAAAATTAAAGCTTAATCTTTCATGTTTTAAAGCCAAGACTATTTAAAATCATTTATAATAATGCTGTAGGGAGACTTTTCTCAGTATGCAAAATTAAAAAGATAAATTTATAATTATGAAAAAATTAATAGTTTGGGGATTAAATTGTCCCTTTCCTTTGTAGATGAATTTGTCTGGAACTTAAGAGACATATTTAAAATCAGGGTGAATTCAAGCCCTGTGTAGAAGTGAGAAGATGAGGCTTCATGTATTTTACAATATGACTGTTCATTGTACAGATAGTGAACCCACTGTACTATCTATTTTTAAAAAATGTGTAATAGTACTAACCCTGTGAATGGATTCTAACATTTTATTTTATAAGTGATCATCCTGATGAAGAATAGAGTCAGGAATGTTATTAATCACATTTTCTACATCTCTGAAAAAGTCCCTGATGGAAATTAGACAAGTACATTTACTTTTACTTAAAAAAAAAATAAATAATAAATAAATAAAAGGTTTTTTTTTTTTTAAACTTACATAGGAAAAATAATCAAAATATGACACTTAAATAGTTTCTGCTGCCACACTTAAAGGTTCTAATGAAATCCTCTTAGCTAGATCTTCAAATACATTTACTCTGTAGTTGTAAGAACATGGAATGTTTTCATATAATTAAAATTCCCTGCTCTCAAAAAAACAAAATACACAATACAAAATAAAAAACTCATGATTTTCAAAATAGTAGATGAAAGGGCACTACACTTTGGATCTGAAATGTCTCCTTTAGGCTCATTTGTTGAGAGCTTGCCCCATAGGTAGTGGCATAGTTTTCTAAGCTTGTAGTAACTTCTGGAGTTGGGGCCTGTCTAGAGGAAGAAGGTTACTAAGGGCATGTTGTTAGAAGTTGTATCTTGCCCTGGTTATTGCCTGTATTTTGTCTTTACTTCCTGTTGCCATTAGGTAAATAGCTTTCTCAGCTACACACTCTCACTAGCAGTGAAGTTTCTTGTGATCAGCCCAGAAAAGAATGCCGAATGACTGTAGACTGAACCCTCTGAAGCCATGTGCAAAACAAAATATGTCAGGTATTCATTCATTCTGTTGCAGTGATGGGAGAGCTGATTAACACAAATGGCTGTGGACCACTAGCATGGGCCTGTTTTGTTTTTTGTTTTTGAGAAGTTTTTCTTGAGACAGACTATTTACTCTGTCTGTCATAAAACCCACTGTGTAGTCCAGGCTGGCCTGGTCTCACAGAGATCGACCTGCTTCTGCCTCCTCAAGTACTGGAACACACCCAGTTAAGCCTTATTGTTTTCTCTCCCTTTCATCACTCTCATTCTTGGGAGTACCACTGTCCTTGCTAGTTTACTATCACTCCAAGCTTCCTCCCTCACTGCCTCTGTTCTTTTCTGAAGACTACATGGCTTCTTTCACTCCATTCAGGCTTTGGCACAAATGCTATCTTTTAATAGAGGGCTTACTTTCTTCAGATTCTTACTGAAGGATCTTATTCTGTTTCATCAGTATCAATAACCTTATCTAAATTAATATTTTTTATTTTCTGAGGTCTCCTGAAAGACTTAAAAAGACTCTTAGGTATTATTATTATTCTGGTTCACTTGCCACACAACATAAAGGTAGTATCTACCATTATAATATACTTTATAGATATTATCTACTGAATTGTAATATTTTCACACTTAAAATATTTTAAGGAAATTTCTGTTGTTTTTATAAGGAAGAAACTAATGTTAAAGATGTTGGTAATGCTTTATATTGATTGTCAGCACAATAAGATCTAGAACCACCTAGGAGACAAACCTTTAGATGTGTCTGTGAGGGTATTTCCAGAGATGTTTAACTGAAGAGAGAAGACCTATGCTGAGTGTGGGTTGTACCACCCTATGATATGGAGGGGGACTAAATAAAAAGGAGAGAGGAGCTGAGTATCTGCATTCATCCTTTGCTCCAGACTGTAAATGCCATGTGACCAGCAGCCTCAAGGTCCTGAGGCTATGACTTCCCAACCATGATGGACTTGTACCCTTGAACTGTGAGCAAAATAAAACTTCCTCTGTTTAAAGTGTTTTTGTCAGAATAAGAAAAGTAGGGTCATTAAAGGATTTATTCAGATAAATTTGTGGATCAAATTAAAGCTATAAGTTAATTTCTTGAAAAAAATGTCAAAAGTTCATTTTTCAGGAATGCTATTCATTCCATAAAATGAAGCCCATATAGAGTAATGGTGTATTTTTAAAATACTTGGAAGAATTAAATCACCATACTTACAGGCTGCTGTCTAGAAATTTTAGCACTTGAGGGATAAATTCAAGAGATTCTCATAAACATTGCTTGGATAAAACACATTCTTCTCTCTAGATAAACAATGTTTTATAAAGAGCCAAGGGCTATTTTTCTCTTCAGTTCTACAGGTTCAAGGGACATGTTTTATTGCTTCTTGAAGTCAGAGTTCTTGAGAAAGCTGTTCAGCAATATGATGTAGCTTTCATTTCCCATTTTGCCACAAGAAAACCTTGCACAATTATAATAAAGTTCTGTCAACATTTAGCTAATCATCTGGACACAGGCGATAGAAGGTCATGGGATTTTCAAAGTTAGAAAGATTGTCTAAGCCTATTTCCTCAGAGATTACAGAGAGGGCAAGGAGATTATCTATCCAGGCCCACAAAATTCAGAGAAGGAAGCCAATGAAATATATATTTTTTTTAAACAGAGAAAACAAATTAAGGTTACTTCGGTCTTTCTTGTACAAAAAAGAAAAATGATACTAGCCCTTGAATAAGGCAACAAAATTCTTAGAGAAAAAAAAGACCATTCAGTTACATATCTCAGAATGTGACCAGAAATTAATGATACAATGCCATTTACTACATCCTGAATTTTAAACTCAAAGGTACAGGATGGAGTTGGTATGAAATTCAACACTGAAAAGATGAGAGAGTTTGAGAATTAGTAGAAAATCTTAAAATTTCTTTTCCCTTTAAGAGAACAGGACACAAAAGCAGGACCATAAGACTGAAGGTTGCTGTAATAATACCCAAGTATCAGATGAACAAAAGGAAACATTTCTAAAAATAAAGTGAGTATTTGATTTTTTTTTTCATTGAAAACTTATTTCATTTTATCCTTGGAAAATACAACACATACTGTCAAATTTCTTCTTAAGAAGGTAGGAACTATAAGCTAGAGTCCTTGCACAGGTTCTCCTGACTCTGCCCTGGACACGCCCAACCTCACCCCTTGCCTCTGGGTGCATGAAGACTTGCATGCACATTGGTCTCATATCGCCTGCAGAAAGAGTAAAGCCTCCCACTCACCAGGACTTGTGAGGGCTCCCAGGGCACTGCTTGTGGTAGAGAGAGGGTTTGCATTGGTGCTGGTGGCTGAGGTTTGAGCGGCAGCTGCAGCAGCAGCCAGTGTGGCCAGATTCTGTAATTGTAAAGCATTCATGCCTGTAGAGGAAGGAGAAAAGTGATATTAGCCTCAGGCACAAATTTTCAGTCTCTAAATAGATATGGAGCGCTTGCTCTCTCTCTCTCTTCCTCCCTCCCTCTTTCTCTCTCTCTTTTCCTCCCTCCCTCCCTCTCTCTTTCTCTCTCTCTCTCTCTCACCCCCTGTACTTGATCCTGTGACATCACACTCATCAGAGCTGCCTCAGGGATTTGTATGGTTATATCTTGAATAGGAACTGGCTCTGTTTCTCGGAAGACATCTCCTTTGAGTTTTAATGGTACCATCTTCCACTGTTAGAGTTGGAGTGCTAAGAACAGGCGCCTGCATTGCATCCAGTACTTCTGAGCAGACTCAGCACAATGGGGGCACTGTCTGTCTTAACTTAGGACGGTCTTCTCTCAGTGTTGTATAGGTAATTATGCAGGTTAAGAGTATTCTGTATTGACTTGCCGGGGTAATGGGACTTCCAACTTTTACCTATGATTTAGCTGTCATGAAAATGGCGAGATGTGGGCATAGGTGGCTGCAGGACAAGTGTTCAAGTAAACTCCACATTCCCTAATTTAACAGGTGCACAGATATTACAGAGGAATTATAGTTCATTGCTTAAATGTTCTTGCTCTGAAGGTGAACTGACACAGGTTCTATTCTTGGCTTTGTCATTTTTCCAGATATGTGGATGTAGGCATATTACTCATCCTCTTCATTTCTGGATGGCCTGGCTAACTATACCTGAATGTAGGGAGTTGTGTGGGTAAATATGACGAATGTAAATTACTGTGTCATGATCACTGAATGTTAGTGATTACAGTTGTTACTGGCACTGAATGTCTCCAGATTTATCTAATCATCTCCACAGTAGGAACTCAATACAGGATGAACAGACACTGGCAGTGCCATAACTCACTTTAAGTGTATTTGTACTGATGCCGAGCCTGATGACCTGAGGTCCATCCTCAGGAGTCATATGATGAAAGGAGAACCAATTCCTGTAAGTTGTCCTCTGATCTACACATGTATGTGGTAGTAGACAAAGACACATCTCTCTCTCTCTCTCACACACATACACACAGAAGTACACATACACATGTTAAACCTACAGCCAACATATTCAACTAGAATGAACTTATGATTAGTAAAAGTTAAGAAACGCAATGCAGATGAAAGTGTGCAAAGTGTAGAATGAGCTGAGAGCTCTTGGGCCGTGACTGGAGACTGGGCTCCAGCATGTTGCCTTTGCTGTTTATACTTTCAACATATTTTCCCCCCTCCCTCCTATTTTCAACCCATAGGTTCTCTAACTACCTCAGACATTTCCCCCATGATTCTTTTCACAGTAAGTAAAGGCAATAATGTTTCTCTTATATTGAAGAGTTAAATAGAAAAATTCTATATAGAAAGAGACTGGAGTCAAGTAATCACCTTAATTTTACCTTCTCATGACTCAAATCAAGATACTCAATAACTATCTCTTCAATAAATTTGATCTGTTTAAGAAGAGTGGCCTGGTAATGGCCCATATGGGCTGGGAGGAGGGGAGATAGATTTTTGTAGCAACACCCTGAGCAGACTAGCAGCCAGCAGCACACAGTTGGCTGCATGCCTAAGGAAAGACCTGGCTGGTGAGCCCTAGAGATAGCACTGCTTCATGTGCTCCTTGGCTTGGCCTCCTGATTTGAAAAGAAGCTCTGGAGGATGTTGCTGTAAAATGAGTTCTCATTATGCCCCAAATCACATCCTGCATTCCTTAAGGAGCCATAGGACTTGTTGGGTTGTGGTAAAAATCAAAATGCCCACCGACTTCTTTGGTGGTGATGCATAGAAGCAGGATACGAAATTTGTGAAATCTGGTGATCAACTGTGTCTGGGAGTAAAGCTCTCTTTGTCTCTCTGATAATGGTCAAACAGTGGCATATTTATTAGAAGCACTGTGGGTAGTGAGAAGCACTCGGTTAACTTCCCAGTTTCACTTTAGCAAAGTAGAAATACAAAGATTTGGGAGCTGCCTGGCTTCAGTGAAGACCCACTCAGAGCAAATAAAGGCTGTACTTCTTGAAAGCTCCATGAACACATTCGTACTGAAGTGTGACGAGAGCACCTGGGCTGAAAGTGATACTGCAAAGAGTGAAGCCGACTGCACAGATCCATCTGTCCCTTTTTATGACTAACGGTCCCTCTAATGTTCTAATGATGTGAGCCAGGTGACCATACTATATCACCAACAGACAGTTAGGCTTATAAGAAAAGGATTTAGCCCTGAAATTAAAATCTATACCATGAATCTGGCAGCAATTAATAACAGACCACTATTACAGGCTCAGGCCAGAGGGCCCTTTTCCAGTATATTTATGACTTTCCCTAACAGGGAGCACAGTATTGGAGCCAGTGCCAGAAGTTTCGGTATCATTAGGCCTGGCTGGGTATGTTCAACTGGTTAGCAACATCAGGTCCTTGTCTAAAGCCTTCTGAGTTCATGGCCATTGCATCCTGCCATATCTCACTGCTTCACTCTGACAACTCAGTTTGCATCTAACACATCCACTCTCTGCGTGTTATCTACAAACTTCTTGTTTTGTATCCTACTTACATACCATTTATATGTTATGCTTACCTTTACAACAAAAAACTAAGGTTTTTGAGGACAAAGCTTCTATTTCACTTGTTTAACTCTATCAAAACACACACAGACACAGACACACAGACACACACATACATACATACATACACACACACACATGCACACACACACATACAGACATACACACACACACACACACGCACAGGGGTGGGTGAATGGATACGTGGTAGGTCATAGATAAACTCTGAATAACAGCATATAATTTAATAAACTGCTGTCAAGAATACGGTCTATACAGCCAATCATGCCGTTAGTTTTCCCCATTGATAGTTCTTTGGTATTTATCGGTATCAAATATTTGCTCTTTTTCTTCAATCATTAGCTAATTAAATGTATACTTGTTAAACAGACATCCTTTACCATAACATGACTTACATACTGATATTCATTATAGGTCTTGGAGCCAAGGTGACAACAACGAGGCTCTCTTCCCACTGTTCAGTCCCTGTATGGATTGATCCTTCCAAAGCCACCTTCCTCACTCCCCTTCACGTGTATCACCCCCACCCCTACCCCCCAGAGAGGCTCTGCCATCCTCTTCAGCCTTTTCTGGTTGATAACTAAGAACATCAGGTAGAATGATAAACTCTAGGATACTGCTGTGGGGTATGGCTAACATGGTTCAAGTACCATAGTACAATGCAAAGACAAGCTATTGGCAAAGAGAGACAAGATGAGCAGCAGAATGGAAAGACCATTGTAATCCTCAGCATCTGAGTGATTTGAGGAAAATGGACAGGAAAACAGAAAGGAAAATGTGACAGTCAGACAGACTCTGCATTTACTTATCAGTTCATCCTCTCATCCACATAACTAACCATGATGGGGCAGTCCCTGTGCATGACACTGAGAATAAGTGGACAACAAGGAAGACTGGGCCCAAGGAGGCTGCTGGACACTAGAGTGAGGAGAAGCCAGTGACAGAGAGAAGTCCTTTTAGTTCACCAGTTTTTGGAAACAAGCCCACACTCAACCACATTATTAGCACAGTCTTTGGTCTGATGGTGCTGAGAGAGCAGCACAGGAAAACCCTGGTGAGCAGGGGAGTGGGAATGGCTGCCTTTCGCTGTCACGGGGAAGCACTCAGTATCACTGGGCAACAGGGATAGCCTGACAACTTCCTAGGACTAGGTCCCCAGTTCCCAGCCATGGTCCCTACATTCCTGATTTCTCAATGCAGCCCTGGCAAGAATACTCCATCCTTTACCCTTCACTTCTATTCCTAGGACCTAGAATACATAAGATTTTATGTTGGTGACAACAGTCACTATTTGCCAGATGCAGTGTGGCCTGGTGAAGAAGTGTTCTTAGCAGGCTCTGCTCTGAGATGGCCTGGATGAAAATAAACTCAGCTCTGTCTCGCCCTTTCTAATCCCAGATACCTTAAGTAAACTGGATAACTGCTTGTGCTTTGGGGTGCCCAATTAGGACATAATTCAAATAGATTTATTTTCTGAGAATCACTATGTGTAAAGACCAAAGAACATGACCGTGGGTAGAGCTGGGTTCAAATAGTAAGTTCTCTTAGCTTCAACTAGCAATAGCAATGTTATCTCAGGTAGAGATCGTGAGAATGAGGACAAAGCAGCTACCAGCATGCTTCTCATTGCTTTACATGTGGTCTCAAGTGTTCATAACAAAACCAAATGATACATACGCCACTTTTGTTGAACAGCCACAGACAGAGGGAACTGCAGTATGAGAAAGTCAAAACACTACTACCCATTCTTCAGAAGCCACTCTGGAAGGCCAGTCCTAGGAAGTGTGAGCACAGTCCTGCTTTAGTCTTTATCTGTCTGTCCCCTGCCAATCTAGCCTTCCCACTTGTTCCCTCTGTCCTCCTGGTCCCCACCGAGGGTTTTATCCTTTGCTCTCTTCCCTCTTATGCTGTAGCTCCCATTTGTTTGAGTAAACTGCACCTTGTAAGACTTTGGAAGGGATGGGGTGGGGGTGGTGGTGGGGAGAGAAGGGGAGAGTAGTACAGCCTGAAATTTCAATAGGAAATATGGCTGGGACACTAGAGTTTACCTGCAGTGGTCTTGTTAACCTCCAATACAACCAAAAATAACTAAAGCTGTCCATTATGACCCAATGCAAGTCCTGCTTGGTAGTAATGCCAGGCCTTAGAGATAGCACTTCACTACACTGATCTCAGCTGCTTATGGTACCTGACATCCAAGGTGATCTTGCATTATCAGTAGCAAAGAACCAAGTTGAACAGTAACAATTCCATTGCTTGTGCTACCTCATCTTTCTGAATCAGTTATGTCATTTCTTCATTTGATCTCTTTTTCTTCACCGGTTTTTCCTTGTTTTATCAGACACAACAGACCACTGACTCTAGCTGCTTCCATGAACAGATGGATCATGTGGCCTCCTTCTCAATACTGAATCTGTTACATAGTCTTTCTCCCACACAGATGGAAGTTCACTGATGGGGTTCCGTCAGTGCATGGACCCCCCAAAAGTTTATGGAAAAAAGTGTGTTTGTTATGTGTGACACTTTTCCTGTGAAAGATCCCAGAAAGTTGTATGTATATAACCTTGGATTTACCAAGGTAACTGAAAAGACCAAGATCCTGGCAGAAAACAACTGAATGAAATTTCTGGAGATGGGACAGTGGTTATGTGATATGAGGAATCAAGAAGAAATTAGAACCAAGGAGTGTTAGAAAAAAAAAAACCAAAAAGAGAAGAAAGAAGGAAAAGAAAGCAATCCTCTTATTCAGCATACACACGAGAAACAGAAGCCTACTAAGCTAGAGTCTGCATTCATCAGGCTCCACAGGTGCAGCTGCTGAAGAGAGGACACGCAGAGGTGGAAGCTGGGCAATGGCACAGGACAGCCCTGAGGCCTGACAAGGACCTCTCTTGATCTTGCTTTGGCTGTGTTCTCACGCCAGTTGAACAGAGGCGGCACAGCAGGTGAACCCAGAACACAGTGCCTTCTCCCTCTACCCAGTCTGACACGGGTCAGACACCTCTTCTCCCGGCCATTCCTCTCTGCCGACATTCCCATAGCAGTCTCTGGTCCAAATGCTACTGATATCTCTATTATATAATAGTTATGTTCCTAGGATCAGTAGAAGGAACTTGGGAAACTTAACTAGCGGTTCTGATGGAAGTATAAGATCTCTCCTTCCTTTATGAGTTCTGTCTTACTCTCCCTGGGTCCAAATCAACAACAAGGGCTCCACAGGCAGTCTCACACGGTCTTTACTTCCAGCCGTTTGGAATTCACACTTCTGGTTCCTTTTACTTCTTCCTGTGGTGAGGAGTGCTCCCCGTCTTTTTTTCTTTCTCAGTTCCTGCAGTAGGCCCTTCTTCCCACCCCCATACTTTCTTTTTCACCATGAAAGGGCACCAGACTGGAAGTCGCCTGCCACTCTTCTTGGAAGCTGGTTCTGGCTTGGCCAACAGCTTTTCTGAGAAGAAAAATGGCCACATCTAACTTCTGCTCAGCTGGGTACCTCTCAAACAAGGGCAATAAGGTCACTAAACATGCAAAACACTTAAGTTTTAGGAAATCCAAAAATGAGTTACTATGATGATTGCTAAAGGAAAAAAGTTGGGAGTAAGGAGATTCAAGTTTTCATTCATTATTAAGAAGAAAAAAAATCCTCAAAAATGAAATTATGTGAGAAACAGATGCACAATATTCCTACTTGAAACTTAAGATTAAAAAAATTATTTATAAGGAGAAGGGCATGAAAATTTAATTTAATGTTCACCTTAGGTAATTTTGTGTCTTATTGTTCATGGAAATTACCATAAATCTGCATATCAATAAGTGAGAACAGATGTCAGTTGTTACAAGGCTTGCCAATCAGGTCTGTTAAAAAGTGACAGATGGGTGGTTGTAGAACATTCTCATAAGGCCTATTAGCACATTCACAGGAAGTGTCAGTGGTGTGGACTGCTGGAGACTCAGGGAAGAACACAGGGTCTTTGTGGGCCTGTGAGCACACTTCATGCTGGGAGCTGCTCCAATTGGAGTTTCTCAAACTGCCCAAACACTGTTTCTGCAAACCCTCTTCTCTACTTGGGAAAGACACTTTCAATCTTCTCAGAGACAGGTTTTTAAATTCACAAAAGGAGAAGTATTTTGTTGTTTTAAGCAAATGTTTCACTTTGCAATTTGTTATTATTTTCAAAATTTAGAACAGACTTCTAGAAGGGAATTGCAGTCAGTTTCATCAGATTCAAAACGGAGCAGTTTCACTCTATTCCTCAGCAGATAATTTCTCTTCACCTACCGCTGCTTCACATCTCTGTGGTTTATTCTGAATTTCTGGTTCTAGGGGAGAGGATATAGTTCAGTTGTTAGAGTTCTTGCCTATCAGGTAAAGCCTGGGTCCTGTACCCAGAACCACAGAAACCAGTTGTGGCAGCAGTGGGTGCATACCTGTAATCCTAGCACTTCAGAGGGAAGAGGCAGGAGGCTCAGGAGTTCAAGGTCATTCTTGGTCACATAGGAGTTTGAGGCTAGCCTGAGTGAGAACCTGTCTTAAAAAGGAAGAACTTCTAGTTCTAGAAAAAAATTCTTGTTTGACATACACAGCCTTAATAAATCGGAAACATTTTCCAGAATGAAGCGAGGAGGCAATTTCCTGTTTGCTCTGATCAACTACTTCTTTAGCAGCTGTGGGACTCTAGCATCAACTGGGATTTGTTGTTCGCCATTAGGCACCTCTGTAGGCACAGCACTGGAGCTTGTGTTCATGCAGACATACCTGGCCTGGCTGGGACACAGTGCTGTTTCATAAACCGGATGGTGACAGGCAGCTCAGGTTTTGGATGAGGTTAACTGGTTTTGAAATATGGATCCATACCCACTAGCTTAATGAGTTAGTTGGGTTAAGTTTATTAGCCTTTCTTCTAAGCCTCACTTGCCCACTTGTTACGTGGCATGCTAACAGTCTCACATACATAAAGTGCTATTTCAGAGGTCTGTGTCCTAATCCACACCAGTCCACTTAATGGTGCTGTGGCTTCGGCTCAATGGCACATATTTAATCATTTCATACTCTTGTTTTTCCAATTGCAATGCAGTAAAGAGGTGATTTTTTATTTTTTATTTTTTGCCTTTTGGTATACTTTTGAAACTGTGTGCTATCTAAGGATCTAGTTAAATGCAAATGTGAAGTGTTACTCATATTTCTCATTAAACAGTCTTCTAAGGTGCCACAGTAGCCATGGAGAAGTTAAAGGCCAAAAGGAGACTGGCCCTTATTCTTTTTGCCTTTACCTAAGATACATTCTCTTAGGCCAGATGCAGAGCCCATAGTTCTCAAATTTAAAAATTCACTGAACAAATACTAAAGGAGAGTAAAATATGAATATGTTTTTGTCAGAAGTTTTAAAAGGGAAAATAAAATCAATTACCTTCATGGAAGGACTGTACATACACATAAAAATGTTTAGCTTAAGAACATTTGATCCTAAATCCATTTCTGCTGTAAAATCCCATATTTAGTGAAGGTTCTCTTTTGTAGAAATCATTAAAAAATTGTAGTTTCAAAGGAAACCATTTAAGATGTTTTGAAGATGGTTTTAGCACAGAATTCTACCAGACCTTCAAAGAGGAGCTAACACCAATACTCTTCAAACTCTTTCACCAAATAGAATCAGAAAGAACACTGTCAAACTCATTCTATGAGGCCACAGTCACCCTGATTCCTAAACCACACAAAGACCCAACAAAGAAAGAGAACTTCAGACTAATCTCCCTCATGAACATAGATGCAAAAATACTTAATAAAATACTAGTAAACCAAATTCAAGAACACATCAAAACTCATATACCATGATCAAGTAGGCTTCATCCCAGGAATGCAGGGATGGTTCAACATACGAAAGTCTATCAACGAAATTCACCATATAAACAAGATGAAAGGAAAAAACCACATGATAATCTCGCTAGATGCAGAAAAAGCATTTGACAAAATCCAACACCCCTTCATGCTAAAAGTTCTGGAGAGAATGGCATATAAGGACCGTACCTAGAAATAATAAAGGCAATACAAGCCAGTGGCCAACATCAAATTAAATGGAGAGAAACTTGAAGCATTTCCTCTAAACTCAGGGACAAGACAAGGATGTCCACTTTCACCATATCTCTTTAATATAGTACTTGAAGTTCTTGCTAGAGCAATAAGGCAACTAAAGGAGATCAAGGGGACACAAATTGGAAACGAGGAAGTCAAATTATCACTATTTGTAGACGATATGATAGTATACATAAGCGACCCCAAAAATTCCACCAGAGAACTCTTACAGCTGATAAACACCTTCAGCAAGGTGGCTGGATACAAAATTAATTCAAAAATCAGAAGCCCTTCTTTATACAACAAACAAATGGGCTGAGAAAGAAATAAGGGAAACAACTCCCTTCACAATAGCCACAAACAATATAAAATACCTGGGGGTAACTCCAACCAAGCAAGTAAAGGACCTGTACAACAAGAACCTCAAGCCCTTGAAGAAAGAAATGGAAGAGGCCTTTAGAAGATGGAAAGATCTCCCATGCTCATGGATAGGTAGGATCAACATAATAAAAATGGCCATCCTACCAAAAGCAATATATAGATTCAATGCAATTCCTATCAAAATACCAACACAATTCTTTATAACCCCGGAAAAAGCAATTCTCAACTTCAAATTGAATAACAAAAGACCCAGAATAGCTAAATCAATCATGTATAATAACAGAACATCTGGAGGTATCACCATCCAGGATTTCAAGCTGTACTACAGGGCAATAGTAATAAAAACAGAGAGCATGTTACTGGTATAGAAACAGACCAGTAGATCAATGGAATCGAATTGAAGACCCAGAAATGGACCCACACACCTATGGTCACCTAATTTTTGACAAAGAAGCCAAAACCACATAATGGAAAAAGGACAGCATCTTCAACAAATGGTGCTGGTTCAACTGGATGTCCACTTGTAAAAGAATGATATTAGACCCATACTTAGGATCTTGTACAAAACTTAAGTCCAAGTGGATCAAAGGCCCTAACATAAGGCTGGTCACACTAAATCTACTAGAAGAGAAAGTGGGAAAAACCCTCGAAATCATTGGCACAGGTGAAAACTTCCTGGACAGAACACCAACAGCTCAGGACCTAAGACCAACAATCAATAAATGGTACCTCATGAAACTGAAAAGCTTCTGTAAGGCAAAAGACACTGTCATTCGAACAAAACGGCAGCCTACAGATTGAAAAAATCTTCACCAACCCCACATCTGACAAAGGGCTAATATCCAAAATTTACAAAGAACTCAAGAAATTAAATGCCAAGAAACCAAATAATCCAATTAAAAATGGGTGAAAGAGCTAAACAGAGAATTCACAAAGGAGGAATTCCTAAAGGCCAAGAGACACTTGAAGAAATGCTCAGCATCCTTAATCATCAGAGAAATGCAACTCAAGACAACTCTGAGATTCCATCTCACACCTGTCAGAATGGCTAAGATCAAAAGCTCAAATGACAGCACATGCTGGCGAGGGTGTGGAGAAAGGGGAACCCTACTCCATTGCTGGTGGGAGTGCAGGCTTGTACAACCACTATGGAGGTCAGTCTGGAGATATCTTAGAAAACTTGGAATAGCTTTGCCTCAGGACTCAGCCATACCACTTCTGGGTATACATCCAAATGACTCCTCACCGAATCACAAGGAAGTTTCCTCATCTATGTTCATAGCAGTCTTATTTGTAATAGCTAGAAACTGGAAACAACCCAGATGTCGCTCAACCGAATAATGGATTAAAAAACTGGTACATCTACACAGTGGAATATTACTCTGCTATCAGAAACAAGGAAATTATGCAATTTGCAGTCGAATGAATTGAACTAGAGAAGTTCATCCTGAGTGAGCTAACCCAGACTCAGAAGGATGCACATGGCATCTATTCACTTACAGTGGGATTTTAGCCATACAGTACAGGATAACTCTACTACAATGAATGCACCAAAGGCAACATGGACATAGATTTTTTTGTTTGTTTGTGTGTTTTTTTAGTTTTCTCTCCCTGGCAATGAGATACTTTTCACTGGTGGTACTGCCTTCCAGGCCCCCAGTGTATGAGGAGGCTCTTGGCCCTCATATGACTTCTGAACTGGGGTGAGGGACTGTTATGGATACTCCACTCCAGAGGAGCAAGAGGGAAGTGTTAGAGGGTAGAGGGTGGGAGGGAGGGGCTGGGAAGGGGGGAAAGAGGACAATATGATGGAGATGTAACCTGAACCAACAAATAAATAAATAAAAGACATTTTGAAGAAAACATATAGGGGATATATAGCTACAATATAAAGTACAGCTCATTGTGTGATAAACTGAAGAGACAGGCCAGATACATTTGGTTTGGGAGAGGAGCTTGCTTAGATGGAATCACCCTTCAGAATGAGCAGTATGAGACCCTTAGAAGAGACACATCATACCAAAGACAGCGTGATGGGGCCTTGAAGGGAGAGGGCCTTCTTTAAAACACCTAGAGGAGCTTCATCAGGAGAGAGAGCTGAAGAGGCAGAGGAGACAGAGCCACCTCACCTGCAGGGCATGATGGGTTAGTAAAGGACTGCCTTCGGACGCTCTGAACAACAAAAGGAGTTTTCTGATTTCTATAGGTTTTCAGGGGGTGGTGGGAAGTCTGACCTCACATGACTTAGTGTGGCTTAGTGTAAGTACCAAGGTGCAGACGTTAGGTAGTACTTTAAACCTGCCTTGCAGCAGCAAGAAGGAGGGGCTGCCAGCATGCTGTGTAGCATGGCTTCTTAACCTATTCCAGAAACAGCTGAGGGGATGTGGCCTGATTTCTGTGACTGAGAGAGAAAGGCAGCTAGTTACAGGGTCTAACAATCAGACTTTACTGATGCAATTACTTAGTAATATGTCATCTAAAATTAATTTTTTAGGTTTTTTTGCCTTTGTTCTCTCCTCAAATGAAAAAATGTTTTGCTCACATAAATGGACCATTTTTAAATCTCTGTCTCCTGAAAATTACACTTTGAAAGCTGTTTATAGACAAATAGTACTGTTTTCCAAAATATTTCACACTTTTTGATAGTATGAGTTGGGTACTTCCTCACTCTTACTATGTCAGACTATCAATCATTCAAAAAACATTTGAAAACCAGATGGGGTTGAGAATAAATGCCCTCAACCCTATTATGCTGTGGCTTCTACTGTATTTGTCATGGTACAATGTACTGTGTAACATGTTTTATATTAGAGAAACTATCTCTAAACTCTCAGTGATGCATTTTTGAAGATAATAACAATGGTTTTCATGGTGATTTTCAGTTTATATGTATGGCTAAAGCTAGGCTTTGTAATTTAAAAGCGGGGCATTTGACTTGAGTTCTATTGGGAATGCATGGAAAATACAAATTTACAACTGTCAATCCACACATTTATTTTCACTCGTCTATTCAGAAATAGCCTCTAGCATCTTTACAGGAAGAAAGGCTGCGTCCATAAACCACTGGACCAGGCCTTGCTCTCCAGGAGTTCATTGTCGCCTCAAGCACTGACCAGTTTGAGGCATTCAGGGATACTCTGGGGAAGCTGGGAGAGTTAGCAAGTGTGGTGGTTGGAATGAGATCAGCTCCCACAGGCTCATGTATTTGAATGTCTGGTTCCCAGCTGGTGGTCTGTTTATGGGGGGATGAGAAAGTGTGTCATTAGGGATGGCCTTTGAGTTTTCAAAACCCCATGCCAGACCCAGTCACATCTGCATAGTGCTTATGGACCAGATGTAAACTCTCAGCTCCTTCTCTGGTGCCATGCCTGCCTGCCTGCCACCATGCGTCCCGGCATGATGATCGTGGACTGATCCTCTGAAACTGTAAGCCGGTCCCCAGGTAAAGGCTTCTTTTATAAGTTGCTTTGGTCATGGTGTCTCTACATCACAATAGAACAGCAACTGAGACAGAGAGCAATCTATGTCCCCGAATCATGAAGCTTTAAATACTTGGAAAGATGAAACTTCATTATTCACATAAGCGGGAAGTCCTTTTATGAAGGTACACAAAAAGAGGTTTGATACCCGTGTTTTAAAACTTTACTATCTGAGATGTTGGCACATAATGTTCAGTATTTGATTTTACAGTCTGTGCAGACTTAGTATGGTGAATTTAACATGATAAAGGTTCAAGGAAAGGATACGTTGGAAACCCCAGAGCAGTTACAGAATGTCTTTAAATTAGCCATCTGCTCCATGGTACCTTTCAAAGTGGATCTTAGATAGCCTTAGTTTTCAAGTGAGCACACAGAACATGTAAATGCTAATACCTTGACCTGTATCTCACATGGCAAAGGCACACACATCCTAATGAAAAATGACAGGATGCTCTGTCCACCTGGGAAGGGATGCTGGGCAGCAGCCTCGGGGAACAACCGACCTGCTCTGCATAATGCAGCTCTGGGAATGGGGAGCCTGAGGCTACCTCCCAGGAAAACCCCGAATTTTGAGGCTGGGTGGGTCTCTGCTACTGAAAGGGAAACAATTCTCCCACCTGCTCAAAATGTGACAAACATTATTAGCATGTATTTTAGCAGTCTGCAACTTGAGTTTTTTTTTCTTTTCCTTTCAAAGCACAGAAACTCCCCTGAATATTTTTTTGTTTTTGTTTTTTAAATATTTACTTATCAGTTCAGTTATATCTCCATCACAGTGCCCCCTTTCCACCCCTTCCATCCCACTCTTCTGGAGTGGAGTGTCCCTACATATCAGTTCCCCGCCCCAGTTCAGCAGTCATATGAGGGCCAAGAGCCTCCTCATTCACTGGGGTCATACAAGGCAGCACCACTAGGGCAAAGTGTCTCATTGACAGGAAACAAAGTCTATGTTCCTGTTCCCTTCGGTGCATTGGCTGTAGTATAGTTATCCTGTACTACATGGCTAAAATCTGATTATAAGTGAATAGATGCCATGTGCATCCTTCTGAGTCTGGGTTAGCTCTCTCATTTTACTAATATCTTTCCAGTTTCATTTAGAGATTATAAATACATTAGTCAGTGATTCTTAGCTCCAAGGCCAACTTCCTAACACAATTTCTTAAATACAATGCAATCATTTAACTATTTATCATTTTAAAATATATATTTTGAATAATCTAAAAGTTGTATTACAGTAATAACAATAGATCTGACTAGATTATACACTCTGATGAGCTGCCCTTACTCTGTGGACCACAACAGACTACTGGGATGTTACTCAAAGAACACATATGGAGAGAAAACTTTTAGAATGAAAACAACAACAACAAAAACCACCTAAAGGTATATAATTGGAAAAAAAAAATTAAGTGGCAAAGAGGAGTTTTCAATAGACCTGGCTTTTATTGATTATTTTGCACATACTGATTTCATTTAATTCATTAGGGGCATACTAATGAAAGAAAACTGCTTCATTCTAACACACCCTCCTCAATCCAATTTCTTCTTTGCCTTTTCCACACCTACCCTTTAGGAATCAAACAAGGAAAAAGTGTTCTACCATCCTCCTGGCAGGTTAACGGCCCCTGTGTTCTGATTTTCTGCACACACCACCTCCCTGGCCGAGATCTAAGGTAGGTGTCACATGGAAGGTGGCACGGCAGGACTGACCTTTCACTAATCCCTGTGCCACAGCAGCTACTGTGGCTCAGGTCATTATGAAGAGGAATCCTTCAGTAAGCTGCTTTTCAAATACAGTCACACTTTGATTTTTTCTAAGAACAAAGATTATACTTTTACATAAAAACTTCTGACGCACAATTCTGTTAACTGGGTACTAAAGTTAAAAAAAAAAGGGACCATGTTAATTGTCTGTCATTATCAAGGGACTACAAACTGGATCAAATGTATGCTGGTGATCTTGGCTTTTGTTATGGAGGTCAGAACATTTTTATTGATCACCTATTATTAAAACATTTTAGAGATGTTAATCATTTCAGCCAACCTTAGATATAGGAACATTGCTGGAAATCTCCCAGTCATCGACCCATTAAAAAAAAAAATCAGCTGGGCGGTGGTGGCGCACGCCTTTAATCCCAGCACTTGGGAGGCAGAGGCAGGCGGATCTTTGTGAGTTCAAGGCCAGCCTGGTCTACAAAGTGAGTCCAGGACAACCAAGGATACACAGAGAAACCCTGTCTCGAAAAACCAAAAAAAAAAAAAAAAAAAAAAATCATACAAATAAGTAAATATATTCTGCTGAAATTTACAACCCCCTCATAACTGTTCTGCAAGGTGAACTGAGCAATGAAATGCAGAGGCAGAGAAAACATTCAGAGCAAGCAGCTGATTCGAATTTTAATACACAAGACCCAGAAAGCTAATTTATCTGGTAATTGCTCTTTACTCTTTTTTTTTTTTTTGGTTTTTTCGAGACAGGGTTTCTCTGAACATTTCTGGCTGTCCTGGACTCGCTTTGTAGACCAGGCTGGCCTCGAACTCACAAAGATCCGCCTGCCTCTGCCTCCCAAGTGCTGGGATTAAAGGCGTGCGCCACCACCGCCCGGCTTGCTCTTTACTCTTTTTCTTTGGTTATTTCTTTATTTTCTGAAACAGCCAACAATTCAGAAACTATCGGGGTCGAAAGGAATGTCATGTGTCATGACTTACCAGCCATTTGCTGAATGCCACTGAATGCACCCAGGTTGCTGGAGGAGGTCGCCTGCTGCAGAAGCTGCAAAAGAGCACCAGAGCTCAGTCAGAACAATGCAGAGACATGGCAATTCCTCATTAAATTGGGTACAAATTTAGTTTCCTTTATATAGTTGGCTGCTACTCCCTGTTGATGGGCTGAAGGTCCCCAGAGCTGGAGGTGTAAATCCATATTAATATCTAATCTCCATTAAGAAACACAGACACTAGGGAAACTCAATAACACTGTTGCCTTAAAACAGTTAATCAATTTACTCTGTTTAACCATCAGGTGCTAAACTTTTGAAATCAACAAAGCATGACTTATTATAACTCCCTACAGCCTAGAGGTTTCTGTAACTCATCTCTGTCAATTGAGGGCCATTTCCTCCTCTCTCTTGCTTTCCTTCCCACATCAGTTTTCCCCTTCTTTATTAAATGACATTCAAAAATATTTATTCTTTGAGATTTTCAAACTTGTGTACAATATTCTTTGGTTACTCTTTCCCTCCTCCAACTCTCACTGATCCCTTGTATGTATCCCACTCTGGATTTCATGTCTTCTTTTTTTATATCTCACTGAATCCACTTAATGCCCCATATGTGGATGGTGAGTGGGTGTTGCACAGGCAACAAAAAGATGGCTGTCCTTCACCAACAGCTAGCTCCTCAGCTACAGATAAGGCCTTGTATGCTCCTTTCCCATCCATGCCCAGAGTAAGTTCTATTTATCCTTCATCAAAAGCTCATGTATTTGCAGACTCAGAACAACAATAAGAATCATAATAATGACTGCAGACCTAAGACCATCTATTCACAGTCACAGCCACAGCCACAGCCACATAGCCAAGCATGTAGCCAGCTATTATTTTTTTATTTTTAGGTTTTTCAAGACAGAGTTTCTCTGTTTTAACAGCACTGGCTGTCCTGGACTCACTGTGTACACCAGGCTGACCTCGAACTCACAGAGATCCACCTGCCTCTGCATCCTGAGTGCTGGGATTAAAGATGTGCACCACCACTCCCAGCCAGCCATTCTTTTTTTTTTAAATTTATTTATTTATTGCTTCAGGTTACATCTCCATCATAGTGTCTTCTTTCCACCCCTCCCAGTCCCGCCCTCCCACCCTCTATCCCCTAACCCTTCCATCTCACTCCTCTGGAGTGGAGTGTCCCTACATAACAGTGCCCCACCCCAGTTCAGCAGTCATATGAGGGCCAAGAGCCTCCTCATACACTGGGGACCTACAAGGCAGCACCATTAGGGAAAAGTGTCTCATTGACAGGGAGAAAAAGAAAAAGTCTATGTCCATGTTCCTTTTGGTGCGTTGGTTGTGGTATAGATATCCTGTACTATATGGCTAAAATCCGACTACAAGTGAATAGATGCCATGCGCATCCTTCTGAGTCTGGGTTAGCTCACTCAGGATGAGCTTCTCTAGTTCCATCCATTTCAGCCAGCTATTCTTAAAATGGTCTTTAGCAGCCGAAAAAAGACAAATTTGTCAAAATCTGGGATTATCTGATATACACTGAATCTGTCTATTTTAGGTATATCAAAACCTTAACAAAAAGATATTAATTAATATGCATATGAAAGTCCTCATTTTTCACTTTCAAAAATCCACTGTCTGCTGTGCAGCATTGGTGGGTGTCACAAGGTAAAGGCACATGGTTCCAGTTCTGAAATGTCCTTTTTCTTGTCCACGTTAGCTGGACTGTAGGCTGATTTAAGTCCCATATTAAGGCACACTGAATAGATGTGGAGACATTTTTCTTTTGGTAAGATAGATCAATAACGTTTACATGTGGGGAAACATACAGTATGTACACACGAGTCTCAAGCTCACACAGGAAGAGAGATGAGAAAACCTAAGGGTTATCCATTTTAATACGCAAAAAAACGTTATTTTGGTTTGATTTGTTGAGTTTCTCATCCATTTGTGCTTAAAAGTGGCAGCACTCCTGTCATAGTATATATATTTAAAATCAAGTTGTAACATTAGCCTGGAAGATATTTTAAGGAATTAGTAACACCTGCTTAGGTAAGCAGACTGTTTGGAAAGTTAAGAAACAATCACTAATAATTACAGGCTTGAAATCTGGTTTATCACATAAGTAGGGAGTGCCTCAAGGGCCAAAAGCCCTTTCAGACAAGAAGACTTGCAAGTGACAAAAGTGGAGAAGTGTGGCTAAAAACACACTGATATCAGGACATGAGAAAATCTACTTACAGCTTATAAAAAGGCAATTCTATAAATGAGGCTAAGTTTTGTTCTCTTTTAGGTAATGAAAATAATTTTCAGATGTGGCCACAGGAACACACATCAGAGATTTCTGTGAGCCGTGGAGCAAGGGAAATGTGCCAGAATACAGACGGATACTCATGTCTTGGTTTTCAGAAATGGTAGAACAGGGAGCTGGACTCATAGAAAGTATGATGTCAACCTTGAATAAAAAATTTGCTACGCTCTCGGGAGAGCAGGCCCTGCACCTTGCCTGGGTAGCACATTACAGCTGGTCCTGGATATGGGGATTGTGGGTGAGCCAGCCCTGAGGGAGTGAGTGTGGGAGAGCCAGCCCTACCTTGTGTCTGCTGTGTGGTGGTGTTGGCTAGGGAGAGATACCCTCCCCTTCCTTTTGCCCTCACCACCATTGGCCGACAGGAGATCTGGCCTAGATGGGATCACAAAAGCAGGAGAGCTGTCCCTGCCCCTTACATGCTGCAGCACTTGGGAGAGCAGGCCCTGGCACCTTTCCATAGTAGAAATGGCTCTGCAAGTGGGTGTTGCAGGTCCAGAACCAGGGCTTTGAGTTGGTCCACCCCAACATCTACCCCATGGATGAACTGCTGGAGTGCAAGAAGAGGTCAGTTCCACAATCCAGGACTTCAGGATCTCCATGACACATGACAGTTGCAGCATATCTGAGAGGAGTTCCAGGGAGGTTCCAGTACTGATGGAGTAGCAGAAACCAGGGACCTCGTGCCAGACCAAGCAGTCATTATAATGAACATTTGCAAGCAGAATGTGTGGACAAAAGGTAATATTGTGGGACACACTGAGACACACTGCAGCTTCCACAATGAGATTTTATTTTTTATGCTGGGACAGATCGCAAGGGTGGAGGGTGTATCTGCGGGGAGGTGGGAGATGAGAGGGAACAGGGTGCATGATGTGAAATTCACTTGTAGCCAAATGGATGAAACTAGAGAAGTTCATTCTGAGTGAGCTAACCCAGACTCAGGATGCACATGGCATCTATTCACTTAAAGTCGGATTTTAGCCATATAGTACAGGATATCTTTATGGATGTAGCTAGACAACCCTGTAACTACACCTTTGCATTTGTACATTCTACCACTGAATTATATATTCATTAAAAAGTATTTTAAATGTGGAAAAACATAAAATTAATGTTTTTTTCCATAAATTTGTTGTTGAAGTAGTCACAGACCATCAGCTTAATTGTATGTAGCAAAATTTTTTATTGAAAAAAATTTTTTATTTATTTGTTGCTTCAGGTTACATCTCCATCATATTGTCCTCTTTTCCCCCTTCCCAGCTCCTCCCTCCCACCCTCTACCCCCTATCCCTTCCATCCCACTCCTCTGGAGTGGAGTGTCCCTACATAACAGTCCCCTACCCCAGTTCAGCAGTCATATGAGGGCCAAGAGCCTCCTCATACAATGGGGGCCTACAGGGCAGCACCACCAGTGAAAAGTGTCTCATTGCCAGGGAGAGAGAACTAAAAAAAACCACACAAGCAAACAAACAACAACAACAAAAAAAAGTCTATGTCCATGTAACCTTTGGTGCGTTGGTTGTAGTAAGGGAGGACACAGAGCAGCTCTAGGGTACAGGTTATATTCTAGTTTTTGTTTCTTTTTTGGAAATAAAATTACCAGACCACAGACTAGGAAAAACAAAACAAGACAAAAAAATGGCAGGATATATGTAAGTTTAAGCCAGACACCTGGCAAGAATATCCATCATATCTTTTAGGGTAAGATGGAAAAATAGCCAGAAAATGACAGTGACCACAATCAATCTTTTACTTGCTCAGGTGAGGACAGGAAAAGCAGCCTTCTCAGTCATTCAATCACTCATTCTTTATTGAACAGCTCCTTTACATGGCAGAGTCTGCTGGGCATGGGGGTGGCCATGGTGGTGATAAAGGCTGAAAACGTAAGTTAGCTGAAGGCCCATAGACACTAGCCACTGTATGATCTAGGCAAAGGTACTAGGCCTCCTTGGGCCCCCTTTCAAGGCAGTGGGGGAAGGCTGTCTTACAAAACAGTATAGCTTTTGCTACAGAGTAAAACCCATGGATGATATGCTCCAGTGAGGAATAGTTAAAATGTGAAATGAGAATGTTAGGACGTGCACATGTCCTTGCTAATACTCTCAAAACCACACAAGGAAACATCGTTAATAAGCATGTAGCATGGAGTTTAGGTTACCAACAGGTAAGGGAAGCAGAGTAGCAGAGCACTCCGTGCTTCCCAGACCACATGGACAGTTTCTACAAAGACGGCCACTCACAGCCGCAAGAAGGGCTCTAAAGTCCATGCTTGGGATCACTGTTCTGTCTAGTTTACATCTTAGGAGAGGAGCTGTCTTAAATTTTGGCCACTGTATCTCAATTTAGATAATGACAGAGAGATGATTGATATAAAGGGAACACTTGAAAACTGAATAATATAAGAGACGGTTCAAAGAACTGAGTCTGTTTGGGCTACAAAGGAAATCTTAGTGCCATCAATAAACTGGATGAATAGTGTCATCCAGCTTCACTGGAAAGATGCAGGGTGAAGACTAAAGTCTCCACTACTACTATTACTACTACTACAACTACCACCCCCTGCTAGCTGGTGAGTTCTCTGTCAATTCTCTTGGAATCTTTAGACTCTGAAGTTTAGATGATCAGTTATCAAGCATACAGCAACTCTTAGCTAGCACAGGCTTTTTACTGTGCCTTAAAACACTGTTTAGAAGTTTAGTGTAGGGCCGGAGAGATGGCTCAGAGGTTAAGAGTACTGACTGTTCTTCCAAAGGTCCTGAGTTCAATTCCTAGCAATCACATGGTGGCTCACAACCTTCTACATTGAGATCTGGTGCCCTCTTCTGGCCTGCAGGCAGAGCACTGCATACATAAATAAATATTAAAAAAAGTTTAGTGTATTGGGTTTTATATAAACTCAACTGCCAACAGTTTCTACAAAGTTAAATTAGCCACATTCTTATACTGATCAGTTTAATTAACAAAAACCTGCCCTAATGCTGATTTCATAATTTCTGGGAGTCCAAAATGTATGGAAAGTAAAATGTTGGCAGACTCAAAGTAGTTTCTGACAGTCTTGGAGTTGTGTTCTCTTCCTCCATGGACACCACACGGACCCACTTACCGCCAGGTACTGTGGGGTAAGTCCGCCCAGCCCTGTCAGGTTCCCCCAAGTGGCAGTGTTGAGCTGTTGCATCTGCTGTGCAAGCTGCTGCTGGAGGCGTCTCTGCTCTTTGTCCTTCTGAGTGTCAGCAAACTTCACCACGATAGGTGAAGAGCAGCCCTGTGGTCAGACACATTGGAAAGTAGAGAGGATATTACAGCCTGAATGACTCCCGTTAGCATATTCAGTCATCCCTGGAGTTATCTTTCTTAACTGTCTTGGAGCACATGAATGGTCTGGAATGGGTTTAAATGGTTTGATATTCCTTCTTCTCGGAATGATACCATCAACAGAAAACTCCGTTTACTGTTACTGGTTCCTCTAAAGGGATCTGTTGGTGAAGCCACTTGCTTTTTTCTGTTTTGATTACTACACTGCCTCTCTTCTCTTCGTGTGTCTTTCTTCAACTTTCCAAGACTTCCTTCAAGACAAATACATTATCTTTCATTAAACTTCATGGTTTGCTTGACTTAAAGATAGCCTTGTCTTTGTGTGACTGCCATTTCCATATACAGGTAGAGGATAAAGGGACAGAAATCACAATTGGAATGAAAATATCTCACTCATTTTTTTTAAACATTTACTTTCAGTTATGTATTTCTGAACACTGGAACAGTGGACATAATTTTGACACAAAAAAGAAAGAAGTAAGTTTCATTTTAGGAACATGGATGAAGGACAAAGATATGAAAAAAAATATAGGCGCTGAACAAAGTAATTATTCACATGTTCTCAGAAAGTCTCTGTTCCTCCTTCCATGTCACTTCTGGTCTATCCAAAGTCCCCAGAGCAAACCAAAAGATTCAGAAGCACATTCTATCTAGCCAAAGTGATATGTCTTAAATGGTAGAAGGATTCTACATGGTTCCTTGGTCTATTAATCTCACCATTCTACAAGTCTCATTCAGTTTTAATTTCCTTTAAAAGGTAAGGAGTAAGAATAGTGAGAAAGAAATGGTCAAAAGTTATATAACAAAATAAATGAATTTTTGAGTTAGATATAGTCTTTGGGAAAATATTAGTCTACTACTTCAAACAGGATGGTCCTATCCCAAGCACCTTTGACATATCTGCTACTTGGTAAGAATTTAGCCGAAAAGTACCCTCCCTCCAAAGCCTTTTGTACTTGATATGGAGCATGGAGCCCATTCTACACCATTCTGTTATATTTTTATTTTGCTGACTTTAAAAAAAAGGTATTTCTACTCAAGTGATTAAATAAAATCTTATGTGATAACAGACTTCTCTCACAAAAGATATATTCCTATTTAAATGAACTTTTCCCTTTCATACCCACTAGGTCCTTTTTCTTTCTTCTAAAAGACAAGCTTGAATGTTTTTCTTTAACACTTTGGGTAGTTACTGGGAATTTAGCTATGAATTACATTGGGCTTTCATGTCTGTTATTTAAGAAATTAAGAAAAGTGAGGTGACTGTTTCATTGTGAGACTTCTAATCTACATCCTACAGCTCTGGTAGGCAGAGTCATGGGACGGAATGTTAAATGCGAATAAATTACATAATACAAATTACAAAAAACATTCCTACCATTAAAAAGTCTAATATATTTTTTCTTTTTTTTTTTTTTTCAAGACAGGGTTTCTCTGAATATCTCTGGCTGTCCTGGACTCGCTTTGTAGACCAGGCTGGCCTCGAACTCACAAAGATCCGCCTGCCTCTGCCTCCCAAGTGCTGGGATTAAAGGCGTGCGCCACCACCGCCCGGCTATATATTTTTTCTTAATCTTCTCCATATTTCATTACTTTACTACTTCTTAAAAGAGAGCAAAATACTGCAAAGATGAAAATAACACAGAGAAGTTTTACGTGGAGAAAGTTCTCCTGCTGCATTCTGTGTTCCACAACAAACAGCAGCACCTTCTCCTATAGTGCATTTATTGATCTCTTATTCTTAAATGAGAAAAAAGGAATAAAGTGTAAAATCAGGTAAACAATCATAGCTTTAAAAGTGACCTTTTTAAGTCATGAAAGAAAAACAAGTAAGGATCGTGTAGAAAAAAATGGGAAAATAGATTCTATATGCATGCTTTAAAAACAAATCTTTGAATATTCACATCATTTTAAGTTAAATAATAATGTCTTGCATAAAGATGTGCACCAAAGTCCTGAAAATAATGAAATTAGAACTCAAGCAAACAACTCTAGTTGTGTGATTTTAACAGAACTGCGTGGTATGTAATGTTCTGTTTAGAGGTCAAATTTTATAAGTCACACTGGGGGTCCTTTGTTTAAGCATGGGTATCCAGTTTTAAAAAGGAGTATACCAACTTTGAAGGACTCACAAAAACGATCTGAAGAAGAATAAACCCGTACCAGCCTTATACAGTGTTTTTCTGCATGGAAGCCTCATTTTGGTTTTGGCCATACCCAGTTTTGCCTTATGTCTTGAGCTCTTCTTCAGCAGGGTGAGAGACTAAGACTGTATTGGCATCTCTATGAACTAATTCGGGGGCGGCAGCACTTTTAAGTGTCCAAAGAACTTGAAAACCTTATCTAAGTCGTGATCAGTTTTGGTATAAATTCCTCAGTTACAGGAAATACAAATAGCTAAATGCATGTGTAATTAAGTACATATGAGGACTGCTTTTTAAACAGCATTTTCACTTTAATGTCTAAGCTGAAAAATAGCTGGAAATTACCAATCTGGATGAGCCTACGAGAAAATGGAAGCCAGACTATAAGAAACGTGACTGCAAGGAATACAAGATTGGAATCCTGCTTATTTTCTATCATGTTCGATTTTCACCTGAGCTTGCCTTCAGGTAGGGGGTGGGATTGTCTTAAAAATGCATTGTACTGTAAGGGAAACACATTAATTATATATGTTAGGAATATCAAAGTCAAAATGAATGCTTAAAAAATACGATAGGCTTTGCAATGCTGATGTCACAACTCAAAAAAGTACAGTAAACACTTAATGACAGTGCCATGCAAACCCCTTCCACCTTTTCCACCCACCTTCTGAATTAATATAAACAAGTTTCCCATAAAACATGACGCATAATGACCACTTAGCTCCCAGCATGCTTTGGAAGATGCAGCATTGCAAAAACAAAAACAAACAAACAAATAGAAAAAAAACAGAACAAAAAAAAAACCCACCCCAATGAAAGGGGCATTAAAAACAAAAGAAGCTCAAACAATTACTATTTTTTTGCACATTAAATAAACTTGAAAATATTTTTTGTTCAAATAGAAAAACACAGCTTCATATAACAGCACAAGGCCCCAGCTCTGGAGAAAATCACCCACACACAGACACAGTGTACTCAACACAGCAGCACATGCACTCTCAAATGATCCTGTCGGACAATACAGAATAAGTGATGGCATGTCACTTTTGCAATGTTCTTGTGCAAAATTCTGAGAGATCACGACCCAAATCACAGACTGAGCACAGGAAGCCGTGCGTCTCCACCTGTGGCATATTTCACATTGCCGATTCTCCTGTTCCTCAAGTCACAACCTCTTAGGAGATTGGATTTGAGCACACATATTTCTTTGTTGTTCACTTTTAATTAAAGGGACCAATCCGATTGAAAATTAGCATTTCATTGTTAAATAGGAGAATTATTAACTTTCTTGAAAATTCCTGAGATGAAGAAACAATTCTGTTTGACTATATAGAGACCTTTAATCAGATAATTTGTTACAGTGGCGGTCTGAGGTGGGGGTTGTTTAGATTAGTCCATACCAACCCTGCTGTGGGGTATGTATTCAATCCTGTAGGTCCGGAATGACACTTTGCTTCAAGTGCCTCATATCTCAGGACTCCAATAAAATGCTCAAAAGACAGCTGTGGGGCAAGTGGAAGGTTTCACTAAAGTACATTTCAAGTCATTAAGGGAAAATGTAAGTGGAAAGAGAGAAGAGAGAACGGAGTGAGGAGGGAAACAGAGAGAAAAAGAGAGGGGAGATGAATATGAGTTGAATGAAAAGCGAAATGGTGAAAGTTTAAATCTGTGATTGTCATGTGAACAATCCACACAGGAGAGAATTGCTTTACCATTCCCCATCATTTGCACAAAGAAAACAAAGAAAGGGCAGATGATACAGTACCTCCATGGTCTGAGACTGATGCATGGCTTTGATTGCATTCTGTGCCATTGCCCTTGTAGAAAATGTGACAAACGCACAGCCTGTGGGAAACAAGGGGACAGGGAGCAGGAAAGACAAAAAACAACAAGACAAAAGGGTTGGACGCTTGTTAAACCAACACAGTCTACGAGAACTGCCACAAGACGACACTGTTCTCAGTAGTACATAAAAATAAACAGCTTCTCTCTTTGGTTTTATCTTATTTTGCTTTTTATTCACAGTGATGAATTGCTAATCTGACAAAAACAGAACAATTTATTCATTAGCTTATTATTATTTTTTAAAGGGAAGTAGGGAGCATGTTGCGAACTTATTTTAGCCACAAGGTTTGAAAGTAACAAGAGGTAACTTGCATTTTCTAAGTTAAAAGTGGGCTACTTTCTATCTTCTCCTTGGCTGATGATCTCTACACTGAGAGCATGCACACAGTAGGACTTTGTATTTTAAAACGTTGTCACTAAATTTTAAGAAGTAAACAAAGAATTCATCACACCAAGGGTAAATTAGCAAATAAATTTCAAGAGCTCAAAATGTTAACAAATATATCTAATTCATCTTGGATAGTTAAAAACATATAAGTATAAACTGATGCTATTCAAATGTAAACAAATATACCAAATCCATCATAAAGTAGTAATTTCTAATTATTGACAAAACAAACTATTAATCTGAGAAAAAAATCAACAGTGCAATGAAATAAATTACAAAAACTATAATTTGGTTGTATAAAATTGTCATGACTTTGGAAGTTGTAAAAGTCTTTCTGAAAGAAATCAGATTTGACCTAAAGTTTAACACACACAAGACAATGTACATTTCTCTGAACATCTATATGAGACCTATAAAGCTTTCTGTGTTTATTTATCTAGTGCTATAAAATAGTTAGTATCTGCAGTGCTGGTTCCTGCTTCTGATGGCAGCAGTGGCCACCATGTAGGTCACCACATGAACTATAATGGCTCATCACCCTTTGTACTGATAAGAATACTGCCTTGTGAAATTTACATTTTATTCATCATGTACCCTTGGGCTTCTTAGAGAAAAAGGCTGTGAAATTAATGTAGATTTAGGCTGATTTTATAATAATACCACAGCACACTAAAAGCTTAGCTAAAGCAATATAGACTTATTTCATTTATGATCTCTAATGACTTTAAAAGTGCATTGATTTTCAGCTTCTTTAGCCTTGCACAGTTTGAACTTAGGTATCAGCGAATAATTTAGTGTTCCACTCAATTTCCTCAAAACATTATTATTATTACTACTTAAAAGATCTCCAAATGAAGCAGCTCTAAACACTGAGAGGCTGAAGCCTATTGTCATTCGGGAGCAAAAGCATGAAAGCAGAATTCTGGCATCAGCAGTACGAGATTGTTGCCCCTGTGGCCAATAAACAAAACACAACATTCTACATTCACACAACCAGCAGATTGTTTGGTTTATGGAAATCAATTTGTGAGTCATAAATACATTTTCTTCTTTTGTCCTACATTCTATACCTGGTAAGAATATCAAGTCAATACTGCTGTAGTGTCTTTTAATCAAACAGCATTAAGAGAAAGCAGTGCCTGTCCACTATCCCCTAATGCACAATGACATCCAGTCATGAATGGAATTAAATGTGTATTTTTTTGCAACATGTTATGATCTTTAATACACAAAAGTTCCCAGTACACACAGGAAGGTCATCCTATGTTCCTCCTGCTGGTTGAGCAGGTCTTAAGAAGCAGGACGAAGTCCAGCTTGCATGAGCACTGAGCTGCTGCGTGTAGTTCTCTGACAGAAAGTAGCTGAGAAAGCCTGCTACTGAAACACCTTGCAGGTACCTAGACATGAATGCAGCTTTTGTCATCCATAGAGTAATGGCCTTCTCTAAGGTATCTAGACCACGTGTGTAACAGTGTGTGAGATAGATGACAGGGTGTCCATAGGATTCCATATTGATGCTAATGCCTGAAATTGTAGTCTTAAATTTACTATCTGTTTCAAAGTAATATCTCTCAAAATATTATGAACATCACTGAAACTACAGACGAAATAAGATTAAGATTTTAATTTTTCCACTTCTTGTCTTGAGACTACAAAGGAGGCCAAAGCAAATCATCTAAGAAAGGTATGCTTGAAAGCATACAAAGCGTGGGCCGATACTGCTTTAAAGGGTCACAGAGATTGTCATATTCACTTCATTTGCTCATGTTACCTAAGGAATGTGTGCCAAGATGACAGTTTCCAAATGGAGGTAAAAAAATGCATTAGAAACATGTAAATGTCAATAAGAATCAATAAGGCACAGCTTGTTCATTCATCACAATTTCACACAAGAAACTTGTAAGTAACATTGTAAGAAAGATAAAGCAATTAGCAGGCACAGTGAAACCTCTATCAACTCCAACCATTCCCCTCTCCTTAAAGAAGCCTGCAGTTAAAAACCCAAACAATCCTTATTTTTACAATCCTAACCCATTCAAAAACTAATCTGACAAATGTGATGACTTCTTCAACCTTTTTATTCTATTGGCAATGGTGCAGGAAAAGAGAGACACTGTTTCCTTAGGGGCTCTGTCAGGTTCTTTACTGTGTGCTGTGCTCAATTACTTAGAAAAATAAACTACTGTGTCATTTATAAAGTGGGAATACAGGGTGAAAAACTTTCCTCCCAGTGCAACTCTGGGTAAAGTTAAGCAACCTAAGAGTCAACTGGTTTTTGGGATGTAAAGCTTGTTAACCTCTGTAATTTATATATAAGGAGAGGCTGTGGTAGTTGTGTGGATAGATTTTAATTTTTTTTCAACACAGTGTAAACATGGTAGTGGCTCCAGTTCTAGGTCTGATGTGTGTGGCTCTTTATCAACACAGTCATAAGAGGGCTACTAGTGAAACTGAACCAGAAGGTTGTCCATCAGGCAGAAGTTTCTCTGCAGGCAGTGGCACTGACTGAGTTTGACAGAACAAGACCTCTGATTTTATAGTGTCAGCCATTAACTAGGTAGGACTGTGAAATGGCAACTAGTCTTCTGGTAACTGACATCAATACTGGAGAAATTAGACTGGAGGAAAAAAGATGTAAGTATTAAAATGACACCACATTTCTTTCATTTTTGGTCTGGATATAGTAGCATATATGCACATCACTGTCTTAAAACTGCCAAATACATATAAAAGAAAAAAATCCCTTTTAAAAATGTTTATTACTTCAAGTTACATCTCTATCACAGTGCCCTCTTTCTACGCCTCCCAATCCCACCCTCCCACCCTCTACCCCCCCCATCCTACACCTCCGGAGTGGGTGTCCCTACATATCAACCCCCTTCTCCCCAGTTCAGCAGTGATATGAGGGCTAATAGCTTCCTCATTCACTGGGGGCCTACAAGGTAGCACCACTAGGGAAAAGTGTCTCATTGACAGGTAACAAAGTCTGTGTTCCTGTTCATTTTGGTGTGTTGGTTGATAGATGATTGCCTGGGGAAGGGTTTCACAAAGTGATTTCCTCCTACAGACAGGATTTAAGGAAAGCTCAAAACCCTGTCATAGAGGGTGGGGTGCTTGGAATATATCACACTTGCCATTTTAATAGAAAGGGCATATCCTCTCCCTCCCCTCTTGTTCTTTTCCAAGACAGAGTTTCTCTATGTAGCCTTGGCTGGAACTCACTCTGTAGACCAGGCTGGCCTTGAACTCAAGAGATCCACCTGCCTCTGCCTCCCATGTGCTGGGATTAAAGGCCTGCACCACCACTGCCCAGTGAAAGGGCATCTTAACTCAAGGGTTCCATCTCTTAGTTACCAAGATAACTTTACAGAACTAGATCAATTCTTGCTCCATACTAAAAAACAAAAGAAAACAAACAAACAAAAAACTCCCTAAAAAACCAAACCAAACCAACAACTAAAAATCCAAAAGAAACCCCAAAGTTAGAAATACTTTTAAAAGCATGAATGATGGCAGGATCTCTGTCTCTTTCTCTCTTTTTTTGCTTCCTCTTTCAAAGAGGTATAGTTGCCTACTGTATCTCAAATAGAAGAAACATGATTCAAAGGTACTGTGCCACATGAAGGAGACTTCAAACTATGAAAAACTTATTTATAAATTTGTCATAACCTAACAAAGATTAATACAGCCAATTGTTGTATCTTTTTAGCACTGGCAGGAATGATCAAACACACAGTACATAATACTTGGGTACATGCATTAGCAACCTAATAAAATATATAATAGGCAATGTTGGGTTAGGATATTGAAAACTGGCACTGACACATCACTCATTAATTTATGGCATCTGAATTTAGGTACAGACTAGGACCCATTTAGCAACTGGCAAAATCTCATTGCTCAGATGGGGATGGAATATTATTTCCAACAAGATGGCAAATTGTAGCCAATATTCCAAAGAACATGTGACGAAAGTTTCCATGTAGATGAATATTTAAGTACTGGGTGGACAGGACTAAATAAAGATCAAGATAGTTTACTCCACATACCTGTCTGAATAATCAAAAGCCCTCTCTTAATCTACTGATTTAATACAAATAAGGAACAAACAAGGATTTAACTGCTAAGCCCAGCCTATGCTCTTCCCTGGAAACATTCCTTTGCCAAGTGTTTAGATGGGGAACATTGGGACGCAGCTGGAATATTCTTAAACAAGCAGAAAGAAAGTTACCTTAAATGGTAATGAAGATTCTGCTACAGTTTGTGGGAAAGAAAAACGAAATGACCTTTTTCATTGACTTGCAGTTATAGATGCTCAATTGCCTTTGTGCAGAAAATCCCATAGGTGGATCTCAATAACCTTTCTGGCTGTGTGGACCAGTGAGAACGTGTTTAATTTAGGAGCTCTGCATCCTAAAGTGTCACTGCTAGAGATGTACATTTGGTTTGGAAACTTCAAGTTTTGTTTTTAATGAGTGACTGTCTCTAGTTAGGGAAAGGCCTTAGATTTGGGCATATCTTCCTTTGCTTGGATGAGACAAAATATTTGCTAAGTAGTTCTCTGTGACTGGCAAGCGCTAGGTACCTTCCCATGTAGACACTTAAAACTGTTTCCTGAGAGTGTCTGTCCTGAGACATGGGCGAGTGATAGCGGGCTTTTGTTTTGTTTTGTGTTTTCCCCAAAGATAATGACAGTAACTCAAAGTATAAATAGGGCTTGATAGGTATGGCTGTGAGTCCTGGCAGCTTTCAGGCCTCTATGCTGCGGAGCGGTGTCCTGAGTCAGCACGTCTAAGGGGCCTCAGCAGAGTGCCTGTTATGGAGGAAGTCAAAAGTCTGGTGTGGCAGAGAAAGACTGTGTGTGGGGGGGGGGGGGGGGGGGGAGAGGGGCTGCTTGACTAATTATCTTCATGTTTATAGCTGAACTTTGGAAACGCAGAAAAAAGGTAAGTGTCCATCTATTCGAGTGTACCTTACCTTTATCATCATTAAACAGTCTGAGGTAGAAAGTATCTCACTGCGTAGTTTCTAATTGTGATTTTGTATAAGGGTACTCTTGTAAGCACCTGTGCTTTCATTTCACTTAATTATTATTATTATTATTATTATTAATCAATAGCTGAGCTAGCAACAGACATTGAGGGAAAAATGCAGAGTGTCTTTAATTTGGAGTGCACTAACGGGAGATACTTATTAATATTCAATTAAAAACTAAAATTCTTTAATGAGAACAAAATAGTAGCATGAAAGAGAATTGTTCTTTTATAAAATACAGAGAGTGATTCAGGAGCAGGTCTCTGTAGCTAGGAGTCCCTATGTGGTAAGAGTTTTGTTTCTTAAAAAACCAGTGATGATTTGAGAATGTTTTTGTTTTAATCCCAGGTTTGGAGTTGCTTCAATTTGTTCAGACCTGCAAACTATAAATGCCTTGCATGATAGCAGGGGTATGACTTAGCCAGCTGGAGAAAGTTAATTTTGAGGAGGGGTATAAATGCCAGAGCCACGAGAAGTAGTGGGGTGCTCTGAAGAAGGAAGAGGTTGCTGCTCCCCCTGCATTTTTGCTGGTTCATCCTGTTGCTGTGGTTAGCTGGCTTGCTGTAGCTGGTTTGGTGGACTGCGAGATATCCTGATAACTGACATTGGTATTGTCTCCAAAGAACACGATGACCCTAATCAGCAGGAAGTAGCTCAAGAGATCTGCTAACTTTCTCTCTCACCTAGTGTTAGGGGGTTAGAATGAATAAAGGGTGGAAGAGAAGTAGGGATATTAAATATAGTAAAATAAATTAGAGTGTGTAATAAAAAAGAAATAAAAAGCCACTTGCTATATCCCTAGGTCCTACTAAATGAAAAATATACCACAGTGTATCTGCATTTCAGAACAAATAGTTATAAATGAGTACTTTCTTGTTTCCAATAGGGAATTCTCACCAGCACACCAAAAATTACTTTTCTGTTTATAGGTGGGGGATGGGGTGGGATGGGGGTGGTATTTTGTTCTTTACATTTTGTTCAGTTACAGGAGCCCATCCATTTGCATAACATACTGAGAAGGCTCCTGTAACTTACTACAGGGATAGGCTACTTCTGGGGTCATGAGTTGGTTAATCAACCAAACAGCAGATCAAACTGGCCAAGTTCTCCTAATAGGCGGTGAGTGTTCTGGTGTTTCCCATGAAAACTAACGTGTACCTAAAGACCCCAAAACCTTCCCATGAAAACTAATGTGCACCTAAAGACCCCGAAACCTTCCCATCACATCTCCCTGCATGGAGGAGACAGTGAGACTGAGGGTCACTTCATAGCTCGCTAAGCCAAGCAGTGGGAGGCCAGGAAACTTAGCCCCCATTCAGACAGTAAGTGTGGAAGAAGCCAGTAACTAGTTATTAATGTTGCCCTGAGAGAGAAGCAGGACAGACACTTTCATTGCTGCCATCTATGAATAGGGAAACTAAGAAACAGAAATAGGAAAATAAATTGACTAAGGTCACAAATTCTGGGACTGGAAGTTGGAGTCTCTGACCCATGATCGACTAGAAACTTCACTCTGATTAACCTAAAAGTATTCCCTCCATCCCTCCCTCCCTCCCTCCCTCCCTCCCTCCCTCCCTCCCTTCCTTCCTTCCTTCCTTCCTTCCTTCCTTCCTTCCTTCCTTCCTTCCTTCCTTCCTTCCAATCGTCTTCATGCTCTCTGTAGTCATTGTCTCAGGTACTAAGTCTGTTATTTAAGGGTCACATTTAGTATCTTCTTCAGCTTTTAGAAATTCAGCCTTGAACTGAGGGCTAAGTAACAAGTGTCTCAGAACTGACAGAGAATGAGTGAACTGTGATTTGCATAGTGTTCTTGTCCCCCACCCCTTTAAACCACCTTCAGAGGAAAATACAGGAATCAAAAATTGGGTGTCATTCATTCTGCTGCTCCTAGTTCTCTTGATGGCCTCCATCTGGGAACTCTGGAGGTGGATGTGGGTGAAACTTTTGTTCTCTGGGATTTTAGTGCTAGCAGCTGACAACACGAAACTTTATGTCTAAGATTAAAAAACAAACAAACCCATCTTCCTCTCACGGTTTTCAAATTAGGTAAGAATGGTGAAACAGGTGAAAATTATCACCTTGATACCTATGGCCTGGCTATATCCTTCAATGTGTGGTTTGGCTACCAGGGCTGGTCCAGATCCAGAGCTTGAGAGTGAACAAAGTTCTTAATTAGTCCCATGGAAACTGCCCTGCGAAATGAAGACTTCTCTACAAATTGAACAATGCTTGACAAACATACTTCCTCTTTGGATTGACTTGGAAAGATGAAGTCAGACACTTGTTAATGCACACTGTTGACCTTGTAGTTTAAGGAGGTAGGTGTGTGGTCTTTTTAAGAGGGTGGTGGGTATGGAAAGAGGAGGGTGACCCCCACTGATTCCTACAGTGGCTTTCAAAACTCCTCACAGCTTTAAGCCACAGCTTTGCTTTTATTGTAGCAAAAGAAGAGTCTACAGTTTTCTTAAGGTCAAAGTCATTTTTATGTCACTTACAGGACTGGCCTGGGGATTAGAGGGTTGATAAGATGCAGGACAGGACAGGTGTGGTTCCTCGGAGGTACTTTATGTGTTCTGCATTGCATGAGTGTGACACTCTTTCTAGGCTTGTGTGACTATTATGAGGACCACATCTTAAATGCTCGTTCAGGCAAGCAGAAAAAGAAGTACAGTCAGGAGAGTATCCAGTCTCATCCTCCACTTTTACTCCTGGTCTCTCAAATCTGCTCAATTTGAGGATGAAAAGGGGGTACAGAGCTAGGGCAGCCTGCCAGCGTTTCATGGGACCTGGTCTAATATGTTGGCACTCAGACCTTTTCACCTGGAGAAGTAAGAGGTGACCATTTTGGTTACAGAAAAAAGTTCAGGTTGGATAACTTGATCACATGGGGTGTACTGCGCGTTGACCCTGCTGTGTGTGTCAATGTGATGCCTACATCTCCCTTGACTGGGACACAGAGTTCCAATTAGCACTTAAGGAAAAAGACTTTACAGAAAGCACACTCACCTCGACTCAGGCCGTCAGGCCCCCGGAGGATCCGACATTCTTCTATCTGGCCAAATGGAGAAAACATCACTCTGATATCATTCTCATTACATTTCTTCGAAACCATTCCTATGAACAATTTTCGGTCTTCCACAGCTAGGAGATAAAAAATAAGGAACGAAGAAAGGCATGTCATTTTTTCTTCGTCTTGTAATCAATGCTTCATTACCACATCAAACCAGGCTCACCATGTGAGAACAAAAGCTAGCTGTTTACTGCACTCTGTCCTCTTCTTCCTGCTAACCACATCAGGTCTCTGTTCCACTCTGAAGTCAAGGACAGTTGTTTAGCTTCTAACTAGCCAGGCTGCTTACACTTGAAGTCAATTCTGGAGGAGAAAGTTGTTGTTGTTCCTTGAGAATCATCTCTGATAGCCCCTACCAGGGCGAAATCCAAAACAAGAGCAAGGAGGAAGGTGTACTAGTCCAATCACTTGGAGCTGGGTTTCTCAAGGAATGGAGATGCATTTTGGGTGTCATGATAACATGTACACTTTAGACTGAGAGAGGGAAAGATTAGACAGGTTCTTCTTCAGATCTGAGAAGTTTCCCCTCAAATCTCCATTTTTCTGCTCACCAATATGTGACCTCTATTTAGCTTTAAGGCAAAATTACAACTGATTTCAGGACAGTGCTTGCAGCCTTCGTAGGAAAGAGGCCCTTTTGAAAGATGTCTGAGGTGCCTTTCCTTTCATTGCTTCACTTTGGTCTATTTCTCGGAATTAAAAGTTTGAGTTGGGAGGAGAGAGACAGCCACACTGGAGTCCTGGTTTGGGATCTGCCACAGTCAGTGTGCCACAGTGTACCCTTTGCTACTGAAACTGTATTATCAGCATCTGTCTACTGCTGTTTGAAAGTGCTAGTTAGTTCTGTTTCTTTTCATCCTTTATAGGGCAGGTTTTATTTGCATGGAAACAGTAAGTATCTATTCTGGCCTTGTGGTCCCCGTGCCAGTGAACTCAAGTTAAGGTGTGTGCTCTGAGCCTCTAGGACTGTTCCATTCCTGCAGCCCTGCTGCAGTTCACTGACTTAACTCTTGTAGAGTTCTTCATATGACCCCAAAGTCCCATGTTTGTGCTGCACCATAAACAGCCAAAGCCATTTGACTTCACTGAACACGTCAGAGGGTCTAGAATGACTGAGAATCAGACTTTTTAATGCTATCTCACTTTAACTTAAAATTTCAGAGGCCTATGTATCTGTTATATTGGTCAGTACAGTTATGAAGAACCCAAATGAAGTAGATGATGTTTGCCAGAGAATTCCACGTAGTAAGAAAAGGACTTATTCCATCTGTTTGTAGAACAGATTTCTGAGTTCGTAAGAGGGAAACTGACTTTCTTAGGGTCATTCAGGAAATATGTGGTCTAATGTGGACTACAACCCACATTTCTATCCCAGCCCAATGTTCTTGTTCCTTTACTGTTTCCTCTAAGATGTTCTTGTTCCTTTACTGTTTCTTCCAAGCTAGAGGAAACAGATGAGACTTAAAAGGAGGAATGATCATGACTAAGAAAGAGACTCTACTCTCTGTTTTAGAGTTGTCATTAATCTGAAATCCTGATAATCACCTCACCTTAGTCAGCTACCCTTTCTTTTCCTTTCCTTTCTCTTTCTTATCACTGCAGAGAAGGCAACCCAGCTACATGCTTCAGTTAACTGAGGCACTGGGATAGGGTGTGCTAGAGAAGTTGCAGAAACCCTGCCTCTCTGTACCCAGGGTACTTTCTGAGATGACTCAGAGAATGTCTAGGGCTCTTTTAATGTCTCCCTGAGATGAAACTTAAATAAAGGCAGAATCTGGAGAGACTTGTAGTAGTAGGGAAACACAGTACTTAACATTTAAGGGACAAAGTCAGGAACACACTGGTGTATCTGAAGAAGAAAAAAAAATCTTATGATCAGAGAATGTGCTCAATCATCCATCCATCCATCCCTAAAGTATAGTTTTAAAGGTCATTGGATGGGCTCTTAATTTGGATCTTTTATTTGGATAAAACTTTCCAAGTGCTGGTCTTGTACCTTGGAACAAGTGAAATACAAGTGATCTACTGTCCTAGTAGTCCAAGGCAGCAAGCTTTAGCAATCTCAGACTCTTGACAAGGATTTTATAGGCTCCCCACTTGTGTGATTATAGGCTGCCTGTGGGCTGGCCTGAACAAGGAGGATTGTGGAGAGCAGGCACTGTGAGGATATGGCACCCCTTGATGATGGAGAGATGGCAATGGACAGACAAGGCAGGGAAATTAACTACTAGTCTCCAATTCTTACTATTCAGTGCTTAGGACTCCTGTGCCTACCAGACTATGGCTAGCAGCTGTGAGAAAAAAGTGCCTTTCATGTTTCTTACCTTGAAGAATCCTGCTTTAGTTCTTCAAAACAAAAGCAAATTTAAAAACTTTTATTTGGTTCCTCGTTTCACTGGTAAACATGTAATTACAGTGCTTAGATAAAACAATTTGTACATTTTGAGTTCCAGGGTAGTACTACAGTAAATTATACATGAAGATCCTGAGTAAGCTAACATATAACACCCCCACCCCAGGATGAGTACTATGAAAATAAAAATCATTTAAGAGGAAATCCTGACTTCCTAGGTACCACTAAGAATAAACTCAATCAGATATCAAGAAGGAAAACAACTCTTCTTCAAAATGCTATTAGCTAAGAAAAAAGGGGAGAGGACCTCCATATGCAGTAAAAATGTTCATTTCCTTTTCTCTGTGTGAGGCTCATGTCTAATCTTCAATCACTGAAAATGTGCATTGCTTAAGTCAATCTACCATATCCAGAGTACTGTGGTCGGTGCTTCAGAGGAACTTAAAAAACAAAACTAAGCTCCCCTTTCTTTTCTCAGGGATTACAATGACTCGAGCAGGGACCAGGCTTTCACATATGAAATGCTGCACAGATGGGCCCTCTACTTCATAAATAACAGCAATAGAACCAAAGGCCTTCCAGACCACTGGAGAATAAAAATTTTCCACTCATGGTATGATGGGAAAGGGTTAATGTTTTGAGTGAAAGGGTAACTTCTTCCAGTTAGAGGTCTAGAAACTTCATTTTAAAACATTCCTAATTGTAAATCTGTGCTAACACCCTGGTATATAATCTGTCAAAGTCACACCTGGATTTGGGGCTGCTTGAATTAATTAACAACTTTTCAAAGTGTTGGTGCTAACATATGGCATTTAATTACTGCCTCCAAATCTGTGAGTGCTTCCACTTTGAATTTCAAAATTATTTTTCCATCTTCTAATAAATCAGAAAGGGACTGGATGGGAATACTTAGTGATTCCTATTTTTAATGGTGGCCTTGAAGGTTTTCACCTTTCCATGAAAATAGTTATCATGACTTCGGCTAGCTTGAAGTGTGACAAAAAGATACAGAAGTTTTGGAGGCCTTGAGAAAAAGAGTTAGATCTTAATAAGCATTTCTGGATTCATTGAGGGAATTAAGGCCTCTTCGACTCGTTGCTAGGTTGGAAGGTGGAAACGGATGTGTTATATGTTCTTTCTGTAGAGCATCTTACTTGCAACAAGGAGGATGAGGACAGTCAATCCCAGCTCTAGCCAATGAGACATGAGCACAGCCCAGGAGGGAGGCTCACGCTTCAGTTATCACTCACTGGTCAGACCAGCTTCAGCAACTGCTTTTACATCTTGCACAGCTGGCACCTTCTACTTCCTAGTAAGAGGATTGAGAGCTGATTGAAGATGCTACAGAAAAGTACATGGCACATAGAATGGGAAAAAAGTAACTATGCTTATACGCTAGTTAATGCAAGTACTCTTCATTATAACAGCCTCAAACACACTTCCCACACCATCACTCAGTTTTCTGCTGTAGAGAAATAACAGGGAAGTTGAATTCTGTTGATGCCTGAGTATTGTTAAAGTGTCCTTATTAAACAGTTTATCAATTATTATTTGTCTGGAGTTGAATATTTTATTTTTTTCCTTTGGATATCTGCATAGTAGCACAGAAAAGAAATGCTGTGGAGTAGCACGGGTGTGACAGAGCATGCAGATTTAACTGCAGCTTTTTGAAAGGTGGGCTATAGGGAGCCACAGATGTTTAGGAAGCCCACTTAGTAAGATCCAACAGTGCAGGGCTGATGCCCAAGCATCTAACATTTCCGAGCTCACTATATCAGACTGAACATGGCTAGGGATTCGAAGGGTGACTGTTTTACTAGAATTCACTTGTTCATAACGAACTGATCTGTGATTAGCAGTCCTTGCTCAGAAAAAACAAAATTTCAGAATCTGAGCACACAGATAATGAAGACAGGAACTGTCTAGCTGTGATGAGTCTTTTGTGCTGTACATAAATGTCAGCAAACTCAATAAAAGTGCAATTAGAGCTCGCTATACTTCTTTCACTGGTACAGGAGCTATTCAGAGCGTTTGAACCAAAGGAATCTGTGTGTTCTTTATTGTTCTGAAACTATGCTTACCTGTCAAAAATGCCATGAGGAATCAGAAAGGGCTGCAGCACTTATAATTTGAGTTTGAAAAGTATGTATTTCTTCTGATTCCTAAGTTAGGTCCAAAGGGAACCATGTAAGCTGTTAATATCTATGCAAGGCAAAGTTCCATTTGAGCTCCCATAATAGAGTTCTTAAAATATAATTGTAAGTCTGCTCTCATGTTTTTGACTTTTCTAATCAGAAATTCAGAAAATGAAGGCAAAAGGAGAACTCATCCTACAGGCAGGTTGTGGATTGTCAGTCTGTGCACACACCTATTCTGTGGTGTGAACAGACTAGGTGTGCCAGGCCAGGGCCCCTTAGAATGCAACAAAACGTTTCCCTCAGTTTGTGAACTGTGCTACTCACTTAGCATCAGCATAACCGAGCACACCAAGTGTCTCTATGGTGCTAGGGATTATGCCAAGCTCTTCTCTGGGTTGGTTTGTTTGAGAAATCTTCCCCAGGTGTTCACACGAACGCCTGGTGTTTTTGGAGAAGGTTATGGAGTTTTCAGGACATGGAGCCTTACTGGAGGAAGTGTCTTATTGCAGGTGAGCTCTGAGAGTTTCTCCAGCCTCACCTCACTTCCAGTTCACTCTGTTTCCTGTGTAGTTGAGAGCTTGAGATGTGATATCTTAGTTTCCTGCTCTGGCCTGCTGCTACCATGCCTTCCCTAACCTTATGGATTCTCCCTATGAAACTATAAGCACAAATAAACTCTTCCTTAAGTTGCCTTTAGTCAGGGTCCCCCCCCAGAGTAACAGAAAAGTATCCAACATAGAAGTCCGTACCAGAGAGTAGGACTGTTTCTGAGAAGAACCCGGCAATGTTGCTTTTTGGAGGAATGTGGAATACCTTGGAACTTTGGACTAGAACAGTAGTTAAATGTTGTAAGCAGAACTTAAAGGTGTGTTCTAACGAGAGTATGAAAGCCAGAAATGCTGAGAATAGTGAAGATCTGGCTCAAGAGGTTTCATAGGAGAATAATGATTTTATTAGCAACAAAGTTACAGACTGTTTCTAAAATATTCTGGCAAAGCATATGGCTGTTTTCTGCCTATGTCCTGAGAATTTATGTGAGGCTAACTTAAAAAAAATAGACTGTTGGGTGTTTAAGCCCAGCACTTAGAAGATAGAAGCAGGTGTATCTCTGTGAGTTCAAGGCCAGCCTGGTCTATGTAGTGAGTTCCAGGACAGCCAGGGCTGCACGGAAACTGTCTCCAAAAATTAAAAAAAAAAAAAAAAAAAAAAAGCAGTAATGGCCTAATCTCGTTCGAAGAGGAAATTTCAAATCAGCAGAATGTTGAATCTGTGGCATGGCAATTACTAATAACTCTTATGCAGGACTACAATGAAAAAAAGAATATGGGGCAGAAAGAAATAAAAAATGTATAGGTTGGCTAGAAACAGAACACTAGGAAGCTTAGTGTTTCAGCTAAGACAGGTGCTAAAAGAGAGACTGATTGTTTAGGAGAGTAGGGCCATTAAGTAGAGGCTTCCTGCTCTTCACTGGAATAACAGGAAGATGATCTTGGGAAATCATCCTTGGTGGAGTCTTTCAGTTTGTGAAAGGAGAAACTTACAGGCTGCTTGCTCATAGAAGGCAATTGCTTCAACACAGAAAAGCTGTTGATAATGCAGTCAAATGGGACAACGGTCCATTTCAAGCCAGCAGTTAATTTGGCAGTTAATCCAGATGGTATTGGCTTTGAAGGCATGAAAGATTCGGGAGGGGGGTCATGAATTCTTTCTCCATAGTTTTAGAGAGCACCTGAGGCCAGGCAACATGTGGCAGTGTTGGAGTGTTGGTGAGAAGGCTATGGCAGGCCATTACATGAAGCTGTGAAAATGAAGCCTGGTTGTAGTGAAGACTAAAATATGTTGATGTCAGAGCCATGAGACATCTCCCAAGCAGAGCTGAATACAAAGGAAAGAATCAGCTAAAAAAGAGACATGTTACAGGCATAAAGGTTAGAAGGCTCAGACATCTAAGCCCTTTCAAACTAAAGTCCTAGATGCTGGACATGGAGCTACAGGAGTTGGTATTTTCCTGCTGGGTTTTAAGTCTTGCTTTGATCTAGTATTTCCTTACTATGTTCTCATTCCTTCCTTTTGAACTTTTCTTTATGTTGGAAGTATGTAATTTACTTTTTGGTTTTACAGGGGTCACAGTTAAGAGATTGCCTTGAGTCTCAAAACATACTTTGAACTTCTCAATAATGTTGAAACCTTAAGGACTGCAAGGACTTCTGAAGTTGGACTAACTACTTTTTACATCATGAGAAGGCCATGAACTTTTGGGGACCAGGGAATGGAATGTGGTGATGTGAGTGTAAAATGTCTCCATAGGCTCATTCATTTGAATATTTGGCCCCAGCTGTGGCTTACTTTATCTGGTACCCTGTACAGTTTCCTCAAAAGGGGCATTTTAAGATGGGTTTTATTGTAGTAATAAGGATACACAAATCCTCCTTGACTTTTGAGATTATGAAAAATTTGGGGCAAATAGTTTAGTCTGCAATAGTGTTAGACTTAAACCAAACACTGTGTCCAGAGTGGACACTGGAGAATAAAAACAGCAAAACCCTGAGGACTCTTGGCAGTAAAGAGTTTGTATGTACATTTGGTATATACATGAACAGTAGACAATACAAAGAAGGAAATATACCATATTTCAATACTTGGGCATTTCAGGTCCTATGTGCTCACCTCAAATGTCTAATTTGTATGTTTATAAAAACAACCTAAAGTTAAAAACAAGACAGACCCCTTTCCACAGACTTTCATTTCATGACTTTTGCCCTGATATAACTTAGAGATGTATGGAGCCAAAGGATAGAGAGAGCATCTCTTGGTGGTTAGAAACTCCAAGAAGATGTATCCTGACAGGATTTGTCCCACATGACTCATCTCCTCTCTTTGCCACTAGGGAGAAGAAGAGCACATGGGAACATCTAGGGAAAATATAACTGTCTTTAGAAAAAAGTATGCTTAGCAAAGAATGCTATACAGCTTGGGTATACCTCTGGGAGCCAATAACTAACACTTTAGTAAGTGTTCAGTCAGTCAGACAGTGCCAGCACTCGGGAGGCAGAGGCAGGGAGATCTCTGAGTTTGAGGCCAACCTGGTCTACAGAGTGAGTTCCAGGACAGCCAGGGCTACACAGAGACCCTGTCACACAAAGCAAAACAAAACAAAACAAAACAAAATGTATTCTGTCATTTAAAAAAACTGCATTAAACATCTTATTTTGAGACTCAAGAAGAAACAAAAAGTCAACCCATAAGGCAGTTACCACTATCTTCTGAACGAACAGATACAAGTTTCCATGTTTAAATGACTATAATTAGGTATTAAGTCAGTAAAATGAATTAAGTTCTATGTCAGGGTTATAGTTTTTTTTTCTTTTTCAGATTTACTGCTATAATACCATCCCCTAGACAACTTCCCTGGCACACAGTAAATGAGAAATGAGTAACTAATGAAGGAAGGAAGGAAGGAAGCAATTTGATCATGGTCTCAAAACCAAACAGTGGCAGATTTTTACAACTTTCTTGTGATAAATGCCATTGTTGATGCTAAAACAGTGTAGGGATGGGGAAAAGGCTACTAGTAAGGGAAGCACAGGGCTGACACGGTAGGAGCAAAGCAGCACATGCACTCAGAGGGGTGGGTAAGCCACACAAGTAAGCCCTATCTCTGACAAACCAATGCCGGCAGCCCTTGTGACAACGTGGGCATTGTCCTCAAAACTTCCCAGGCTGCGAAGAAGCCAGAAAATGGGATGCACTCCGACCAGTAAAAAATACCTTGTGGAGAGATTTAGAGCCCAGTTATAATTCACATTTGCAGATGTATAGATCTCTAAGTGTGTGGCTTCTGCCCTGATTACTAATTAATGAGGTGCAAAGCTGCCTGCTGGAAGGAAACAGTGCTGATTATGCCAGCCTTGTGGGGCAGAGGAGCGCTGTGGTCCAACAAGGTAGATGCTTCTTTTTAATATACATTTCAGTAAACTAAAAGAACAAAACAAGGACAGGAGGCTTGTAGAGATGGAAATAAAAACTTGATAAAATTGTGAACTATCAACTCTGAAGTGCCCTGAGGCAAATCTCAATTTTATTATAGATCTCACCAAATAAAATTTTTTTTTTTTTTTTGGCAGCAACTGTATGTTCATTTAATCAGCAGAGTGAATTCTGAATGGATTCTAATTCAAATGGATTGGTATAATTCAGAGAAAAATGTAATAAGACACCAAAGAGGAGCAATGAAAGAACAAATAACAGTAGCCTGTTTCTTAACGGGCTGCTTTTCCACTCATGTTCTTCCCATCTATCAAGTACCCTGTGTTCTACCAGGAGTGGATCAATACTAGCCAAACCCACAAGTCCACCACATAGGGCAAGCCCTAAGCAGAAGGACATGGAAAACCATTCCTTGCCACAATCTTCATACTCAGTGTTGTTGTGCTACCCGACGCCCCCACCTCCCCTCATAAAGAGAAAGAGGAGCGGAACGCCAACTTCTCCATATGTGCTGTCCGTAGTGCAAAGTTCCTGGAGCAGTAGCTGTTCACCTTCCAGAGGGAAACAACAGATAGAGCTGGTTCCTCCTTCCCTCACCTGGCTTAGTCTAAAGTAACAGACATTATTAAATTAGACATTTGGCTGCCACGTACCGTTTGACTTTTCACTATCTGCAGGTTTCATCTGAATGGGATGATGCATCTAAAAATATAAAAGCGAGAAAATAAAGGCAGATTGAACAACTGTAAAACCAGTCTTAGAAATGTTATACTATTCAAGTACCGCTATAATTACAAGGGCACATAATTAACAGCAAGGCTTTTAAAGGCTGATATTACCTTAGTTTGTTACCTGAGCTTTATGTTCTGGACTCTAACCCTCAAGCCAAGGAACACTGGAATAGTACTTAAAAGCATGAGTATGAAATGTGGCTTTGCATTCAATATAACCTCTACCTCTACACTGTAGGTACTTCTGGCTCTGAAATGTATTACCGCCATGTAATCTGGGCTAGTGTAACTTCTCCAGTGTGGTCTCTTCGTCTGTGAGATGGGGGTGACACCGCAGAGAATGGCTGTGACAGGTAAGCGAGAGCACTCGTGTAAACTGCTTAATGCATGAGCAGAGCCCAGGATGTGCTGCACGGCTTACAATTATGGCTGTACCACTTAGATGGTGATTATCTTTGTTGAATACCAGTTACTCTGTTTGCTTTCTGGGTTTATCTCAAGTCTCAACAGAAATGATTTGAAGGTCTATCAGTGGCTTGATTGAGGTACCATTATATAATGCAGAACATATATAGGGATATAGGGAAGGAAAGATAGGAGCAAGAGCAGGAGAGAGACATGAGCCTTATGATTACAGTTAGTACATATGCAGGAATAGAGAAAACTTGAAACAAATGAGGCTGAGATCCTGAACCATGGCAGACCTGGATGCTCCATGGCTTATTCTACAAAGCTGATGACACTGCTGTGTGTGACCCAGAGTTTACTCTAGGCACAGGATGCTACCACTACTTCCAATTAAAATAAACTCCTCAAATTATTTCCAAAGGTCCTCTTATTTGATATTTCATCTTACCCCAAGGAATAGGGAAGCCACAGGATAGATGGAGTCACTGGCTGTGCAAATGCTTTTATTATAATGGGTCCGCTCTTTGTGAACTTTTAATTTCCTCAGTGGACTTCCATTACTTGCAAGCCACAGCCCTGAGTTTTATCTAATTTAAATGAAAGGGGAATGGTACTTAGTTATGGCATTAATGTGATGGGACATCATTATCAGGCAGTTCTTTTGCACTAGATGCCTATCAGTGTCCTTAGAACACTAGAGGAAGGAGAAGACAATGAGAAAGAACTGCCAAGGGATAAGACCCTATCTACAGTAGTTTAGATCTGCTTGTAAGCCTCATAGGCAGGGTGTTTTTATCCACAGAGCATAGCACCTTCTAGCATTCGCACTCTGCCTGGAAAGAAAAAAGCTTCCTAGCAAGCTTGGTATCTATTTCCAGTCCTTAGACTTCCTATCAAAAGAGAGAAGGGGATTTAGAGTAATATAAATTAGATTTAGTGAATATCTAGGGGCTTCTGATACAGTCTTTTAAAAAGGGGACATGAAGATCAGCCTGGCACCTGTGGGCACTTGGCATGGCAGCTTATGGACTAAAAACAGGGTTTATGGCTTGGCAATGTTTTCAGCTGCTAATAGCCTTATGAAGAGCCCAGATTAGCCTGAAACCAGGTGAAACTAGGAGAGAACCTACTGAAGGACTATGTGGGCAGAGCCCAAGAGTTCTCAGGCTAAAGACAACGAGATGCAAGATGGCTTGTATTATCTGATGGAGAAAATGCTGGCGGACTGAAAAGCTGATCTCAAACAGAGCTGTAAAAATATGGTCAGCTCTCCCTGAGGCAGATAAAAGCTGGTGAGCAGAGAAGACCTCAGCAAAGCAGAAAAAGGCCAAGGACTAAACCCTGTGGCACAGCTTTTGGCTAGACAGGCTCAATCAGTTCAAACAGCAGATTGAATAGAACTGTGGCCAGTCCCAAAGACTGAGGCAGAGCAGCTGAGTAAATACAAAATGACCAAGTTGGTCTACAGACAGCTAAGGCTCCAGGGAGAAGAAAGCTTCCAGCCTCATTTAAAGAGAAGCTACCATAGCCAATTTACCTTAAAGGACCTACGTCTGAAATATTCCAGAAGAGAGACTGCTGAGTAAGTGCCTTAAGGGATCTACGTCTGAGGTGTTCCTGAGGAAAGACTGTTGACTAAGTACCTTAAAGGATCTACTCTTGACGTGTTCCTGACTGAGGAGCTGCCCCAGAGACTATATCCTTCTAAAAGGTTAGGATTAATTGTTAGATGATAGGCATCTGTTGTTATTAAGAGGGTTAGTTGTTAGGCAATAGGGTTTATAGTTATTTTTAGGGCTAATAGTTAGGTAATAAGTGTTTATATTTGTTATAAGTGCCTATAGTTATTTTTTTTTTTGGTTTTTTGGCCTATAGTTATTAATAAATATATTTGTTAATTAAAAGTTTTGCCTTCAGAAGATGGCTTGTCAAACCCAAGGATGTCCCAGCAAAGACCCAATGGTAAAAGTGAACACATATCTGACACAGCTCAGGTAGCCAAGAACCTGGGACAAGACAGGCCAGGGACCTAGGGGAAAACCAAATACTACTATTCTGCTAAAGGAACATAGCAACAGAATGAATGACTCCCAACAATATTCTGCCATACTCTTAGCTAATCCTTGGGCAGCCATCATCAGAGATTCTTTCTCCTGCAGCAGTAGAGAACCACAGGTATACAATTTGCAGAGAGAGAGAGAGAGAGAGAGAGAGAGAGAGAGAGAGAGAGAGAGAGAGAGAGAGAGACACCTTGAAATACTCAATCCTAACTTGGATGAGTTGGATGCCTCCATCAAATTCCTCCTCTCGGAGCTCAGGGAACTGTGTTGAAGAGGAGGCAGAAAGAGTGCAAGAGGCGGAGGGGATGAAGGACAACAAAGAAACAAGGCCTTTTAAACACAGCAGACTCAACATATAGAAACTCACAGAGACTGGGAGCCTGCTCCAATCTGCACCAATGGGCTCCCACTGCTGAGAGGAGAAGTGGACACGGGCTCCCATCCCTATCCCAGAAGCCATCTCCAATTGATGACCACTTGCAAACGAAAAATTTCTTTTCTCCAATGGAGTCTCAATGGGAAATTGGAAAACCAAGCAACTCCCCCCCCCCACTTTTTTTGGAAAATTTTTTCTCACATAATATACCCTGATTATGGTTTCCCATCCCTCTGTTCCTCCCAGAGGAGGGATCTCGGAGCCACATGAACAGCATCTTTCTACTCTAAAGCTGCTCTCAGCTGCAGTTATGAAGGAACAAGTGCCTTCGCTAAGGACCCACAGCTGGTTAATGACTGAGCTGAGATCAGAAGTCTAATATCCCCATGCTTAATCCAGTGATGGCTCTCGTAGACCACACTGCTTCTCGACAAAATGTCTAACATGAGACTTGGACATATGGGCCTTTAATTAAGAACTCCAGACTTCACTTATCAGAGTCTGGCAAACACTCATTCAAGGATGCCTGCAAAACACCCTTAGGTGAAAGTATTCTCTTCTTTCCCTAAACTCCTATAATACTTGATCTTTGTAGCCTTAGGACTAGTCTACAGTAATCCTTCATTCTCCATATTCCTGTAGCTACTCAGTATCTGACTTAAGACTAGCTAGAAGTAATAGCACTTGTAGTAAAGCAGCTACTGCCTACTACAGATTTGAACTCTGTTTTGTTCTCTATTGTGCTGGGGGTGCTTGGGATGCTAGGGTGTGGGGGGGAAGGGGAGAAAAATCCAGTTCACAGAAATCTGGGTTGTCAGACTATGGTGAACTCTGAGTGGGTGGTCTACTGCAGTTATATTCTGAAGATAATTTAGATAATGTGTGCAAAGCATTATAACCTTGAAGAAAGGTGTTCAATCAGTACTTTATTAAGAATGGCTCGTTATCATGAACATTGTTCATTTGAGTTACAAATTTCTGATCACATACAAGATGTAAATGTCAAAAAGGACAAAAGTAGCATGGAGGATTGATTATCATGTTGTTTTACTTCCTCAAAACCTAATTCAAAGAACTTTGAGAGGTTTCCTGAATGGAATAGGAGGTCACTACAAAAGAAAGGGCATTCTGGTTTAAAGGTTCATATTATAATAAAGAAATTCTTTCTGCAACAAGGGAGTTTTAAAGGTTTGATCCAGCATGGCCCTGGGGCTATTCATCCATTCATTTTTTTTTTGTTTTTCATACATTGGTAGATAAAGGAAATGGAAGGATGAGCTGTCATTATGATGGACTATGTAGAGGTGACTGAGATGGCTCCATCAACAGTCTTCCAGAGTATGTGCTGAGTGAGCTAAGACAACATGGGGATTCAGAAATGCCCAATGCAGACTAAGGAAGGATGAACTAAATATGGCATTTCAGGTGACTTAAGGTGTTCCTTCTTGAATAAATCCTTGCTGAGCCTATGGCACAAGGATTGTGAGTTTAAAGTCTGCCTGGGTAACAGAGTGGACACAAAGCCAGCCTGAGCAGCTTTGTAGAACCATGTCTTAAAAATCAAAGAAGACTAATGATATGACTAGTCTTAGTGGTTAGTGGCAGAGCACTTATGTAGCACACATGAGGCCCTTGAGTTAATTCCTCATTCTATACAAAGTGCTGTGGGATGGCATCTGAAGGAAGAGAGCACATATTCAAAGGCACAAAGCAAGTTACAACAGGACATATTGTTATTATTGAGTGATGCTATGACTTTCTCACCAAAGCAACAGTTCTTAAAGACCATTCACTGTGAACAAAGTAGCTGAAGCACAGAAAGACCAGGAAAGGGGCGGGGGGGGGGGCGACGACTATATTCACAAGTAAATTTCAAAGAAGCCAGTGATGTAAGACTACTGAACTATGAACGAAAACTGGCCTGGTCACCAGGATTGGCAGCTAGAAGTCATACCCTCAGCACCTTTCTCAAGAACTGAAGATGAAACCAATGGTGTCAGCATGGCTGCTTCTTAACGCCTTCCAACAGGACGAGGTGACCTTATCTGCTACCTAGGCTGGATGTGGCCCAAGGACAGATTTCCATGTTGTGCAGTGCACTTAACTAATGGCAACAGAGCAGAAAAGGCTTAGAGCTCTTGGTTGTTTCCATTTCAGTGTCTGATGGCTCAGTAGTTGTAAGGGAATTACAGAGTCAGTTCTGACTCCAGTTCTGTGAGGCAAGTGAGCACATGATGGTCAAGATTTTTTTTTTAATTTAAAGAAACGAGTTTCTCTAGATAAATATGCTAGTTAAATTAAGGCTGTGTCTTCACAATCATACAGAATTGGCCATGTCTGAAAAAAAATTCAGCTATCTGTCTGTATTGTCACAATCTGCCTGAAATTTCTGATGAGTCTAGGAAGTTGTATAAAACACCAGCCTCTGACAAGCAGAAGGTAGTTTTCCTGAGTTATGATGAAACATGAGTAATGAGTCTATTACTTGTGTTTAACTCAGCTGTACTGGTAGCAAATTAAAGACCCCCCCCCATATTCCTACTCTCTATGGGTAATGTTTTCATGAGAAATGATAGGTGCCAGTTTTATACCCAGACCCTGCTCACAGACGTGCCCCTGACCTAACACACGTCAGGTTGGCATTTATTTCTATGAAGAAAGTTTTCTGAATTTGTGTTACTACAGATTTTTTTGACTGATAGAGATCGCCTTTTCATTCTTTATGGAATAACAACGCTGTCCACAGTTACACATCAAATCGCGGTCTAGTTTCTTGGTCTCCATTTAGCCTTACTTATTTGAATCAAATGAAACACAATGAAAAGGGAAATTTTAATAGCTCCCTCCCCCCCTCCCTCCCCTCTTCACTGGGGTTGGGTAGTTCTAAGTACGGTCTTTATATAAGGGCTGCTTAAGTTCTTTTACATCAACTCTGGCATCATGTGTAAGGCAAAGCACAACCACCCAGAGCAGTAGATCTTCCTTCAGCACACTAAGCAAAGGTTCTGTGGAGTGCTTAACTTTCAATGAGCACAAAGTTATCTCTCACCATCTTTTCTATGTAAGTGCTATGACTGGGCACCACCCACAACACACAGGTTGCATCTTGACTGGTGCTGCAGCCTGCTCCCCACTTTGACTCTTCCTCTTAATAGGTAAGTAGCATGGGATTCATTGTCTTCTTTTCCCTTCATATACACACAGAGCCCTAGGACTGATCCGTCCACTACTGGTGCTCAGAAAAGCAAATCACTGACTGGAACAGATAGGCTTCATCCCTGAAAACGTTTCAGGTTCATCACAGAAGAAGCCATCTGTGGCTGACAAAAATGAAAATGAGTTTAGCACGTATTGAAGATCTGTGAGGGTAAAAGAGAACTGCACCTAGCTCTGGCAGCACTGTCACTGCCTAGATTCCAAGAATTATGTCACAGTGACAGGTCCAAGGCTGGGGCACAGCACCAGTGATAACTGACCACTGGTTATAAAGCCTATTATAGTGGAGCCTAGACTGAGTTCTCCTAACCTCTATGCTCAATCTAGTGATGCCTACAAGGAAGAATGTGAGTTATCACATGTCACTGGGAAAAGACAGGTGATGGTGAGAGGTTACCTTGGACGAGTTCTTACACAATTGAGAACTCATGTGAAACTTGTTTATTCCTAGACATCACCAATGGATGAATTAATCAGCTAATTAGAAAATGCCATTTTTAAACCTGAAATAGGTTTTAGGAAGCCAATATTACACATATCACTATTAAAGCTATCCCAATCCTTAAGAGAACAGCTGTGGTGGTACATATTCTAAGTTTATGGCAATAAGATATTTATTTATTTATTTATCTATTTATTTATTTATTTATTTATTTATTTATTTATTTATTTATTTATTTAAAAGATTTATTTATTATGTATACAGTGTTCTGTCTGCAGGTATATCTGCAGGCCAGAAGAGGACACCAGATTTCATTATGGATGGTTGTGAGCCACCATGTGGTTGCTGGGAATTGAACTCATGACCTCTGGAAGAGCAGCCAGTGCTCTTAACCGCTGAGCCATCTCTCCAGCCCCCGCAATAAGATATTTAAAAGTAGAAAAGGAGAGGAGTGAAACAGGCAAATCTAAGAGCTCCATGCCAAATGAGAGAATTAAAGGGTTCCAGTTTGTAAAAACAAAACAACAACAACAAGAACCTAGTATTTTTGTACAAGGTGATAAGTGTGGGTCTAATTTCTTTCTTTTACATGTGACACCCAGTTGGATCAGCACCATTTGTTGAAGATGCTGTCCTTTTCCCATTGTACGGTTTTGGCTTCTTTGTCAAAAATTAAGTGACCATAGGTGTGTGGGTTTATTTCTGGGTCTTCAACTCGATTTTGATTCCATTAATCCACTGGTCTGTTTCTATACCAGTACCATGCTGTTTTTATTACTATTCATAAGGTAGGACACACTAAAGCTACTAGAAGAGAAAGGGGGAAAAACCCTCGAACTCATCGGCACAGGTGAAAACGTGCTGAACAGAATACCAATAGCTCAGGATCTAAGACCAACAATCAATAAATGGGACCTCATTAAACTGAAAAGCTTCTGTAAGGCAAAGGACACTGTCATTCGAACAAAACAGCAGCCTACAGAGTGGGAAAAAGTGTTCACCAACATCTGACAGAGGGCTAATATCCAAAATTTACAAAGAACTCAAGAAATTAAATACCAAGAAACCAAATAATCCAATCAAAAAATGGGGAAAGCTAAACAGAGAATTCACAAAGGAGGAATTCCTAATGGCTGAGAGACACTTAAAGAAATGCTCAGCATCCTTAATTATCAGAGAAATGCAACTCAAGATGACTCTAAGATTCCATTTCACACCTGTCAGAATGGCTAAGATCAAAAACTCAAATGACACCACATGCTGGCGAGGGTGTGGAGAAAGGGGAACCCTCCTCCATTGCTGGTGAGGGTGCAGGCTTGTACAACCACTATGGAGGTCAGTCTGGCGATATCTTAGAAAACTTGGAATAGCTCTGCCTCGGGACCCAGCCATACCACTTCTGGGTATACATCCAAATGACTCCTCACCAAATCACAAGGAAGTTTCCTCATCTATGTTCATAGCAGCCTTATTTGTAATAGCTAGAAACTGGAAACAACCCAGATGTCTTTCAACCGAAGAATGGATTAAAAAAACTGTGGGACATATGCACAATGGAATACTACTCAGCCATCAGAAACAATTAAATCATCCATTTGCAACCAAATGGATGGAACCAGAGAAGTTCATCCTCAGTGAGCTAACCCAGACTCAGAAGGATGCACATGGCATCTATTCACTTACAGTGGGATTTTAGCCATACAGTACAGGATAACTATACTACAATGAATGCACCAAAGGGAACATGAACATAGACTTTTTTTCCTGCCAGTGAGACACTTTGCCCTAGTGGTGCTGTCATGTAGGCCCCCAGTGTATGAGGAGGCTCTTGGTTCTCATATGACTGCTGAACTGGGGTGGGGGACTGTGTAGGGACACTCCACTCCAGTGGAGTGGGATGGAAGGGATAGAGGGTAGAGTGAGGGAGGGTGGGACAGGGAGGGGTGGAAAGAGGACACTATGATGGAGATGTAACCTGAAGTAATAAAAAAAAAAGAACCTAGTATTGTTATTTCACTCCATGATAACACAAAAAATGATTTGTGCAGAATACTTGGTTTCTTTCTTGCATAATAACTATGAAACATCAAATGCAACTATACTATCAAAAGTTTTTACAAAAACAACTTTGTGACTATTAAGTTGTAAAAGAGTTGCCACCACCTGTAGGTAGGTGATTCCCTGATATGGAAGACTAAATATCCTGCCAAGGGTTCTCTTCCTTACAGTAAGACAGCCCATAGTTTTATAGCTCTGCCCCCTTCAGTGCTTCCATCATTGCAGTCACTGCTACATTATGTTCTACACGAGGAGATAGGGAAGTAACAAGGGTGGCTTTAGTACCATCAACTTGTCAGTCCTGAGCAAGAACCTCTGCACTTGTTTTTGTTGCAATTGTAAATCAGCTAAGATGTAATTACTATAAGGATAGTTAAGCAGGAACACAGATGAAAAAAATAATTTCTCAGATCAATCAAAACAAACTTTAATTGATAATTATCAATTATAAAAACAGAGGAAATCATCCCTTCAATCTTAATTTTTCAGGCATTTGTTAAAGACTTTTTGTAAGCTAGTCAATTATTTCTCACAATGGCCCTGTTAAGTTTGTATTTAGAAGACTCAAGAGGGCAGGACAAATTATCTTGACCTAGTCACATAGCAAATAAGCAGGGGGCAGCATTCTAACTCATGTCTGTCTGTTACAAGAGCATAAGCCCATAACTTCATTCCATACATACATGATTTCATGTATCTACATAAAATCTAAAAAATGCAAATAAAAACATTATATATGTCTTCCTGAGACTGCCTTAATTCACTTAATATGATTATCTGCAGTTATTGAAATATCTAAAATCAATCAATGTATGGACAGCTTACTGTTATGTAATTCATCATTCACAGCCAAAGACTATGTTAACTACTTACATTATTTGTTGTCATAGTTATTTCAACCCTTCTTTATAATTTTTGGAGAAAGTTGTTACCTTCTGAAGATATACATTCACGAGAGAAGCAGAGAATACAAGGTTCATCTACATTTGGCCAAATGGCCATCATAATTGCTCTTTTGGAGCACTATAACTGAGTTACCATGGTAGGTATGTGAAGAGTTTTCAATCACTGTTTGCTGGCATATTTTTATATATGTGCTCTAAGCCAGGAAAAAAAAATGAGATTTGAATGGGATAGCAACAAGAAATATGACATATAATTTTTTTTCCCATGGCAAATCACAACTGGAGAAAAAGTCATTGAAAAAATTATGATTTCTTTCTCAGAGTCATTGAGCTATGTAAAGTGTCCAATAAAAGTATTATGATCATTTTTTTATACAGAACTTGCCATGAGGGGCTTAGTAGGGGTCTATTTGAAAGCTAAAAGAATGCACTGCCAACAATGGCCTTTTCTGATCCTTGGGAAGTAAGGTTCAACTCCTAGCTGTTTGATACATAATAATAACATAATGATAGAAAACACAGAGGACAAAGAATTATGTATCTGCTTTTGGCTTAGTGGGCTCCAACTCAGCCTTTTTAACTCACAATGACACCACTTATTTATATTTCTGCTAGAATAATGCAGTGTACTAAAGGAGATAAAACAAGCAATATAACTATTTAGTCCTGGCAAAATATAAAATAAAATATGGCAAGAAAATTAGATTACTCTGGGTAGAATTCTATGAGGGAATTTGGAGTCTGTTATGGTGATTAAGTCATCATTTCTGACAGATTACTCTAATCGGTTGTCAAATAGTATTCCCATCCCCATCTGTAACTTGGCATCCTAGTCCTTTAGTCCTAGTTACCTTTTGCATATAAAACACACACCACACAAGAGAGATACAGACTAGCATTTAGTATACTCATTACCAATGATTAGATTTTGTTTTCATACTAAGTAAAAACACAAGCTTCCACTTTGCTTTATTTATTCCTAAAATTAGAAGAAAAATGAATAGTTTTAAAATAGGAAGCACGGGCCATGAATAAAAAATAACAAACCTTTCAGAAATGCTATTTAAGAAGGGCAATCCTTTTTTTTTTCTTTGACATATTAGTGGTAAAGGCAAATCCATGTCACTTTAAAAAATATGGATTACTTCTCTATGTATGAGTATTTGCCTGCATTTATGTATGCATACCACATCCATGTCTGATGCCCTCAGAGACCAAAGGAGGGCATCAAATCCCTGGAACTGGAGTTATAGATAACTGTGAATTGCTATGTGGGTACTAGGGACCAAACCTGAGTCTTCTGCAAGAGCAGCAAGTGATCTTAATCACTGAGACATCTCTATAACCCCTATGCCACTTTTAACTCTCTTGATAGATTTGTTACACATCTGATGATTTCTTCAGGAGGAGACACTGCTATCATGCTTAGTTAGCATTTAGTGTATGGAAATTTCTTTGGTAACATTTCAGTCCTTCCCAATTTGTCACTCCATCTCTGTGATATAACTATCTGGTCTTGACAACTGTACTACCAATTAAAAGCAAAACTTGCTAAGATTGTGCACAGGTTTCTTAAGATCTTCATGTATTAAAGAAAAAACCAAAACTAGCCCCCAAACAAAAATAAACTTAAAGGTATGAAGCAATTTGAAAATGGAAATCAAAGGGGGTTCAACATAAGAAAAGCCTTAAAGAGTTACAATTCTGCTGAAATTGAACACACAGCCGCTACAATTAAAGCAAGAACTTTGTATGACAGCTTGAAGATCAAAATCACTACTGATTAATGAGCCAAAATGAAGAGAAAGGTAACAATGTGCTCTTTCTTATCACTAAGTGTGAAATACACAGGTATCCTTTCTAACTACTTCTTTTTGTTGTGGAACTGTCTTCCAAAGTCAACAATGATGGGCTAATACTCATTCTTCCATTATTAAACAGATTCTAAATTAGACATAATGGTTACTGGAGCAATACAACATACACACAGAAACAGGAATGCCTTACTAAGGAGCAGCTCAATGGTCTGGTAGCTTGTGTACACTTGTGTAGTATGAAATTCCATATGCTATAAATTTAGTATGGTCTCATACTTTAAGAGAAATGAGTCTAGTTTTTAAAATCAATTTTCCTTTTGATATTAATCTCTGGCCATAATTATTGCATGTGGCCTTCGGTTCTGTACCTGGAGTTAGTTACTTTCAGATTTGCGAATTTCCCATCTCCAGAGTTAGAGTGAGCAGAGCCCTGCACGCAAGCAGGAGGTAACACTGCAGTCTTTCCTGCTAAGCTTCCTTTTGTGTGAAGATGCCCATTTGGTTTCCTACACCCATCTGCCTGGGACCCCAAGGCCTGCTTTTCTCTTGGTAAATGCTGGAGAGTCTGTTCACCTGGGGGGGGGTCTTCTCAACATTTCCCCTAGTGTTTTTCTTCTTTAATAATGATTTCTTGAATTGTTTCCCAGAGAAATCTTTACTCAAACTTTTAAAGCCTCAGAAGTGACTCATCTTCACAGGAAATAGGTTTGGAAAGAGAAATCTGTCCAACTGGACTTAACTTTTAGTGACTAGAAGACACATGATAAAAAGTTTCCAAAGATCAACTTTACAGACTATTTACTTTCAGAGGCTGGGAGAGATCTCCAGAAATTCCTCCATAATATTTATTAGTTTTTACTTATTTATATTTTGGTCTTAAAATTTTTTAAAGATTAAAAAAAAAATTCAGTGTGTGTGTGTGAACCTGAGAGCAGGTGCCTGAGGAGGCCAGATGCATTGGTTTTGAGACACCTGAGGTTTTGGGAACCAAATTCAGATCCTCTGCCAGAGGACACTGTACTCTTAATCTGTACTGAGTCCTGTACCTAGTTACTAGTTTTTTTTTTTTATGGGTTGGATATTGTTTATTATTAAAGTGATTACAACTTCAAGATTTGATTATACGTAGTTGAAATGTGAGAGGTGGCATGACTTTTAGATATAGGCCCTATTCTTAGATTCTTTTTTTAACATTTCTTTTTTTTTCCTTTATTTTTTATTTCTTCAAGTTACATCTCAACCGCAGTCCCCTCCCTATTCCCCCTCCAGTCCCACCCTCCCACCCTCAACCCCCCATCCTCTTCCCCCTTTTTTTTTTAAGTTTAAGGTATATCTTATTTCCCCCTACAGTTTCCCCTTTCAGTCCAACAAATGGCTCTTTCTCTTATAATAACAAATACAATACAGTACAACAGAGGTAATTAGGCCACAGTTATGAGGGTTATATGGCTTAACGTACATTCCCAATGACCAGTCCATATGTATTTGGTACCTGACTTTAACATTCTACTATCTAAACATCTCCATGAGTTTAAAGTTCTATATCTGACTCAACATTCATACTAACTTGCAACACAATTTTAAAAGTATCTTCTTAGATCTATAACACTCTCTTGACTCTTAAACAACTCAAAATTAAATTATGAGGCTCTAGCTATCTGTTCTTCAACCACCTCAGAGACCTGAGAGGGATAAATATATCTGATTTTATAGGAAGTATAGGGCCTGCAGCTTCCCAAACTAAGAAATGACATACCTGTGGGCCTGGACAGTTCCCATTTTCTCTCCATACATTACAGCATCGATCTTCAGTCATTTGGCCCCGTTTCTCTGACAGACATTGATTGTAGAGCAGGGGTTATGAAGGACTTACCTACCCTGTCTTGGCAGAGCTAGGCTGTCGACTTACCTGCTTCCAGGTTTTGTCCTTTTTGGACAGCATTCTGTGTACAGTTGGAGCAAGGGGCTTTTCCTACCAAGAGATAGGCTTGCGACTAATTCAATCATCTCCCACTGGAGATTCTTCGATGCTCATCTTCTACTTGGAGGAGAATAGGGGGTGCTGTCAGGAGTTGATATGTCTTGATATAAAAAAAATCTAAAGTTATGAACACATCTTTGAATGCCATATTCTGCAGATCTCTTGAGGTTTTTGAAGAGGCCCTATCTATCTCTTATATTAGGGTAAGCAGATGTTGCTTGTCTCTTAGCAGGTTTATTTCTGATTAGCTTAGCAAGTAACTATAATAGGCTGTCATAGCACCTAACAGAATGACTGGCTTGCATAACCATTAGTTTGCATTTCTTAATTATCCTAAACAGTTTATGACAATTAGTAGTAAAAGGCCAAAACATCACATTTCATTTTTTTTCTTTACCCCCTAACCCTTCCATCCCATTTCTCTGGGGTGGGGTGTCCTTATATAACAGTCCCTCATCTCAGTTGAGAGGTCGTATGAGGGCCAAGAGCCTCTTCATTCATTGGGGATCTACGAAGCAGTACCATCAGTGAAAAGTGTCTCATTGCCGGGAGAGAGAACTACTAAACAAACAAACCAATAAGCATACAATAGATAAAAAAGACTAAAAAATAGAAAAAATATAACTAATATATAAAAAATAAATAAAGAATAAAAATTAAAAATAAGAAGTCTATGTCCAAGTTCCCTTTGGTGTGTTAGTTGTAGTATCGATACCTTCTACTATATAGCTAAAATCCTACTATAAGTGAATAGATGCCATATGTATCCTTAATCATCAGAGAAATGCAACTCAAGATGACTCTGAGATTCCATCTCACACCTGTCAGAATGGCTAGGATCAAAAACTCAAATGACAGCACATGCTGGTGAGGGTGTGGAGAAAGGGGCACCCTACTCCATTGCTGGTGGGAGTGCAGGCTTGTGCAACCACTATGGAGGTCAGTCTGGCGATATCTTAGAAAACTTGGAATAGCTCTGCCTCAGGACCCAGCCATACCACTTCTGGGTATACACCCAAATGCCTCTTCACGGAATCATAAGGAAGTTTCCTCATCTATGTTTATAGCAGCCTTATTTGTAATAGCTAGAAACTGGAAACAACCCAGATGTCCCTCAACCAAAGAATGGGTCAAAAAACTGTGGTACGTCTATACAATGGAATATTATTCAGCTATCAGGAACAATGAAATTATGCAATTTGCAGCCAAATGGATGGAACTAGAAAAGCTCATCCTGAGTGAACTAACCCAGACTCAGAAGGACACATATGGCATCTATTCACTTATAGTTGTTAGTTTTAATCAACAAAATTACATAGTCTTGAAAACCGGACTCTGCACTTCAAGTCCATCATGACTCTTTGGTCAGTATTTTGTACCCAACACAAAGCTTCTTTCATCTACTTCTAACAACATCAATGCTGTATTATTACTGACGTTTTATTTGGTAATTTACAGCTTCTTTTCAGCTATAAAACAGTCTAAATTCACCACAGATATACCACAAACAAACAAATAATTAAAGCCCCTGTCTCAGAACTAATTTGCAAAATTTAAGTCAACTGTATTTTATCTTGAACCTGACAGGATACAGGTTTTATCAACACAATGGAAATACATCACCAATTTTTATATTTCAGTGATCTAAGATATTTCATAGCTTAGTTTCTGAATCCAGAATTAAGTAATTTTAAGTCATATTAATTAATGTCTAATATATGCACCTCTCTTCAAGTTGCAACCTCTCATTAAAAAAATACGTGACTTGATTGGTTTACAATAGACAAGTAACTTCTATACCTTAGTCAACATTATTTTCCCATTTATTTGTTTAGCTGCCTCTATGTGTTTTGGGATGCTTACTAACTTGTGGGGTTGAGGAGCCAAGCGGCTAGGGCAAGAGCAAGAGTGAAGCTGAGGCCTGTGTGCATAAGCTCTGAAAATCTCGTCTTGAGACCAGCAGGAGTAGGCCTGTCCCCTCCCTGTTCTGGGCCTGCATGTTCCAGTACACACAGCCTTATGGTCCCCACCTCTGCAACCCTTGAGGTGGTCATGTAGCCTGGTGGCCAGGTTACAGGTTAATTGTTCCCCCCAATTAAACGAGCTGCTCAGTGACACCTGTGTCCCAAGAGTCTGTTCTTGTTGCTCTGTGTGAGGTCTCATCACCCCCTCCCCCTATCATTCCTGCCTAGGTTTCCCTCTCAGGCCACCAGTCTGATCGCAGGTGACCAGGCTGTTAAGTTAAGTGCGAATTACACTAACTGAATAAAAGCAAGTAACTAGAGTAATTTTTCTTTCTAAATTATGTTTGAGACAAAACAATCCCTATTCTCTTCCTGTGTGTCTCTACTTTCTTCTTCCCTGCATACCTCTCCCCTCTAATATACACCTGGTCAAAATAAATTCTAGTAAATAGAGATGACAAATTGAGAAAAAGTGTCTTATGGACAATTTCATATCACCCATGATTAAAATGCAAATCCATTAAACATCTGAGCAAGACATCTGATACTATGTGAGAAGCTCTATCTATCTGTCTGTCTGTCTATCTATCTATCTATCTATCTATCTATCTATCTATCTATCTATCTCATCTTCTATTGTAGTACTAATTTTGGCTGAAATTTTCCAAATGAAGATCTCTTTTCTAGTGCTGCAAATCTTTATGAGTCTGAGTTTCATTTACCTGTCTCATTTAGATTTCTTTTTATTTTTAAATTTATTTATTTATTGCTTCAGGTTACATCTCCATCATAGTGTCCTCTTTCTGCCCCTCCCCGTTCCACCCTCCCACCCTCTACCCCCTAACCCTTCCATCCCACTCCTCTGGAGTGGAGTGTCCCTACATAACAGTCCCCTGCCCCAGTTCAGCAGTCATATGAGGGTCAAGAGCCTCCTCATACACTGGGGGCCTACAAGGCAGCACCACTACGGAAAAGTGTCTCATTGACAGGGAGAAATATGGGACATTGTTTACTAACTTTAAAATTTTTCTGTTGGCAGAACATAGGGAAATTATGATGACAGTTCAAATATTCTATTAAAAATACTTTCTTTTTAAGCTCATTTTTCTAAAGTGAAATTCAAACTTTAAGCTTTTAAATACAAAGTATGTAATCACCAAAACTTAAATGGCAAAAGCAAATGTAGAGAGAGATATAAGACCAATTTAGAAATGAGGCTGAGAGTGATGGAAGGGACAGCACTTACCTGTAAAAGCAAATCTACTTTCTTAATTTCTTCCATGCCTACATATGAAATATTTGAGACTTCAGATTTTTGGGCACTTTAAAAATTTTTTTGTTTATTTTTATTTTATGTGCATTGGTGTTTTATCTGCATGTATGTCTGCATGAGGATGTCAGATCTTGGAGTTACACACAGTTCTGAGCTGCCATGTGGGTGCTGGGAATTCAACCTAAGTCCTCTGGAAGAACAGTCAATGTTCTTAACTGCTGAGCCCTCTCTCTAGTCTTATTTTTAAAAGTTTTGAGACAAGGTTCTTTGTGTAGCCCTGGCTGTCCTAGAACTCGCTCTGTAGACCAGGATGGCCTCAAACTTACAGAGATCTGCCTGCTTTTGCTTCATGAGTTCTGGGATTAATGGCATGCCATTGCCTGGCTTTTTTTTTTTTTTTTAAAAGAGAACAATCTTTTAATATTAGTACCCCTCTCCCCAAGCCTCAACTGTATGTAGCTTTCCACAGGTCAAGCTTGAAGACACTGAGCTGAACTGAGCTGGCTCACACACTTGCTGTGCATGGCATGCAGAGGAGTTCATGGTCATTAGAGAAATGTGGGCTGATGTCTTGTTTTCTTTCTGGAGAGAAAAGCTGGCAGCTTCTACATTCAGAGGAAGTTGAACTTGCAGTATGGCTAAGTTCTGACAAAGGTAACTAGGAAACTCACTACTTCCACCAATGCTCCACACCCTTCTCTCCACCATTTTCTAGTAAAAAGTAGATCATAACTAGAATGTCTACGTTTAACAAGACAGGCTCTTTCCGGGCGGTGGTGGCGCACGCCTTTAATCCCAGCACTTGGGAGGCAGAGGCAGGCGGATCTTTGTGAGTTCGAGGCCAGCCTGGTCTACAAAGCGAGTCCAGGACAGCCAGAGATATTCAGAGAAACCCTGTCTCGAAAAACCAAAAAAAAAAAAAACAAGACAGGCTCTGCCAATTTCAAATATTTACAATAAAATCTCTTGATACCTAAGCTTTGCTGAACTCAAGCTTGAAGCAAGTACCACATCAGAAAGGCCAGGCCACCCACTGTGAGGCCATTACATAAGTAAAAGTGTGTGGTAAACTGTAAAGCACTATCTGTTATAAACTTTTCTCCTCTCATTTCAAGATTTTAGTTAGAGTGAAAATTGATTTGTGACCCTGGATGTGCTCATGGCTCACTGTGTGCTTCTGGTTTGTAGAGAAGCATTTCTTGTTCCCCACATAGGACTGCAGTGGGAGAGTTCAGGACTGAGACCATCTTCCTACCTCTCACTCCTACCCCACCAGCTCATGAAGGATGCCTGAGGCTTCATGTCAGTCAGTCCATCCGTCTATCCATATAATTTATTTACTAAGAGAGTGCCTAAGAACAAAAGCTGCTCTTGAAAGTTCATGGATTCAGGAACATTTGTGGCTACTATCTATAGTGAGGCTCTGACAATGTTTTCTCTCCACAAGGAATTTGGACCTCAACACAGGAAGTATTGAAATGCTAACGGCAGAGAATAAAGTATAGTAGGTGTCAGGATGAATTTGAGCACTTAGTTCAGTAGATTGCAACAAAAATATTTTGAATCTTACCCTTCTAAGATTCTGAGACAGCCTGTGAGTGATGGTTTACAGATGCGTATAGTATGTGGGGCAAGAATGTTCTGGAAGCTGAAGAAAGAGGAAGAAGGCTTTCACCTTTTAGACTCAGCAGTCACCTGAGTTTTTGTTCTTTTTGTGTTTTCTGCTACAAGTTGTGCAGATCAATGTTTACACACTGTTGTGAGCATGCCAAGGGTAATGTACAACTCTAGGGTACGGACTAATACCAACCCAGCTTTACTCATTCAAGGGTGCATTTGACAAATGGAATGGTTTTCATAGAGATAACCTAAAAAAGTCCCTAATGCCTTCTATGCTTTCATTAATTATGATAATTGAACTATCAACTGATAAAGAACAAAGAACCCTAGAGGTGCAGCTAAGGTAAAATACGGATTTTTATCGCTGCCTGAAAATGGGTGACAATAAGGAAACATACAGGAAGAGGGGGAGATGAGGATGGTTTCTGTCTTGGTTGGCCCACACATTTACTAAAGTAACACAGGAAGAGGCCCTTGTTCATGGTAGGGAAGTGACTTTAACATTAGAATATTCTGTGGGCTATTTGACTAGATCTGTTCAACAATGAATATTAGATATTTATATTTAGGGCTCAGCAGAAAATGCAATTTTGAGATTTGGAATTCTGTAGCCTATTGAAGTTGTAGATCCCTTGAGAATGATTATCAGGGGCCTAGGGAAAATCAGTATTTTAGATGCTTCTAAAAAATCATACGTTTTGCCCTATCTATAAATATATAAAAAATCAATTATTTTTGGGGAAATATTATTTTTTTCCTCACTGTGTAATAAGGACATCATGAAAGCACATGGATCTTTAAGATGTTTCCCTGTGTTCTCTTTTATACTTAATTGTGTTCCAATTCACCTCCTTCTAACTGTAGGACAGACCCAAGAGTTCCTCTTAAAAACCAATGCCAAGTCTGGCCAGCTGATGAATTTATTTTCATTGCTTAGTACTTTACTAAAGTCTAGACTACACATGATCTTTCCTAGCAAAACTTTTAAGAGTTACCCTAAAATAATAACCACATTACAATAAAAATGAAGATTCAGTATCATATGTAGATAAGAAAGTCAAGATAGAATGCCAAAGACCACATCAAAATTATTCATATTATAGCATCTATTCAAAGAGTGTACTGAGATGCTGAAAATGATTGCATAAGAGTATAGGAGGCTATTTTTGGGAGTTAGACACTCAGGGCCTCACTTTGATGGATCTGCCTCTCATTAGAGCCCAGTTGAAGAGCCAACACATTCTTTAATCTTCCTTTTCACATCTAAGAATGTGGTTTTCGTCTCCAAAGTAAATCATGTAAAATAATATAACATGTATGTGTCCTTAAAATCAAGATAGCCCTCTTAGTCATCAAGACCATCTTAGTGGCACTACCAAAGATTTCCAGAAGGATGAAAACATCTTTAATTTTGTTCTTTTCTTCCTTTCCAAGCAACAAGATTAATCAAGTGCTCAAAGTCCAGACTCAATTTTCCTAGTGAGCTGGAATGCTGATTGTGACCATGTGGTTTTACTTCCGTGTAAGCTCTGGCTTCACATGTTCTTCTACTCATCAGACTTAAAAGGCATAGACACTGATGAAAAAGTAGAAAGGATTTAAATCTTCAAAAATACACCAGCAGTGAGCAGCAGCTATTCTTTCATTCCCACTCTACCAGTTCAGCATATTCAGATAGCAAAATACAAAAATGGGTAGAAGAATGTGTGGATAAACATTATATACAAACTCAGTTGGCAGAATTTCTACCTCAAGAGTTATTTGTTTGTGATCAGAAAAATAAGCAACATTTATGTGTCCTTTGTTTTAAGAGAAGCCTGATTTCTATATTCTGTCCCACACACTCCTTTCCGAATGTCATTTTCTGTTTAGGTCTAGCATATTACCTGGCTCATATTAGTCCTTGAGATCGCTGTCCTCTTTGGGGATGTATTATCCCTACTTTGCTACCTTTTTTACATGGATCCTCTGCTCATGGCCTGCTTTATCTTTGGTCAACCAACTGAAGTTCACCCTTTGATACTGGGCTGATCAGCACAGTTGTTATTTAGACAAACGGTAAGTTTTCATCTTACGTGGTAACAGATGAATGTACTAACACTGCTATTAAGGATGTCTGCTGGACTATAAGGACTCAAAAAACAGAGACTGTGAAAAACTCCTGATCTATCAGAAATAAGAACAGAACTGAAAAACTAACTCAAAAAGAAATATTACAACTGTTCAGGGCAGATGACATTCTTTTTAAAGTCTTCTGAACTGTGGAGAGATAACGGTATACACAGCACCCTTATTATGCAATCTACACTGGCATTCTTGTAGTCGCTACATTTTCTTCCTCAGCAAAAGTCTCTTAAGCTGTGAGTATCAAGAACAACAGCACAATACATGCTTTGCTTTCCTAGCAAGTAATTTCAAACCCATGAATGATGAAGCACATGGAACTATGCATTCTTATGGCTTCTATACAGTGGAAATGGACTGCTGAGTATTAGTGATTAACTCGTTGTGGGCAGAAAATTGTTCCTCATGCTCTAGGATTAGCTTATTCTGGCCAGAAGAACAAAAAGAATACAAATTAAAACTGCTTGAAATAGCACCAATTCTATTAATCTCTCCATAGTTTAAGATGATTTAAGATGAATTAATCCTATGTAGTCCCATTTAAAGATTTTTTTCAATGGGTTTAAAGTACCAATGAGTAGACAAAATAGTTATGCACTAAAAGATCCTCGAAAACACAAGTCAGCCTTGTATACCTATTTACTTCTTTTCCTAGATGGCCAAGTCACCTTAATAACTTTTTGAAATCTGAAAAACAAAGGTCAGCAAAATGAGGCTTTTGTGTCACAGCACATTTTGCTTCTTTGTAATTGTCAGATGTGGGGAGGGGTATAACAATTCAGCAATCACAAAAGGATTACATCTTTATGTATATTCAGAGTTCCCTTAAGTTGTACTATGAGAGAAACCCAAATACAGCACTGGTGACAATTAGTCCTACCAAAATGTGCCTCTAAAATGTTACTATATGAATGACCCTAAAAATGGCTTAGTTTAACTTTTGAAAAATGTGTACTGTACACATAATGACATTTTAGCCTACAGGCAGGAAGCACTGTGAAATGAGTATCACATAAAGCTAAGAAACCAAAATAACATCTCTGTGGGTGTATGTGGTAAGAAATAGGGATCCCACCTAATCGCAGGTCTCAGAAGAGCCTTATAGCCTCATTTCTTATCCAGTCTCAGGTGATGTTAAAGCTGACAGTCTGCATACCACACCTTGAATTAGCAAGATCATGCTATGACGAAGGAAGATAATCAGCAATGAGAAGCCATTGAGGTGAAGCCAGATGAATCACGGAAAAGGATGTAGAAACTGCTTGTACTAAAAAGCACTGGCCTCTTACTTGGGTCTGACAAATAACTAAAAAAACAGGATGAAATCATAGTATCTGTCTTTACTGTATCTGTCTACTTTACTTTTAGACCATCTTTAGATATATTTATACATGTTATAATAGTTATTGTCAAATTGACAGGAGCTAGAATCACGTAGGAGCCAACCATCTGGGAATGTCTCTGGGGAGCCGCTAGAGCCACTAGACTAGTTTAGAGTTGGGAAGGCCCACACTAAGTGTTGATGGTACCATTCCATAGGTTGGAATGCTACACTCAAAAAAAAAAAAAAAATGAAGTGAGCACCAGCACTCACCTCTCTCTGTTCCTGGCTGAGGATGTCATGTGACCAGCTGCCTCATACTTTTTGCTATCATATGTTCCTACAACAATGGGCTGTATCCTTGAACTGTGAGCTAAAATAAACCTTTCCTTCTTCAAGTTGCTTTTGTTAAGTATTCTGTCACAACAAGGAGGAAACTAATGTACCCGTTAACCTATCAAGGTGCATCTATCTAAAAACTACAGTATCTAACTGATCTTATTCTTCCTCAAAGCTAAAATCACAAAGGTAAGAGAAGTTGAGACATCTTATTGTAAGCCTACTACAATGACCAATATATTGTTGATCTCAAAAATGTGCCTAAAGGTCTTCAAGCCAAATCTTCCTACACCTGCGGTCACCATGGATTTCAGGAACAGCAGACCCTCACAGGACAAACCCCATGAGGCAATTATTCATGATGGCAGAGATGCACCTTATGCATGAGTAATCACCTGAGAAACAGCTTGTCTCTTCAAGTAATAAGGATCTTTGGACCACCTTATAGAACCAGAACTGATACAAGGGCCACAGACCAAACTTTGGCCAAGAAAGTTTAATTATAGATATCTCTAACCCTCTGCCACAATTGTTCCTCTATTTAAACCTAAAACTAATGTCAGCATGTGAAGATGAAATTCAGGTCACCGGACCCTTCCCAAAGGGTTTCTCTTCCCAAAGAATTCTGATTAAATCTTATTTGTCTGCTTTTCACTATTAATATCACCCATTTCTTTAATTAACTGTGATGGTTGGCTAAGTCTGGCTTATAAGGCTTGCTGGGGCCAGGGCTTCTGTCTTAAAACTCCAGAAACAGGAAGAAAAATTGGTGTTTGTTCACCAATGTCCAGTTCTTGGAGCTGATATTGGCTACTTCTTGAATTAGCAGTTCTGAGACGTACCTAACACTGGAACCACTCCGGATGCCTTAAAAGTACCGAAGCCAGGCTCCCATCTAAGAAAGACTCTTATTTAATCTACCCACAGTACAGACTTGGCATATGTAGTTTTAAAATCTTCTCACGATTCCCAAAATCCCACCTAACAGATGAAACTGGGCATCACTGCCCTAGTTGTAGAATCAAAGAGAATTGAGCATTAAGGACTGCTTTCATATTCTTCTTTAATTTGTTCTAAATTCATCTGCTTCATGATCACTTTAGGTAAATGGCCAGAGAGATGACTATTATTCCTTTAGGGTTTCCTCAGAAATGAAAACAAAACACCAACAGTCTCCTATGTAGGAGGAAGACTCAGAATATGCTGGTAATTTGGACTCTGAATTTATGATTTTTTAAAATAATGTGTTTGGTATGATTTTATAGGGAAACTGTGAGAATATGACATGATTTGCTGTCCTATCTCCACCAATATTTGGTTGTGTTATCTTTAGCACACTAACAGCTGACCATTTTGGGTTTCAGCTTCTTCATCTATAAAGTAGGGAGGTTGACTAATTTAAGTTTCTACAGTACATGAACTATCATTAGATTTAGCCTATTTTGTTAACTTCATATGTCTTTTATTCCTCTGTTGACCCACATAAGAAACTGAAACAAAGAGAAACTTATTTTAACTAGCTATACGATTTCCTGAGATTTTGATTCTTATTTTCTGCACTGATACTTAACTTTTGTTAATGACCTATAAAGGTTTTACATTTGGACAACTGTGACTCAGAAATGACTGAGGTCGCTTTATGACAGAGATTCCTGAGCAAGTGACTCAGTGATATTTGTGAGGACTTTTTGGAGGATCTGTGGTTACGGTTACCTTCCATGAACTGCGTGCGCATACACACACACACACACACACACACACACACACACACACACACACCCCTAAGCAAAACTCCAGGCTATAGTTTATGTACCTACTTAAATGGTAGCTTACAAATAATAGTTTATAAGTCAGATATTGGCAATGGATTAGAAAGACAGGAGGAGCTAAGCCTCAATTAGATGAGAGTTGTTTTCTATGTTAACAGTAGGTAAGGTTAAGCAGTAGTCTGAGGTTCTGCTTTATGGACAAATACAGCCCTGAGACATTAAAGGGAAATCTCTAGAAGTAACTTATAAGTTTTAAACACCATGCCATCCTGAGGATCATGCTGAAATGTTGCTCAGTTCTTCCCTGAATATGAACATCCCTTTGTCTGGCATACCAATACTATAATCTATGCATTTAAAGGTATGTTTGCAAAAAAAAAAAAACAAAACCCAAAAAACAAAAACCAAAAAAACCCCCAAAACTATACACAGGGTTCTATACTATGAGGTTTTTGGGTATAAACTGGGGGTAATGGAACCTATCTCCCATGGGTAAGTATACTTTTTACTTGCATCTAGTTGGACAAAGTCATAAAAAATTTATTCATTGATTTTTTTGTCATTTAAGAATTATTATTAGGTATAATCACTTTAGTTCTCTTAATCTTAACAGACTTCTGGTTGAAAAGGCGACCAGAAACAAAAAAAAAAAAAAAAACCATCTGTGTTTTATATTTATATGTAATCAGATATAGGCAGATAGGTAGATGATAGATGGATGGATGGATGGATAGATGGATGGATGGATGGATGGATAGAAAGCACTCTTGGTCCAGTTCCTAAGACATAGTAAATACAGACAATATTATTTTTTGTGGTTTTTCTTTATTTTAAGCTTTATTTTTAATTTTATATGCGTTGGTATTCTGCTTGCATGTATGTCTGCATACTACAAATGTGCAGTGCCTATGGAGGACAGAAGAGGGTAGTGAATCACATAAAACTGTAGTTACAGATGGTTATATGCTGCCATGTCAGTGCTGGTAATTGAACCTGGAAGAGAAATCAGTGCTCTTAACTGCTAAGCCATCTCTCCAGCCCTTAAATATAACTTTTATTGATTGAATATTTATTATTACTTTATTATTTAAAAATTGAAAATCATTGAAAAACAGAAACATGTACACAAATATTTATAGAAGCAAAATTTGATAGAAACATACTTATCCTGATGTTCTGTAACTATTTCTCTGCTCTATAGCAAGAGAAATACTTTTTAGGTATGTACTTAAAAAGGTAGTCTTCTGAAGAAACAGTACCACTGAGTTTGTTCAAGCTTATAAGCTTTTTAGCTCACAGAGCAGAATATACAACATGGCTGAAGTCACTGAGTTAAAGCTTCCAAAGGTAAAGACGGGTTTCCTGTTATTCTGTTATCTCCTGTCCCTGAAGTGTGACAGTGTCATGGAAAGTGTGGGCCTAAATTGGTGGCAAAAAGTCATTTGCTCCTAACCATGACTGCTCCTTTAAACTCATTTGAAAACAAGAGGCCACAATGAACAGAAAGATTAATATTCCACTGATCCATCTCTTCATTCTAACTCTCTTCTTGATGAAAAAAGAATGGTTCAGTGCCACATAAGAGAAGAGGCAGTAGGACGGGAACAGAGGGCGCAGGTAGGAGCACCTTTGCAGAAGGATTATCTGTCCGCAGGGTAAGGCAGCAGTCACTGGTTTCCCTGGCTGGGTAGGGGAAGTGATTAGACTTACTACCATGTCCAAGGAGTCTGCTGTTGTGTTCTCTTCCTCAGAGCCCTCACCTGGGGCGGAGTCCAATCCCTTAGAGGCAGGGGCAGTGGAGCAGTAGCTTCTTACATGGTTATGAAGACTTCACTGCACAAACCTAAGCTTCCTCATCAATAAAACCACAGGGTAAACCCAGCTACTTTCTGAATTCTACCAAATGTATCTAGTGCGGCAGAGTGTGATAATGGTGGGTAGGTTGAAATTTGTAGTTGTTTCCCCATTTTCAATTCGATGAACATGGATCTTTTTTCCCAGTTGCTTCAAGCTTAGAGGTTTTTGCTTAGTCTATTAAAGTAAGACTTAGGTCCTGTCATGTCTGGCCTCTAGGAATAGAGAAGCAGACAATGGGGAAGGGTAGGGTGACCAGTTGGATGGAAAGAAATACGCCTTAAAGTGATGGGCTGGCAACAAACCTGTGTGTATATAGATAAAGAAAAGCCCCCTGTAATATGAATCTCAATGGGATGATATTGGTAAAGCTATGCTCCTCTGAAGAAAGGTGATGCATTTATAATCATTCATTGTTTTGCAAAGCTATTCCTCTTAAGAGTAATTCTTCGATAGTCATATTCTTGGAGAACCCTAAGATAGCAGAGTCTCATACTTGAGTTTTGAGTAAACTTCTTGCTTTGTGCACAGTGTTTTATGTGACCTGAGTCTGCTAGAGCATGGTTTCACATCTGGGGCAGAGTTGAGCAACATGCTCAGATAAAGATTCTGTAGCAGGATCAGCCCCTGGTGTGAGCATGTGCGGAGGTGTTTATATGACTTTCTGGTCTTGACTGCTGGTGCCATTCTGCACAGCTGGAACCACAGAGCTGCTCTGATCCCACTGACCACTCAGCACAACACAGTGCAAGCTGCAGCAGGATCAAGGCTTAAGATTTTGACTTATTCTGAGATAGTCCCCCGAGAAGAACTCCTAGACACTTGGATGACTCTGTTGGCAGGAATGAGGACTACCATGCCAGATCTGGTCCATAACATTCGAAAGTCCCTCATTGATTTCATAATCCAGACTCTCGGCCTTGAACCTAATTGCTTGTGAACTCAGTTACTAGTTGAGTAATCCAAACAGGACACTCTTTTTCTCTTTCTCCTCCTCTTCTTCTTTTTAAGTTTTCATGTCAGCACAATCAGGCCGTCTGATGTATATTTTGTGCAGTTGTAGTCAAAGTTAAAATGTAGTGCTGGAGCTTCCACACGGGCAACTAATTATGAGTGTGACTGTAACTGTTTTTACCTTTCGCCTGTGGCTGTGCATATGAATGTATACAGCTTCCTACATGTGCATGTGTACATGTCTGTAGAGGCCTAAGGCTGACATCACGACTCTTCTTTGTTTGTTCACCTTATTCACAGAGGCAGGACCTTTCCCTGGAGCCAGAGCTCTCTGTCTGCTCTAATCTAGCTAGCCAGATTGTTCTTGGGACACTGTGTCCGACCGTCTCTGTTGCAATTACATGCAGTCTGCCATGTTTGCCTGAAATTATCCGAGTGCCAGGGATCTGGGTTCCAGTCCTCATGCTCATATGGTGAGTGCTTTATCTACTAAGCCACCTTCCCAGCTTTGTAATGATGGTTTTTATTACTGTGCTGTGTTGTTTCTCCAAATCATGCTTCCCACTCTCTAAAAAATCTGTCTAAATCTGCCTACAGGGCACATATACTAGAGTCTTAGAGGTTGAACTGTCCCTAGTTAGAAATGCTTTGCTAGAGGACACGGGAGAAATTAATCTTCAGCACTTCAGTGTCCTCAGTTTAACAAGGTGAATGCTATTGATATACCTCTGAAACACTTTTAGAAATGATAACAACAACAACAAAAAAAACCCACATAAGCCTATTTACAAACAGATGACTCATTTATCCTTGTTAACTAGGCACAAGAATCAAACAGATAAAAGGAGTCCACTAATAATTCTAAAACCTCATTAGGTTAAACACCCTTCCTTGTCTAACCTATCCAAAGGCTGTAAATAAGGAATTAAGCTGACTTGACAAGAGTTCATTCTCTTCCCCTTTCTTTCTGCTCCTTGATGGAAAAACTATGAATGCTAAGCTATCTGTAGATTCTTAGAAGGGAGAGGGAGGCAGGTGCCTGGAGAATTTCAAAGGGAATAATAAAGTTCTGAGTGACCCAGATTTTTCTATCTAAAATACTCTCCAATTACTAACCAATAACCAAAGGACGCAAAGTCACATAGATGTATACTTTTTCCCTCACTAACCAGGACATGACTGCAGACAAGGGTACAATTGTGTGAGACTGGGAAAAACTCCTTTAAGAATCATCTAGTCGGGCTGGAGAGATGGCTCAGTGGTTAAGAGCACTGGCTGCTCTTCCAGAGGTCATGAGTTCAATTCCTAGCAACCACATGGTGGCTCACAACCATCCATAATGAAATCTGGTGCCCTCTTCTGGCCTGCAGACAGAACACTGTACACATAATAAATAAATCTTAAAAAAAAAAAGAATCATCTAGTCCAGATCCTTGATTTTGCAGGTGAAGAAGGAAGCAACTTGAAATGCTTTAAAGCATTTGCGCAGGAAGGGATGGCAGCAGGTGTATGTGTGCTGAGTCCTCGCGGGAATCAATGGTAGGACACTGAGGAAGATAAAGGAGTGTTTGGTATACTGTTCTTTTTTGCAATCTTCTACATACATTGTTCACTGCTTTTCTTTTCATTTCAATGACTGTGACAGCTGTAATGACATTTTGGAATACTGTTTTATTATGAAAACAACTTTTAATAGTTTATGTCACAATACTAACGAGACTTCCTAAGCACCTGTGTAGAATGCCATTTACAGCTCTGTCTCCCCGCTGAAGTGTCCAATGGCCTCTTTTGCACTAAGCAGACCTGGCTGGGCAGTAGAGCTCTTAGCCTTTTTTTTTGATTCTGTTGTCAGGCTCTTCCGTTCTCTACTTTTTGGTAGATGAGGAAGAACCCTGGTGTTCTCAGGAGAACATTCTCCACACTGACCATGTCACACACTTTTATTTTGGGAGCTTCAAGCTTGAGCCTATGAACTGGCCAGACTGCTTCAATTGGACATAAGTGTTCTGAGCCATGTCTAGTTCTTAATGAAGAATTAATGTTCTGCCATTATCCAGGTGATGAATTCTTAAGGAAAGCTCATACTTTAATGACAGAATTTGGAAGATTATCTGGCTTTATTTCAAATCTTTCATCTTTGACCCAGAAAGCCTTTATTGTCTTTTTTAAAAATAATTTATTTTTTATTTCTTCAAGTTACATCTCAATCACAATCCCCTCCCTACTCCCCCCTCCAGTCCCACCCTTCCACCCTCTTCCCCCTCAACCCCCCATCCTCTACCCTTTTTTTTTTTTAGTTTAAGGTATTTCTTTTCCCCCCCAACAGCTCTCCCTTTCAGTCCAAAAAATGGTTCCTTCCCTTATAACTATAAATACAATACAAAACAGCAGAAATAAATAGGCCACAATTATGAGAGACATATGGCTTAGCATACATTCCCAATGTCCAGTCCATATGTATTCGGCACCTGACTTTAACATTCTACTATCTAACCATCTCCATGAGTTTAAAGTTCTATATCTAACTCAGCTTTCATACTAGCTTGCCTCACAATTTTAAAAATATCTTCTTAGATCCAGAACACCCTCTTGATTCCTAAACAACTCAAAATTTAACTATGAGACTCTAGCTATCTATTCTTCAACCACCTCAGAGACCTGAGAGGGATAAATATATCTGATTATATAGGAAGTGCAGGGCCAGCAGCTTCCAAGACTAAGATACACAGACATATCAGTGGCTGCCTGGACAGTTCCCATTTTCTCTCCATACATTACAGCATCAATATTCAGCCGTTTGGCCCCGTTTCTCTGACAGACATTGCCTTTATTGTCTTTGTCTTTGCAAGTTCATGGAGACCTTTAATGAAATTCATAGATGCTTTCCTCTCTGATTTACTTTTAAAGTTTGTCAACCTCCTTTTGGGATCTAAGAGCTTAAAAGTGAATTTAGCATTCCAAGTTTATTTGAGCAATTGTAGAGAAATTCGTGATGTCTGAAATCTGTTACTTTATTTTGTAAGTGTGCCATTCTCCTAAATGATCACAAAATAATAATCAAATCATAGTCCTATTCAAAGAATGACAAAGAGCAATTTTGAAAAGTTGATCAGGAACTAGTACCAGGGCATTTATATGAATTTGCTCACAAAGTCCCACAAGAATCCTATTATTTAGTTATGTCACTGAGACGATGTTTGCAAAGTCAAACAGAACCACATTCTACAGCATTTGTTTTTTTAAGATGGTATAGCTGGATCTCTACTTTTATCTTGTGCTGGCATTTTCAAATTTTCATCACTAGGGAACTCTCAATTAAATTTGTCCTGTACATTTCTTTGTATTGAATAGGCCATGTTTGAAAAGTATCTTGTTTTTCATTGCATTTAATCAGAGTCATACACAATAACTACCAGTCAAGGCTTCTAAGAGTTGATAGACAGTCATTCCAAAGCTAACATCCTGCTGTTCAGGTGGCACACAAAACTTTATAGTGGGTGGAATGAATAATCCCCATGGTTCTTATAATTATGTATTATTAAATGTATGAATGTTTGCCTGCATGTATGTATATCTGTGTACTGTATGTGTACCTGGTGCTCACAGAGGTGAGAAGAGGGCATTGGATCTCCTAGAGCTGGAGCTATCAACAGCTGTGAACCACCTTGTAGGTGCAGAGGACAGAACCCTGTTCTCAGGAAGTGCAGCCAGTGCTCTTAACTATGGAGTCATCTCTCCAGCCTCCATAGTCTTTATTTAAAATCTTCTTCCCAGGTCTCTGGGATCTGGCTGGAACTTCATATTGGTGACAATTTGGCTAAAGTTTCTTTCCATCCTATAACTTTTTTTTCTCTACAGCCACAAACTCAGAGCAATCTGGTCATATTTGGCTGAGTCCTACTAGGGGGTAGGTCTACACCTTGACCCTGGAATCTTATTCTGGTATGACTCCTAGGGTGAGAAGGGACTTTTGCATCTGTGCCATATCTTAGAAGACTTATTTATAATCTTAAGTTACCTTAAAGAAAATCAGAGACCTTATTTTTTAGTTAGCTTGTATTTCTGCAAGATTAAGCATTAAATCAAAGTAATAGCAAAAAGCAGGGCATGGCTCCTTCTAGGCAGACCTATGAAGCCAAATATTTTAATTCTGGTCAAATTCTGCAAATGTAAAACTACAGAAAGTAAACAAAAATGGATGCTCTGGTTTATACATTCCATAGAAAGTATATTTTCTGTTCTGGGTGGTTGCCTGAAAGAGTTCACACCTACAGAAGCTACCAAGTAGAAACAGTAACTTGTAAGGTTATCTCTTTCCAGATTCCAGGAGTTTCACAGGCAACATGCCACTCAGTCTATGAGTCTTCTGTTAAGGTGAAAGGCAGGGATCATCAGTATTTAACAGCAGTTCTTAAATATTATCTTACAATGTATGGTGCATCAGCCAGTGTGTCATTGAAATATCAGAATTGGTATTGCACTGAGGAACTGAGATAATCGATGAAGCCCAAGACAGGTGACTATAATGAAGCAATTAAGAATATATTGGGGCAGGCAAAATAAGAGAGTATGACTTTATATTTTATGTCCCTGTATTTATTTGAGTTATTTTTTGTAGCTGTATAAAGATGTACATGTATATATAGATTTGTGTATGTAATGAACCAGATCATTATTCATACACACACACACACACACACACACACACACACACACACACACACACATATATGCACTAACATAAATCTATATTCATCTTGTATTAGAACATCTACAATACAGGCAGATTATATTTCTTCTCAAAGTCAAACCTGACTACTTTGGAAATACTGGAATAAATAAGATTAGTCTATTATCTATAAATTAAGTTTCCTAAGCTACTTATGAAAATTTACTTAGTATAAACATGGTGAAATCATTGGTGATTCAGTTATTTATGAAGGTCAATGGTACTATTCTGTATTCCCTAGTCTCCAGAAAACTTCCCGGATAACAATAAAAATGTACTTAGTATTTGTTGAATGAATGAACACATATTTTATATTACACATGACACAAAATTTTGGAGATGCAAATCTATTTAAACAGATGTTATGGTTATTCTTTTCATAAATTGAAATAAAGGAAACCTGAGAAGAAATTTACTCAAGTTGGTCTAGTTAGGTGTTAATTCAAATGGAATGATTTTGGGGGGGGGGCTGGGAGGGGTGTGCTCCATGATATGAGGACATAAGAGTTGAAAGATTCTATGACAGAAATAGTGATGAGAAAGGTCAAATCATAATCATGGCTCTGAAAACAGAGGAATTAGATACACACTAATAATTAGAATTGTTTCAAAGAACGTGAACGTGAGTGACTCAAAATACAGTACAATGGGCAAATTGAACTTGGTTTCCAGAGAGGGCCCAGTTGTTCTGCAGAACATAAGAAACTCCAGCACTCCACTGTTAAGGACATGAAAACAATTATTGTATAGATAGCTTTAGTCAAATTCCTCTTGGGAGGAAGGTGCCTAGCCACATGGGTAAATCATTCCTCCAGGGCAGCCAGGAAAGGGCACCCATTCACATCATTCTTGTCCCAGGAGACCATTTCCTTTTTAGCTTCTTCCTAGTGTATCAGGATCATTTATTTTTATAACTCAAATCTATATGTAGCCCTTGCTCACACTGCATATGCTACTATAAAACACCTTTCAGTATGCCTTCACTAAAATGGAGTGCTCTAAACAAATGCTCTCTTAGGGCAGTATCTCCTTAATATAAACTGCATTTAATAAAACTGGTAGCAATTGTAAAAAGAAAAGGATAAAGCATATTCATAAAAATGTCTGAAAGAAATTTGTGATTAATATTTTACAAGATGCTTAGATTTCAGATTCTTCTTTGCTGCTAAAGTTTAAGAGCATCCTCAAAATAGTATTTTCTGACATTACATCTTTAATTAAATTAATTTATACAGAGGATGTTCTACTGATACTGCTGTAGATTTCAATCTGAAAGTCTTACTGCCATAGACAGTGTGTGTTCAGACCTTGAGCAAAGTGGCGCATGGCACAAAGCTATCACTTGCATGAGGATATCTGTCTCCAATATGTGATCACTGAAATGGTCTTAAGGAATTTTTCTGCGCCTCAGACTTAATTTTTGTTTTTTAATTGGACTAAATATAAATGAGATAAGCTCAAACAAAAGTACATAGTCCTGGTTGCCATCATGAGATCATCCTCTCTGCTGTACACAGTGGCAGACCCTGACATCTCCTCTGAATGACTCTGTCCTGCTTGCTAGTTGTAGCTGTCTGAGAGGAGATGACGGCTGGCTGCGTGTGGCTGCTCATGCCTGTTAATCCAGACCAGCTTTGGCTGCACTGTTTTTTACCTCAACAAAGAAAAAAGGACACCATGTTTTTGTTTTTGTTGTAGGAAGTTTCCTCATCTATGTTCATAGCAGCCTTATTTGTAATAGCCAGAACTGGAAACCAACCAAATATCCTTCAATGGAGGAAGGGATTAAAAAACTATGGCATATCTACACAATGGAATACTACTCAGCTATCAGAAACAATGAAATCATCCAATTTGCAGCCAAATGGATGGAACTAGAGAAGCTCATTCTGAGTGAGCTAACCCAGACTCAGAAGGATGCACATGACATCTATTCACTTATAGTTGGATTTTAGCCATATCATACAGGATAACTATACTACAACCAATGCACCAAAGGGAACATGGACATAGACTTTTTTTCCTGTCAATGAGACACTTTGCCCTAGTGGTGCTGCCTTGTAGGCCCCCAGTGTATGAGGAGGCTCTTGGCCCTCACATGACTGCTGAACGGGGACGGGGGACTGATATGTAGGGACACTCCACTCCAGAGGAGTGGGATGGAAGGGATGGTGGTAAAGGGTGGGAGGGCGGGACTGGGAGGGGCAGAAAGAGGTCACTGTGATGGAGATGTAACCTGAAGTAACAAAGAAATAATTAAAAAAGATTATAATTTAATTACAATGTTTCTCTTCTTTCCTCCCTCTTCCCCCAAAGCCTTCCATATACCCCTTTTCTGCTCTCCTTGAGACACTATCTGTTTAAAAAATTATGAATCACATATTATCTCTCCCGGGGACTGAATTTAAAGCTTTGCACATATGAGGCTAGAACTCTGTGATTGGGATATATTAGATTATTATCCTGAGAGGAGATATTTTTTAAACCTAGTGTGTCACACCTTCAGATCAGAGGCAATCAAAGTTTTCCAAGAACATAAATGGCATGGGAATAGAAAGTCAATCAAATATTGCTGCAGGAAATACAACGGCTCATTAGGTAACCTAGCCTGTGCACACTGGGATACAATATTCTCCTTCAGACTATAAGCATGCTGCTTACTAGAGATCTAATAGAGAGAGAGAGAATGAATAAAAAATTTCTATATTGGTCAGAAGTCGAAAGCACTAACGCACAGATCAAGTGTGTATTGTCTACTGTGTTTCAGCTAGACCAAGAGGCCTTGTCAGGATTGATCCTTGCTATTTGTATACAGTTCCTGGGACACAGCAGCTGCTCAGTAACTATTTGTATTTGTTAACCTCATAAAGTATTACCAATAAACAAACACTATGATTTATTGATGCTTAAGCATTAAGTAACTCCTAGAAGAAAATTTTTCATTTTTTTTTAAATGGTTCACAGACTCTCATTCCTCTCTCCCAATGTGGAACTGCTGGATTAGCTCCCTTTGTTTCTACTCCTCCATTTCGAGGGATTTGGTTGAACACGGACATACAAGATCTGGGATTTTTCTCAGAGCAGGCTTAAGACATAAACCTGGGGTTACCAAAAAGGCCCTCAATGCTTTACCTCAGTCATAGCCTACTTAATGAAAAGGAGGCTGCTTCAAAGCACAGCTGAAAAGCACACATATCAAATGTCTTGACAGACGTTCTATCTGTCTCTTCTCTTGTACTACCATTCAAGTTTTCTGTTTCTTTCATGATGGGAAAATGGTGCACCAGACCAAATGGAAACCCCGAACATTAATCAAGTTCCATTGTATAATAAAAATTCTTTAGGATACAAAACATGAACTATACAAGAAAGAAAAAAATATGCTATTTGATCTGGTTATAAATTGAAAGTTTTGGATACTTTAGGAAAAAGGCAGCATGTATTGGACTTTATCCACGTGAAAATGATTACAGCCAGAAAGATTTAAAGTGTCAGTGGATTATGTGCTTTTCTTTATTTCTTTTATTTTTATTCATAGAGAAACTGAAGGCATATGGCAAAGTGCATCATTAATTTCTTATTAATTTTATAATATGAAGGCAACCAGTTAAAATAGTAGTGCTACGTCTTTAAATTACTGAACTCACAGGGCATTTAATGAGAGATTTAGCACAGCAGGGTTTCTGCTAAATTAAGTCATGCCTTCACATCGCAGTGGGAAAACAGGTGTATATTGGTTTAGAATTATGGAAGTGTTGACTAATTCTAAGGCTTGTAATCAAACAGCAAGGTGCTCTGTAGTAGTTTTTTTTTCAAGACTGTACATTAATCTTTTATGTCTGGTCCCATTTCTTCCTGTCTACCAAAGGCTCACAACTGAAAGGCAACTAATTTCATGTCTTCCCTGCAGTTGTTAAAGGTGATATTTGTAAGACAAAGCTACACATAAATGCAAGATGTGAGTTTCTATCTCAATCGACCACAAGTGAAAAGGCAAATGTAGCAAGCATATGTACTGTGAAAAGCTTTGAATCTTACTAATCATATCTGACTTCTCAAATTTTTTTTAACTTGCTTCAAGTAACTGAGTCTGTGAAATTGAGACAGAAAAAAAGAAAAATATTACACAAATTGTATTTTTCCAATGCGCAGTTTATTTATTTTAAAATTTAAAAAATTTCTCTTTATTTTATGTGTAAGGGGGCTTTGCCTGCATGCATCATGTGAACTATGTGCCTGGTGCCCATGAAAGAGGTCAGAAAACAGTATCAAATCTCCTGGGAAAGCCAGCATGTGGGTGCTGCGAATTCCACCTGAGCCTTTGGAAAAGCAGCCAGTGTTCTTAACAGCTAAGCCAGTTTTCCAGTCTCTCCCCCCAACTCCAAAATTATTGTTCTTAATTACAGGTTTTCAAAGTCTCTATTCTGGAATTTCACATCCAGAGTTAAGATGTCCTCCGCCCTAGTGCAGTTGTCAGCACCCCTGGGCATTTCAGGATATCTCATTCACACTCGCCCAAAGCTTCTAGTGAATTGTACTATCATCAAATGTTACTGGCAGGGAAATGGAAAAAATACCATCAGCTTTATATTTCCTGTTCTGTGTCAACACAAAGTCACAAACTGGGCAATAAAATATTGACCTGTAGTCAGTTCATTTTATCATCAAACTCTGGGTTTCTAGAAAACACCTTTTCACAGGAAGATAGCATATTGAGAACTGAACATCTACTCAATGGATGTAATCAATTGAACCAAATTACAGTATCTAATTACAGTATACCTTATATAATAAAGAGTAGTTCATGAGTAAAATTTTTTAATGAATCAAGAAGGAATTTTGTATGCTAACTATTATAAAGCATTCATTTTTATGAGCAGGAACACAAAGTAGTCTGGATTAGAGTCTGGACACAAAAAAATTAATTTCCTTCTATTTTTGATCAAGGCAGTAAATATTTGCCTACAACTTTCTAGAATTATATTGGAAAAATTCAACTTACATCAAGAATGAAGCTAAAATACTATTACTTTTTAAATCAATGATGAAAGAAGATTTAACAAAGCCATGTTACTAAAATCCCTTTGAAAGTCTTAGAAGTAGTTCCATAGAAGGGGTCTTTCTATCACTACACACTTGCTTTTCTATCCTTTCCTCAGATGAAAAACAGAAAAAACAAAGTGGTATGGCTGAATACCTATGTTCATTAACTTATTATTCTTGGTGATTAAGAAGTTAATATTTGGTTGAGTGTGACAACACCTTGCCTATAATCCCAGCACTAATCCAAAAGTTAGATGTCAGCAAGGGCTGGAAGACCTTGTCTCAAAAATCTAGCTACCTCAAAAGAAGCTTATATTCTGAAAATCTTTTCCTAAGCATCTTTCTACTACAGGCATTGTAAGTTTTCTTTTGGTCTAAGCTGAATTACCCAAATTCTATCTTTTGGGAAGCAGGAGGCCAAAATAGTCATGTATAACAGCATGTGATATACATGATGTACATATCAGTATATGATGCACATGGTTTGTATGTGTGTATAAGTACAGGCAAGTAACCAAACATTGAAATTATACCCTGAACCATAAGGAAGATTTTATACTTCTTTTCTTCTTACTAAAAACACATTGTTTTTTTTTTTTCTGAATCAGGGTTTCTCTATATAACTCCCCTGGTTGTCCTGGAATTCACTTTGTAGACCAGGCTGACCTCGAACTTACAGAGATTCACTTGCCTCCGCAGTAGTAGGATAAAAGGCGTGCATCACCCTACCTGGCTACCAAAACACATTTCAATGACATCATGGTACTTGGTGTGATTATCACAGGTCCTTTATTATAACCGACACATCTCATTATGTTATTAGGTTAACTCACTAGTAACATTTATCACATTTAGGTAAATGGAGAAAATATACCAAATAAACAGCAACAGACAATTTGAACTACCACACAATATATAAAAGCTCCATGAAAATCTGATAAAGCCTTGTGAAAATGCCATACATGACATGAGCTCATTTCTAGTGGATTGTATTAATCATCAGCTATTACTGGGAAGAAGATGAAAACAAGCACTGTGAACTTCCTATGTTCTGTTCTGCACCAACACGAAGGCACACATTTGGCATTAAAACACTGACTTTGTTAACCATCATTGACTGTTTAGAAGCCATTAGGAGCGTTAATATTACGTCTATACAGAACACATTTAGTCCTTTCAAATGAAAATCTAAAGACTGAAATTGAAAAGGGGATCCTGGAGAGTACAGCTTTTTCTTCTCTATTTGCTTATATGTGTGTGTGGATATCCCACCTTTAAGATCTTAACCCACCATTGAAAAGGGGATCCTGGAGAGTACAGCTTTTCCTTCTCTACTTGCTTATGTGTGTGTGTGGATACCCCATCTTTAAGATCTTATGTATACAGTGTTCTGTCTGCAGGTATATCTGCAGGCCAGAAGAGGGCACCAGATTTCATTATGGATGGTTGTGAGCCACCATGTGGTTGCTGGGAATTGAACTCATGACCTCTGGAAGAGCAGCCAGTGCTCTTAACTGCTGAGCCATCTCTCCAGCCCCACCTTTAAGATCTTAACCCACCATTGAAAAGGGGATCCTGGAGAGTACAGCTTTTCCTTCTCTATTTGCTATATTTGTGTGTGTGAATATCCCACCAAAAACAAGATAGAAAGAAGACAAGTTGAAAGCCCACATATTGAAGCTTGACAAGGCCAACCAATAGGAGGAAAAGAGACTCAACGATCTGGCAAAAGAATCAGAGGTACACCTGCTCTCACCATTAGGAGTCCCACAAGAACAAAAAGCTAACAGCCATATAACTCTCATAATTGTGGCCTATTTGCTTCTGTTGTTTTGTATTTGTATTTATAGTTAAAAGAGAAGAACCATTTGTTGGACTGAAAGGGAGAGCTGTTGGGGGGAAAAAGAAATACCTTAAACTAAAAAAAAAAAAGGGAAGAGGATGGGGGTTGAGGGGGAGGAGGGTGGAAGGGTGGGACTGGAGGGGGGAGTAGGGAGGGTATTGTGATTGGGATGTAACTTGAAGAAATAAAAAATAAATTATTAAAAAAAAAGATCTTAACCTGCCCAATACTCTTTGGCAGCTGCTGTACACAGGAGGGCCACTCTGATGTCCTAACCAGGGGATATGCTATTTGAGAGTTCTTCCCTTCAGGGTTCATTCCAGCCCTTCCTTGTGGGCTGGCCAGCTATTCTGGCTATTGCAGAGAATGGAGGGGTCAGCACATACTCCTCAAAAGACCAAATCCATTTTTGGCACAAAGAACTCAAAACTAGAACCTTTAGTTGAAAGGACCATTTTCAAGCAATAAAGTGATTTTGGTACAAAAGCAAACCGACTCACCCCAGGTAAAGTTTTAATATTGTGCAGTGCATTCTGGGCCTCAAGTGCAGCTTTTCTTGTATAAAATGTTACGAAACAACAACCTACAGAGAGAAATGAAAAGGTTTTAGAAATTTCTTTGAAGGGTTTGGTTAGATATAATGGAGACTGTGGCGAACAAATAATCTACTTAAAAGGATGCACAATTTAAAAATAATAAAGCTCACGAGAGCAGTAATAATAACAGTTCAAGCATTTACACAGTGACTTTCAACCTAAATCACATTTATTAACTTTACCATCATTGGAGATCAATTCATACCTCCTGGCATGGCACGAACCACATGGGATACAACTATTTAGAAATGAAAGTAGGAGGTAGAAGAGGGAGGGCAAGGTGTTAATGGTACTTGGACCACAGCACCTGCAATAAAGAGAAGTACTTACCCACAGTAGCGTTAGCATACACTTATGTTATGTGCAATTTTCTTAGAGTATCTCTAGAATCCCACACGAATAAAACACTTTGTAAGCTTAGAGGTTTGGAACTGGATAGATAGGAAGGTTGTTTCTTAAAAGCTGGGATAGTGAGTGCTGTGTTCTCTTATCTCCACCACAGAGTGCACAAAGTCAAGTGCTATGCATAGGAACCCTCAATTCTTGTTTGTTAAAAAACGATTAGCTCACTTAAATCATCTTAAAATTAACTTCAGCCAGGCATGCTAGTGCATAGTGCACGTCTTTAATGCCAGCACTTAGGAGGCAGAGGCAGAGGCAGAGGCAGAGGCAGAGGCAGAGGCAGAGGCAGAGGCAGAGGCAGAGGCAGAGGCAGACAGATCACTTGAGTTTGAAGCCAGACTGGTCTACAGTCAGTTCCAGGATAGCCAGGACTACATAGAGAAATTCAATTTTGAAAACAAGAAGAAAAACAAAACTGAAAACCCGCCCAAAACGAATGGATATGTATCCAAACAGATGCAAGCCACATGTAGCCCATGCTATATAATGGCTGTGGCACATGTCTGGGTTCCTTATTTCTAGGAGCTGATATAAACCCAGATCAAAAATATCCCCTTTGCTCCCCAATGCAGGCAATCACACACCTCTTTCTTTTTCTTTTCTTTTCTTTTTTCCTTTTGGTTTCAACAAGCCCTGGCTGTTCTGGACTCATTTTGTAGACCAGGCTGGCCTCAAACTCACAGAGATCCTCTTGCCTCTGCCTTCCGAGTGTGGGAATGAAAGCTCAGATACCTCTTTCAAACCAACCTTCTCTATCAATCTTTGATCATTACCCCAGTGATCTGAAAGCTTGCCTGTCCCTTTCTTCAACTTATAAAGATAATAGTTATCATCAATATACAATTTCTTAGCATAATCAGCTTGGAAAGAGTAATATATAAAAACTTTACAAATTACCAGCTAAAGTTACACAGTGAGATCCTGTCTCAAAACAAAACAAAATGAAACAAACCAACAATCCAACTATCCCCCAAAAAACCCTTTACAAAATTATTTAATTAGTCTGTTAATTATATGCTCAGGCCATAGCATGAGGAACAAGTTGTAGGAGTTAATTCTCTTTCTACCACATGGATCCCAGAAGATCAAAGAAACTTAGGTTGTCAGGTTTGGTTGCATGTACCTTACCCAACAAGACATCTTGTTGTATCAACTTTACAAATTTAAAGAAAAAAAGATTCTGTCTTTCATCTGGGTTGTCTAGTAAGTTTGAGATTGTTACAACCCAAAAGTGAACTTTTAGCTTTGATTTTATAGACATGTCTCCCTGCAGCTCTCTCTCTGGAAAAGAGAATTAAGAAGTTGTTTGTACTGTGGTGTATTGGCATTCTCTCACTTTGTGATTTCGGTTCCAACTGGTACCTGGCTCCTCCATGCTCCCTATGCTGAACTAAACTATGGGAAGTGAAACTACCTACTACTTCTGAAAGGTTATAAAGGTCAGATTTTTCCTTTGTTCTGGAGATTGGTCTGAAACTTCTCAAAGCCTCTGATCTGGAGATTGAAGCTAGTCTCCGAAGGGGCTTCTCTGGCCTCTCCCCACCACCCCACTTGTGTCTTTCTCTGTCTCTCCCCTATTTCTGACATTCTCACTCTCAATGAAGTTCTTCTCCATTCTCTAGTGGAAACTTTCTCCTTCCTTCTCCTCTCTAAAGTCCATCCATATATTGTATTGTTGCTGTCTGATGCCCTTCAACTCTATGCACCCCGTTTGTCTTAGGGACTTTACATTAAAATAACCCTCATTGAAGGCCTTTGTAGACTAACTGTAGGGTTCCAGGCCAGCCAAGGTACACAGTGAGACTGTCTCAAGAAGCAAAAATCAAACCCAACCAACCAACCAACCAACCAACCAATCAACCAACCAACCAACCAACCAACCAACCAACCAACCAACCAACCATCCAAAAACAAAGTTCAGGGTTAAAAATAAAAATTTAGGGCCAAGAATATACAGATTAGCCTAGAGAATGGAGAAATGAATGGGATTAAAAATGAAGATTGAGTGTATACCCAGAAGTGGTATGGCTGGGTCCTGAGGCAAGGTTATTCCTAGATTTCTAAGATATCGCCAGACAGACCTCCATAGTGGTTGCACAAGCCTGCACTCCCACCAGCAATGGAGTAGGGTTCCCCTTTCTCCACACCCTCGCCAGCATGCGCTATCATTTGAGCTCTTTATCTTAGCCATTCTAACAGGTGTTAGATGGAATCTCAGGGTCGTCTTGAGTTGCATTTCTCTGATGATTAAGGATGTTGAACATTTCTTCAGGTGTCTCTCGGCCATTAGGGATTCCTCCTTTGTGAATTCTCTATTTAGCTCCATCTCCCATTTTTTGATTGGATTATTTGGTTTCTTGGCATTTAGTTTCTTGAGTTCTTTGTAGATTTTAGATAATAGCCCTCTGTCAGATGATCTTCCCAGATGATGTGTCATTTGCAGCACACATCAAAGGGGTTAGCCCTCTTGTGGCAGTGCTCATTCATGGAACTGCTCTTTAATGGGGGTATCAAGAAAAGCCTTTCTCTCCTTCAAGAAGAGCACCAAGTATCCCAGGGACTCCGAGGATCACCAGAGATGGATATAGTTTGAGTCATGTGCTTCAAAAAGTTCCAATCCTTTTATTTCAGCTTTATGTTCTTTTTTATGATGCTTCATATTTTTCTAATTTGCTCACTTGACACTGTCTAATGAGTACTTACACTTCATAATTTTTCTCATACTTATCTATTCATTCAGGAGTTTCTGCCAGTGACAACATCTAAGTTGGGCCTTTTAGAAAACTCAAATTTAGAAAAGACAATCACAACACCCTGGTCATCTCCTGACATTGCTGTCTAAATTACATCAACAACTCATTGAGTTAATAAAAGTCAGAACAGAAAAAAAATCTAATCATTCTTCATGTGCCCCACTTATCAGCCGCTCTCTACTGTCCTTCATCAGGGCTTTTGGCATTTACAGGAATTGGTACAATGATAAATTTTGAGAGGTGATCTCAGAACCCAATATCATAGTTTCTATGTCAAGCTTAATGTTTTCACTACTGATTATTCTCTTCTGGTGATGCCGTGTATATCTATGGCATGCGCCAGAGTGTGTGTGTGTGTGTTAAAATTGAGTCTTTTTTACAGACCACTAACAACTCACTAAGAATTCATTCTGCTGTTAAACTTTTAACAACCCATCACTCTATCAGAGAATGTGGGAAGGGAATAGAGCCATATGCATGGAAGATCTATGGGATACCCAGTGTATGAAGGCATTCTGTGTGCAGGTTCAAGAAGAACATCCCTGGGTGTCAGAAGGCAGCAACACAATGCAGGCCACGGAGGACACTGGAAAACACAGAAAACCATTTATTTCCAACTTCGCACCTGTCATTCTACCTACCTCTTCTCATAGACCAGGCAAGGGCACTTGGAGCCTTTCATTGCCTATATTCTTAGACACGGCTAAGTCTAGCAATACAGTAGTGTATGTTTGGCTGGTAAAGCAATCTGTCATAAGTACTGTAACAATGAGATTTGACTATACCATCATATGTCAGAAGTTGAGAGTCTAAACAGGGAAGTCAGTGTCTATTTTTTTAATGTTTATTTATTACTTCAAGTTACATCTCCATCACAGTCCTCTCTCTCCATCCCTCCTGGGCCTACCCTCCTACTCTTTCCCCCCTCTCCTACCTATCCTACTCCTCTGGAGTGGGTTGCCCCTACATATCAGCCCCCCTCAGTTCAACAGTCATATGAGGGCTAAGACCTTCCTCTTGCACTGGGGTCTATATGGCAACTCCATTAAGGCAAAGTGTCCCACTAACAGGGAACAAGGACTATGTTCCTGTTCCTTTTGGTGTGTTGGTTGTAGGATAGTTATCCTATTCTAACTACATGGCTAAAATCCAATTATAAATGAATAGATGTCATGTGCATCTTTCTGAATCTGGGTTAGCTCACTCAGGACGAGCTTTTCTAGTTCCATCCATTTGGCTGAAAATTGCATGATTTCGTTATTTCTGATAGCTGAGTAGTATTCCATTGTGTAGATGTACCACAGTTTTGTTTTTTCTTTTCTTTTTTTTTTCTTTATCCATTCTTTGGTTGAGGGACATCTGGGTTGTTTCCAGTTTCTAGCTATTACAAATAAAGCTGCTATAAACACTGATGAGATGTCCTTGTGGTTTGGTGAGGAATTGTTTAGATGTATACTCAGAAGTGGTATGGTTGGGTCTTGAGCTATCCAAGTTTTCTAAGATATCACCAGACTGATTTCCATAGTGGATGTACAAGTTTACACTCCCACCAGCAATGGAGTGTTTCCCTTTCTCCACTACATTTTCAGTAACAGTTTCTGCTATCATAAAGAATTTCTTTAGGCATTTTCCCATCTTACTTGTGGAATAATTTGAGACACTGTTAAGGGTTTTTCTGTTTCCAAAGATAAAGATCCTAACAGGTCAATAGATACACTTGTGTGCGTGCGCGCGCGCGCACACACACACACACACACACACACACACACACACACACACACACAC
>CAJQZJ010009351.1:2723355-2745656 GCA_907164525.1 Lophiomys imhausi | reverse complement strand
ACACACACACACACACACACACACACACACACACACACACACACACAAACACACGCACACACTTAAAAAACATAAAGAAAACACTCAGTTTTACTGAAAGACTTTAATTTTATTATCAAGTACACTTATTCTCAAAGAAACCATCTAGGTTACTGCAAATCTTTTCAAACCACAGATATTTGTCTAGAAAATCTGCACTTGGAAATTCTTGGTAATAATATCCACAGCATGGGGAAGTACTGCTTGTGTAGAGATAACCAGTTTATATACTGGCTTGCTCTGATTCCGGAAGGAGTTAGATTCTTCAATGTGAAAGGTAGTGTCAACACAGTACGAGAAGATGATACTAACAGATCAGACTTTAAAATTAATTTTTCTCTTAATGAAAGTGACAACAAACTTTTCAGGGAAATTTCACCCGAGGTTTCTAAACCTAATGCATTGGAGAGGGTTACTACTATGAGCTTTGGAATTACCATTTTATTTTTGAAGGTCCATTTCTTTAAGCCCTTGACCCTAAATTATGGACAGTAAGCTAGATACTTTTTAAAATTTGATATTGAGACATGCCAGCTCCTGACAGCACCCCCTCCCCCATTCTACTCCAAGTAGATGATGAGCATTGAAGAATCTCCATTCAGTGATAGCTGAACTAGTGGCAAGCTAACCACTGGGTAAGAAAAATCCCTTGCTTCAACTGTAGACAGAATGCTGTCCGAAAAGGACAAAACTTGTAAGTAGTTAAGTCGACAGCCTAGCTCTGCCAAGACAGGGTGGGAAAGGCCTTCATAATTCCTGCTTTACAATTAATGTCTGTTAGAGATACTGGGACAAAAGGCTAAAGATAGATGCTCCAATGTTATAGAGAGAAACCGGGGACTGTCCAGGCAGCCAGTTGTCTGTCATTTCTTAGTTTTGAAAGTTGTTTGCTCTGCACTTCCTGTTTATTCTGATATATTTATCCTTCTCAGGTCTCTGATGTGGTTGAAGAATAATAGTTATAGTCTCACAGTTAAGTTTTAAGTTGTTTAAGAATTAAAAGTATGTTTTAGTCTAAGATGATGTTTTTAAGTTGGTAATGCAAGTTAGGATGGAAACTGAGTTATGTATAGAACTTTAAACTCATCGAGATAGATAGATAATAGAATATGCTTATCAGTTGTCAAATATGTATGAACTGGACATTGGGAATGTATGTTATTCCTTATAATTTTCACAATTGTTTTCTAATTGTTCTTATTTTTTCTATTGTATTTATTGTTATAAGAAAAAGAGCCTTTTATTGGACTAAAAGGGGGAGATGTTGGGGAAAAAAAGATATACCTTAAATTTAAAAAAAAGAAAAAAATAAATTTGTGTCTGTATTTAAAGAATCTAAGTATAAAGACTGGCAGCCAATGACTTGAATTTTTAATTACTGAAATAGTAAGTTACTAGGGTCAGGAAAAAAATCTTAGGTCAAATGCTAACAACATCCATTCTCCGTTGCCAGAGCCAGTCCCATTTGTTTTGGTGTTAAGGAAACAGGTCTCAAAATATTTCCTGCAGTCACCAGCCTGGTCCAAAGACAAACCCTTCTACAGTAAAGTGTAAAAAAAAAATTTAATTAAATTACATTGGGCACTATTTGTAGAAATAATTATTTAAATTATTTAACAGTATTTATATTATCATTAATTGGTTTGGCAGCAGTTAATCTTTAAGCAGCCATTATAAATGAGTACACAAAGAGGCCACACCTGGATTTTAACAAGCCTTGGCCTGAATTGAGCAATCTTGGCAGACCTAAGCTAGCTTTTAATTCTGATACCCAAATATGACCCTATATATACATACGCCCCCTTGGACTGCCATTCTCCACACTATGAGGATGTTGCAGGCCATGGGAATGAGGTTCTTTTTTCTAACCCATGGTGTGTGTCTTCCTTCTTCCTGCTCCTGGCTGGACTGCATTAATCCTCTGTCTAAAGCACAGGCTTCCTGTTCTAATCTCAGGAAGTCCCACCTTGCTCTGTCTTTGCCCAGTCTCAGGCCTCAGCATTTTATTTAACCAATCAGAGTCAATGTAAGTAACAGACAGCAAGCACGACCAATTAATTAACATTTAGAATGCTTAACACCACCCCATCAGTAAAGTGCTCCTTAAATGGAAAAAATGGTCTATTTGGAATGTTCATATTCTGTTTTATTTTTTGTTTGTTTTTTTGAGTCAGGGTTTCTCTGAGTAGCTTTGGCTGTCCTGGAACTTGCTCTGTACACCAGGCTAGCCTTGAACTCACAGAGATCAGCCTGCTTCTGCCTCCTAGGTGCTGGGATGAAAGGCGTGCACCATCACCACGCGACAGAATGTCCATATTCTTAAACCAAGACTTTAATATGGAAAATTGTGCTATCTTTTAAAAACTATAGATGACTATGGAACTCGAGAACCAAGAAGAGAAAGTGAAAATTAATTTTTCTGTGTCTAAAGTAGTGTTGGAAACAAATATTTCAGATTTGAAGCTTACTGTGTTGTATACTACTTAGGTATTTAAGAGGCTTATCCATGTTTCCCAGGTTATTCAACATCATGAACATAGGAAATCTACTTTGTTTTCTAAATCGAAGCAAATGTACATTGAAAAATAGCTATAGAATGACCATTTAAAGCCTACACTTGTGTCTGCCCCCTCCCCAAACTAATAGTCCTAGGAGATAAATTCAATTTAAGTTATACTGGAATTCCAGGTCTCAATAGTTATCATGTAAGCTAAAATTTTCTTTACAAGCTACCTTTGAATTCTGAGGGACTGTGAGATCAATGGAAAAGTGGTCTATTTGGAATGTCCATATTACTATTTTTTTCTTTTTTCAAGACAGGGTTTCTCTGGGCGCTTTGGCTGTACTGGACTTGATTTGTAGACTAGGCTGGCCTCAAACTCACAGAGATCCAACTGCCTCTGACTCCCAAGTGCTGGGATTAAAGGCCTGCACCACCACCACCTGGCAGCTATTTGATTAATTTTTAAAAGCAATGTTAGGATTGATCTTAAACAAAACAACCCCCCCCAAAAAATAAAAAACCCAAACCAACATAAAACCCTAAAACAAAAACAAAACAAAAAAACCCCCACAAAACAAGTGTATTGCTCAATGGTATAAAATGTGACTATACCTTTATTGTTTCAAGGTGGAAAACAAGGACAAAATGCCATTCTTAGAAAGTACAGAGATGCTTCAGGAAGCTATTTGGTACTCCGGAGAGCCAAAAAAGCAGCCCTTTCCTCAGCCAAATCTACCTACCAAGAAGACTTGCCCTTGCCAATGAAAACATATCAGATGCAGTTATTAGCTTGTGACCTTGGTGGTTAAGTGCTCTGTGTGTTCATTCATTGTAATGTGTTTCTAACATGAGGTTGCTTATGAAAGATGTGAGGCATGATTTTAAAAGTGGTATTATTAATTTCACAAGCTAGCATTTAAGACTTGGCCCCCCATCTTTTAAACATATCCATGTGCTCTTGCTTATGATTTAAGTACTGTGGCTTTCTGTGCTTGGATAGGGAACTGGGAGGGCTACAGTTCCTTATGGAATAAGCATAGAGACAGCAGAAGGCATGAAAATGCAGCAAAAAAAGCAAACCTTACTTAGTTAAAGTAAGAAATTGCAAGAAATTAGAGTATACACTCTCCTTTAATTACTTTTAACCCCCAAAGTAAGAAAAAGAAAACAAGAGGAAATAAAGGCAGCATTACATTCTGTGGCTTTTAAGTCTTTTCTGTAAGATCATATAATTTTATAAGCTGACTCTTCCAGTCTAGCCTTCCACTGCTCCCATTTTGCAGACTGTTTCCAAACATCTACTTAAAATTCTAGGTATGGTGGCACCTATAATTCCAGCTCAGGGAAGCTGAGACAAGGGAATCTCTATTAGTTTCAGGCCAGGAAAATCTCGTCTCAGAAGCAAAACAAACGAAAGACTCAGGAAATTTCCTGAGAATTACTAACAGGGAAGCATCCTTCCAAGGCACGACCTATCATACACAGCACAGGAAGACTATCCCTCAAACCTTATTTTAAAACACCCGAGAGATGCTTGAGGCTCCTTTTATATCACCTAAATGTCCTTTTATAATCCAAACCTAACTTGCTTTACATGTCTCTTAGTCACCCAAAACACTCCTTTCCTTTTCAAAAGTGGGATTTTCATAGCTAAAACAACAGCTGCCCCAAACAAACACCCCATCCTGTACAAATCAATTTTTAATGAAACCTTGGACAATTAGCTCAGGTTTATAGAATTTGATGTAATTGGCACCTGATGTACTAAGTACTACCATATGGCCATTCCCTAGATATACAAAGATGTGCTATTTGCTTTTAGGGCTTAAATCATGTGGGCACCACTATCTGAAATAACAAATGCCATACTTGTTTCTCTGGCTGCCTGAGTCAGGGGCCCTGTGCTTTCCAACAATTCTGAATCACTGCAGGCAGGGTCTCTCCTACACAGCAAATCAGAACTAAGTTCTCAGCTAATCTGGAATAGGAACACTGATCTTATCCAGCTAAGTGGCAACCCCACACCTCCCCTCAGATTCCACCTGAGAAGTATGAACATACTTCTATTAATTGCTTAGGAGATAGATCCAGGCTGAAGCCAGCTTTTTCCTGCCCCTTCCTTGGAGGAGGCATCCTCTCTAAGTCTAAATAGCTTTCTGAAGAAAGGCTTGTTTTTTGAATCTTCTGTCAGGAAAAAAACTACAGGTTTTTTTCATTGTTGTTATTTTTAAAAACCTCCATTAAATCTGCATTTTCTAGTCTTCTGGCAAAGAAACTGAGGCCTGAAGTGTGTATTGTAACCCTTCCTAACCCTTCAATCTGTAAATTTCAAGTATGGCTCTCAACTGACAGAAAAGATCAAGACTGAAACTGCAAGGACCTGCTCTCTCTTTGTCTGGGTTTTCTGGAATAATCTACTTACACTAAATCCTGTAAAATGTCTGACACGTAAAAATACCTGAAAACTGTTGATGGCATCTTTCTCCCCCTCATAGGACAACTACTACATTTAGCTGTTTCTTCGACTCTCTCTCCCCAGTTTCCAGGGTTAGGAAAGTATGCTTACTGCTGAGGTGCATGCTTGTTTAGGTCCCAGAGGGGACAGTGCCAATGAAGAAAGCAGTTTCTTTTGTAACAGAAAATGCCGTTTGACTTTTGGAATAAAAGAGAATAAGCAAACAGAGGATTTCATTACATTTACTATTTTCCAAATACTAAGTCTAGTATTTGGAAGTAAGGAGGGCCAAGTTGTTACCATGAGGAAAAGAAAGGAAAACAAACAACAAATAAACTTAACTAGGGTGAAAAAATAACAAGCCATTAAGGAAAGTCACACTGAATGGCTTTCCTAAGGTCACTGTGGCTGGCCCAATTTACTGGCCAGTCACTTTCCCATGTCATCCTGGTGAGATAAACTAGAGGTCAGTAGGGATGGCAGTAATGGCTCTTCTGTAAAGAGGAAGTGAACCAATATACTTTAACACACATCAAGGAAGACACATTAAATGCTGTATATGACAGTTATGTCTTAAATCCAATTAAAGAGGATTTAACTTCTAAAGTACTGAGAGATCTCATTAAAACAAAGCTTCTAATATAAGTTTTTTAAAAAAAATAATATAGATTCTCTTGAGGACTGAATGGCATTTTGATTGGGGATCCAGTGACAGAAAGAATAGGTTAAATTGCTATCCGTTTTCGTATGAACCTCAATTTTAACATACTGGATTATTAGATGCCTGTAGGTCAGGGTACTTTCTTCAGTCTCAATTGCATGGTTTATTCGGTTAGTATGTCAGCTTATATTCAAAAGAATATAGGCCCTCTAATGCTAGTCTGGTTAAATTGCAACCCAGCCTTATGCCTCAGTCTGCATAGTGCTGCCAGTGTTCTTTTATTATAATTTTTAATGGATGATCTCTTATATATTGGTAGTCTGAGCTCTGCAAGGGGCAACACAAACAGAGCAAGGCTGTTTATTTTTTTGTTGTTTTAAGGATCTGTAAAGAAGATGTTACAATTACTTCCATACTTTGGTCTTTACATAAGAAAACGAAGAGAGAAATACTTTGCGTATGGAAATTATAATGTTAACTGAAGTAAAGACTGTACTTACTTCAGACTTTTTATTGCCATCTATGAACCCTTGAGAGATAATATTTACAAACAGTTTTATTTATTATTATTATTATTTTTGAGACAGGGTTTCTCTGTGTATATCTTACTATCTCACTCTGTAGACTAGGCTGGCCTTGAATTCACAGAGATCTGTCTGCCTTTGCCTCCCAAGTGCTGGGATTAAAGGCACACCCGGACATTACAGACAGCTGTGAACTGCTATGTGGGTGCTGGGATTTGAACCTGGGTCCTTTGGAAGAGCAGTCAGTGCTCTTAACTGCTGAGACATCTCTCCAGCCCTACAAATGCTATTATAATTGTTTCCACCTTACTCCAAAAAAGTAAGCCACCTGAAACAGTGAAATCATGTAACAAATAAATTTTAGAATCATGTAGAAAATTTCCCTGAATTCTCATGGCAGATGTGACAGTTTTTGAAGTAATACTGGTTATTTCTCTATTTCATTCATGATCTTTCCAGCAAATCTCATGTAGTTATGTGACATCCTGTGTCCTAACCACCCATATTCTCTGATTAAAGGAGACCACAAGATAACTTGTCAAATTCATAGGTTTGGGAAATTATTCAAAATGCCAAAATGGTGCCCCTGGGACACTACTAGGCAATCCAAGGGGTGAGGGGAAGAAACTTATCTCTAAATTGTGAATTAGATGCAGATGTCTGCATCTAATTGTGACATCAACAAATAGAATCTTGATTTTACTCGTTTGCTCATTCAAGTTTGGTCATAATGTCCACTTCCACTGGACAATACATCTGGTACATCAAAGAGATCTATTTCTGGAAAGGCACCTCCAAGAGGAAAGTTACTTCAACTTCCTTCTCTCACAATGTGTTCAGGTGTTTGTTCCTTGGGAAGGAGACCTATACAGCAAACAACTGATTGTACAGTAACATTTTGACCTGCCAAACACAACTTAAGTCAATCTGGATATACAGAAGACTGTTTCTAAGACTTTATCCTTCAACAGGACACTGGTAAGAAAGTTCTGGTATACAGTATAGTCAGCTGCACAGTAGGACTTATATTAATCATAATGTGGAAGAATTTTCTTCATTAACCCATCTCTTGATGTTCCCTATGAGGTTGGAGTACAGGAAACTCAATGGCTGACTTCTGAACATAAATTGACTAAACTTAAGGAGGCTTCTTGAACTCTTGAGGTAGATGAATGGCCTCCTCCATGTGGGGTACATCTTTTTAAAAAATAATTATTTTAATTTATTTTTTTATGTGTATGGATGTCTTCCCTGCATATGTGTGGATTGTGTGTGTGCCTGATCTTTCAGAGGCTAGAAGAGGGTATCAGATCTCCTGGAACTTTAGTTAGAGAATGCTGAGAGCCGCTGTGCAGGTACTGGGTATCAAACCCCAGTCCTCTGCAAGAGCAGTAAGTGTTCCTAACTTCTGAGCCATCTCTCCAGACCCCATGGAGTACATCGTAAGGCAGATGATGGTGGCAGACAAATCATCAATCTCATTGATACCTATGACAAAATACGCTGAAGGCTCTTTGGATGGTTTTCTTGCCTGTCTTCTTCCTCTAATAAGGACAAAACTGCCCTGCTATGTTTTAAACTGTGCTCTTAGTAGGAATTATAGCATCACTAACCATTTCCTTTTTATGTGTTACAGATGCTCCCTCCATGGTGAGCTAAACACAGCACCACCCACATGGCTATCTTCTGCTCTGGATCATAAGTCCACAGATCAAACTCTCTCTCAGGCACTGACTGTTGCCTGTCCCCCATTATCCCTTCTGTCAGCTAGAAGCAGTTGAGAGTGGCTGACATCCCCAAATCCCTCAGGGTAACTTCAGAGAGTGGGGAATGAGGGACTAGGAGGAGTTGGACGGATTACCAGGTAGGAAGACAGGGAGAGGGGTCTAGGTGGCAAATTTTAAGATGACAGCTTCTTCCTCACTGTCCTGACTTGAGACAAAAGCCAAGTCAGGTAAAACCAAGGCCTTGTAGGCTTTTGTCTTCCATCAGCAGACTCTCTACTAATGGACTGGCTCAACAATTTCAAGGCCAGATCAGGACATGTTACACAACAATTGTGAGACAATCAACTATTCTATATTTCTTCAAAAAGACCAACTCTAAATTAGGGGAGGAAAGCTCTTTATTTATAGACTTAAAAAAAAAAATCCAACAACCCAGCAGCTGAGAAGAGACTGATTTTCATCCTCCCGAGTCTCCCATCTGCTTTGCAGAAGATCTTTTCTTCTGTGTGTCTGCTGCATGCCTGAACTCCCTTATTCCCAATAAATGCCTTTCTGTAACTGCTGCTTCTGTCTCCCCCTATTTGTGTGTTCCAGATTTCTCCCTGCTACCTGTCCTACTTGTGACTTCTCTTGCCTTTTAGTTCTTTAATTGGTAGAGAATGAGCCAATCAAGACCCCTAGACTGTATCAGTTACTTGTCCCTTATTAGTGTCTCAGTTTGATGTCAGTTTGACAAATTACTTTACCCCTTTAAGCCTCTCATTCTTATTCGCAATGTGGGGTTAATAATAGGATTAAAACAGAGGAGATACACGAAAAGTTCTTCGAGAATGTTAGAGATTAGTATCTATCTTTAATTTATCCATCTTTTTTTTTTGGTTTTGGTTTTTTCAAGACTAGGTTTCTCTGTGTACCAAGCCCTTGTTGTCCTGGACTCACTTTGTAGACCAGGCTGGCCTTGAACTCAGAGATCCACCTGCCTCTGCCTCCCGAGAACTGGGATTAAAGCATGTGTCACCATGCCCAGCTAGTTTATCTATCTTTAATTAATCATGTTTCTCTAGGAAGCCTTAATCATAAACAGACTCTATGTAGGTTCCTTTTTGAGGCAAGTGGGGGTGAGCTACAGTCTTACTACATCTCTCAACAAATAATACTGAGATAAGAAAAGGCAGTATTGATAGGCTCACCACATGCTAAACTGTCTCAATGGGTCTCTGGATAGGAGGTAGGGAAAAGGGACCTCTTTTAAAGTGATGACCACGAGCTCTTTAATAGGGGTTAGAATTGATTGTACTGACTGGATTTCTGAAGTAATTACTTAGAATCATCCAAGTTCAACCATTTGCATGGCCTCTGAATACCCTGAACATCCAGTTATATGACCTCTAAACAGAAAATCAATTTTAATGGAATCGTTTTTGACTAACTTTCTTATTTAGGGTCCATAAAAATTTCCCTCAGTTGTACATTTTATAGCATGCCTCCATGAGGCATAAATTACCTGAAAGTTCTTCTGAAACAAAAACTGTTGCTATCCAATGAATACATCCAAATGTCATTACATAAAAAGACCTAAACCTAGCTTTGTCACTGTATTTTACTTCAACAACAGAGAAAGAAAAAGGCAGTTAGCCTGGGCTTTGCACAGGGATGCAACATTCTGGGTGCCAAGGACAAAAAGGGAGGAGGAAAGTATCAGGCAGGCGTTCGGGGCACACATTGCCAGGAATGTTAGGCACCTCCACAAAATGGAGTTCCCAGATGCTGAACTTCATTCTCAAGTTTCCCATGAAATAAGAAGATGCATCAAGAGGATCCCTTACTACCTGATAAACTTCTGCTTCTTGCTGTGACCCTGTGGTGACTTTATTCCCATGCTACTTAACCGGTCACTGTAGCTCTGTGAGTACCCAAGGCTCACTGCTCCAACTTGGGGCATATGCTGTCAGGTATGGCATATCAGAATACTGTGTTTTTAATTTTTTCAACTGATTAATTAATTTTTAAAAGTGTATATGGGTATTGCCTACACGGATGTCAATACACCAAGCACATGTCTTGGTGCCAGCAAAGACCAGAAACAGGGCATTGTTTCCCCTTGGACCGGAGATACAAATGGTTGTGGAGCTGTCATGTGGATGCTGGGAACAGAACACAGGTCCTTTGCAAGAGCATTCAATGATCTTAATCACTGAGCCAAGCTCTCCAATCCCAAGACACTAGTTTTTAAAATAAGTGTTTAATTCATCTAAAGGCCTTTCCCCATCTGCTCAACCTATAACATTATAATTTTCTTTTGTGCTTTATGTTCTATAAGTCTTTCCAATCTGGGCCACACAAGTGGTAAGTACTATTCTGGCAGCATTCCATTTTCTGAGAATGAACTGGGCATAATTTTTCAATTTCTGATTCAAGACAGTGTGGCTTAGCAGTTAGACAAAATACATTTGGTTTGATCCATTTAGTCACCTAGTATTTACACAGTGCTAAATCCAGAATCTGGACATAGAACACAGGAACAGAGGTAGGTTCCTTCCTTCCTTTCAATATCTTGTTTAGGAGCACCATGAAGACCACCCAGGTGATGGCATTTCTGAGAGTGGAAGGTGTAATGTTGATAGTGATTTTATCTTCTGTCCCAATCATTCCTCTCATTTTTTGAGATTTACTACAGATTGACATTAAAATAACATTTGCTAGTAAGAAACAGCACTGTGAACTACTTTCACAATGACCTAACCTACACTGTGAACAAACTATGGTGACAGGCTTTGACACAGTCTACACAGTGAGAATGTATTTACTGAGCCAGCCATAAGAGAGTTGTGAAAGAGGAAAAATGACCCCCAAAATTACATGGTTGGGGCAAAGTGACAAACTTTAGTTACACTGTAATTTTGAACAAATTATGCTTCTGATTTCCCTGTTTAACCCAACAGCTCATGTTGGATTAAAGAAAGAATTAGATCTTAGAAACACCCATCTAGTTTAATCTTCATTTCCAATAAAAGAAATAGAACCATAAAGAGGCGTTATCTTGAGAGCATCAGCATTGGTTACTGACAAAGTCTAGACAGGCTGACAGATTTATACTTTCCAGAGATTGAGACTTCTTCATTGTTCTAAATCTCTAAGTAGATACATGCTAAGTATGGCCTTCTGTTTTTCAGAAAATAAAATAAGGTGCAGCTGATTTTGGATAGAAGGAAACTGTATTGTTCCTGTACTTGATGCTCTACCTTCACCCCTATTTAGCTGTAGTTCATTTCTCATTCATTAGCAGGCAAAAAGAGATTTGTGTTCTATGAAAGAGAATCCTTCCCAAGAATACCTCAGAAAAGTAAAAACATCCTTGATTTCAGGGTTTCCAAAAACATTTAATGCCATGAACCAAGTGCCAGAACCAGAGTCTATAAGAGGAAGAACATCCCATCTATCAACTTTGCACACACTGCATGCATATCCAAGTAGTATTTGATTGAAATTTTTTTCATTTTTCTAATCATGGCCAATGACACTTACTCATTGTAAAAATTAAATTTTTACACAAAGGGAAAAGAAGTATCTCATGGGCTCCCGGTTCTTCCCCAGATGACTAGATGAAGGGATTCCCACACACTTTAGCCTTTTTGGATATCAGAGTCTTTGCTTCTATAGATTTTGCCCGAAACACACATTATTATGGGGTGTGAAAAACTTCTTATGAAAAAACAAAGAACAGCCAAGAGCTGAAAAGCTGTAGGTAGCAAGGATTTATTTGCATAGAAAAGCCAATGCTACTCCATTTTTATTTGTGCAGAAGATAAATTATAGTAACACTTCTTTGTGATTATAAGAGATTTCTCCACCACTATGGGTCTCATAGTTCTAAATATATTTTATAATAAGATCATCAATAGTTCAAGTAATTCAAAACAGTGAATATTCCAAACATCTTTCACCAAATCCTGGAATACTTTGGATGTTAGCGACAGTCGCACTTACTTTAAATCAATATAACCGTCTAAGGCTATTATTGAAGCTGGCTCGAATTCCCTGAATAAATTCCAGTTTGTCAAAGAGCCTTTGCTCATGTAGACTGGTGAGCCGTACATCACAGGGGGACAAGGACTCAAATTTACTGTGAAACCTTACAGAGTAAACAAACACCTTAAGCATATGTCATTCTTATTTGAAAGGCTATAACAGACAGGCTTTCCTGATTAAAACAAAAAAATAATCACTATTCATCCAGGGTATTTATGCCTTTACCTTCCATGATGGCATCCTGAGAGTTTCAACATTACGACGGACATAGGAAAAATTATCTTAAGATTTCACTACTAGTCATCTTTATCCATAGAGCTGTGTTAAAGAGCAGTCATAAGGTGGTATATTCTAAGTACTTGATATAAGCCATAGAATCACCTTATTTCAAAATGATTGGTAAACGTGGTCAACTAAATTAAATCAACTTATCTAAGCAAAATGCAGGCTTGAACAGATGTATCAGTGTTATACCTGTACAATGAAGCATGTACTTGAATTCTAAGACTGCTGACAAACACAGCACTCTTAGCAACAGATGTATGTAACACCTTTCCAAAACCTAGCTACTTCTTAAAATAATGTCTCCAAAACATTGCTGAAGATAATAATCACTTGTGGGTATTGGCATACTGTAGATTGTTGGAACCATGTGAGACTTGTCAGCTTAGAAATTTCAAGGACAAGAGTTGGAAGTCTTTGTGATAGTGACCCCTGCTATTCTAACTCTCTAGGAAGTAGAGATACAATCGAAAGGAATCCCTGTGGCAGAGAGGCTCTCTACTCAAACTCATTATGTTTTCCCCAAAGTGTCAGGGCACAGTAGAATATATGTGTAGTATAGTGGAGTATATGTGTAGTATAGTGGGGTACTAAAAAACACATTTGCTAGTTCCTAGCATGAGACCACATGCATCTAGGAGAATCAAGGAGAAATGACATTTGTTGCCTCAAGTCCCTGAAATTCTTCCTAGGAATTATTGTACAATATTTGATCACATTGTGAACCTCAAGATCATAAACTGTAAAAACCTGTTTCTAATTGTGGGATGGCTCAGTCTTTAATCCTAGAGCTTTCTGTTTACTGTAAACAAGTACTTGTGATGTCGATCTGTCCCAGCACACACCTTCAATCCAAGAGTTTTCTGTGCATAGGATTAAATAAAGTTAACCCCAAATCAAGGGGTGGAGCAAGAAACCTGATGACAGGGATTAAATAGAAAGGAGGGACACTGAGCTGAAGGGCATTTAAGACAATGTAGAGAAGAAGAAGGGGCTTTTTAGCTTTGGGCTTTTGGCTTTTCAGCTGGGTGCATTCTCTGCCTCTCTGAGCTAGCAGGGTTTTAACACAGCATCTGGCTTCTGAGTCTTTATTGGCAAAATCGAACTACTGGGATATTTTTGTTTTTTAAAACAAGAAAGTCTGAGAAACAATGAAAGAAAGAACTCCTGTGACCCTATCAGGATCCCAAAAGAATTTCCTATCAGGCAACACACAGCCACCACACTCTCCTGAGAACCATAGAAAGCAAAAGGAACCAAGGAACAAAATACCCACACAACAAAGACAAGAACAGATAAATATCAGCACCTAGAATTACAATCTTCCCAAACCCAGATACTCAGATTCCAGTGTAAAGACATAAAAACAGCTAGAGCCTACCAACCCTATCATAGCAGGCCCTGAGTATTCCAACATAGCTGAAGCACAAGAAAAAGACCTTACAATAGTCTTAATAAATATGATAGAGGGAAGTCCGTAAAGAGGAAATTAATAAACCTCTTTTTAAAAAAAATCTATGAAAACACAAAGAGTGGAAGAAAATGAATAAAACAATTCAAGACTTAAAAGTAGAAATAAAATCAATAACAAAAGCCCAAACTGAGCGAAATCTGAAAATGAAAAATTTAGGAGTTTGAAGAAGAACCTTAGAAATGAGCCTCTTAACAGAATACAAGCAATGGATAAGAGAATTTCAGGCATTAGAGACACAAAAGAAGACATGAATACCTGGGTCAAAAAATGTTAAATCTAAAAAACTCCTAGCACAAAACATCCAGGAAATCTGGGACACTATGAAGAAACCAAATCTAAGAAAAATAAGAATAGAGGAAGGAGAAGAAACACTGTTCGAATAAACAGAAAATATTATCAACAAAATCACAAAAGAATATTTACATAACCTAAAGATGACTATTCAAGGTACAAGAAGCATACAGAAGACCAAATGGACTGATCAGAAAAGAAAGTCCCCATTGAACATATTAATCCAAACACTAAACATGCAGAACAAAGAAAGAATATTAAAAGCTACAAGGGAAAAAGAGCACGTACATATAAAAGCAGTCCTTTCAGAATAACAACTGACCTCTCAATGTAGTTTCCTATCTGACCACCAAGGACTAAAGTGGGTGTCAACAACAGAAACCACAGGAAGCTTACAAACTCATGAAAACTGAACAACTCACTACTGAATAAAAAATGTCATTTGGACAAAATGGCAGCCTACAGAACGGAAAAATATTTTCACCAACTACACATCCAATAGAGGGCTAATATCCAAAATATATTGAACTAAAAAACAGGTATCAAGAAAATAACCCAGTTATAAATGTGGCAAAGATACAAACACAGATTTCTCAAAAGAGGAAACTCAAATGGCCATCAGGAAAATGCAAATCAGAACAACTTTGAGATTTCATCTTAAACTTGTCAGTATGGCTAAGACCAATAAAACAAGTGACATCTCATGCTGGTAAGCATGTGGGTTATGGAACACTCCTTTTGGGAGTGCAACCTTGTACAGCTACTAAAACCAGTGTGGCAGTTCCTGAGGAAGATGGGAATCAATTTACTCCAAGATCCAGCTACATTACTTTTAGACATTTACCCCAAAGACTCTTCTCCCCTCTATTGACCCATTTGCTCAACCATGTTCATTGCTGGTCTATTTATAACTAGAAATTGTATACACCCTAGATGTCCCTAAACAGAAGAATCGATAAAGTGTGGTTCGTCTACACAATGGAGTATCATTCATCCATTAAAAAATGAAACCATGAAATTTGCAGATAAATGGATGGAAGGAGGGGGAAAAATCACCCTGAGTGAAATATCTCAGACCCAGAAAGACAAATATGCTATGGATTTGCTTATATGTCGATGTTAGCTGTTAAGTCAATGATAAGCAGGCTACAGTTCATAGAACCACAGAGGGTAGGTATACAGTACGGGAGGGACTAACAGTGATAGATAGCTCTCATTAGGAAAGGAAAAAGAATAGATAGTTGTGGATGGATGGATGGGGGAGATGGAATGGGAGGAACAAGTGGGGAGGAGGAAGTGTGAGGAGAAAGGGGTACAAAGGAAGGAATCCAGGAAGAGCCAGCTAAAACTAAAAAACTAAAAGATAGACTCTTTTCTACCATTTTTTGAGAGGTCATATGAGAACCTAACACAGTACAAGTTTCTTAAAATATGTACATATGAAGACGATGTAAATGAAATTGCCAAATAATCAGGGAGTCCGAGTTCCAACTGGCCATCTCGTCATCAAATTAAGCTTCCAGTACTGGGATTGAGTTACATCTAATTGAGTTCTTGGGGTCTCGTGGGAATCCCCAAACAACCTAGTCTGTTGCCAAGACTGTAGGTTGCTCTCCACAAATTGACAGCAAGGCCCCATTGCTGAAAACATCTACATATCCAACTGAACATGGAGAAATTCCTCCATAGAGCCTCACCCCTATATTCTAGAGTCTTTCGCACAAGAAGGTACTCTGCATACTAAGAAAGGAGAAATATAAACACCAACCCAGCCACAGAACCTTTAATCTACAATGGTGTTCTGCCTGCAAGATATGCTAGGGCAATGGTGGCACAAAGCTTGTGGGAATAACCAACCAATATCTGATTTGACTTAATGTTCACTCCACAAGATAGAATTCATACCTGACACTGCTAGGGTGACAAAGAACTAGAGACTAGATAGCCCAGAAATGTAGAGTAAAACCAAATACCACTGTTCTACTGCCCCCCAACAAAACAAAACAACACAACACAAAACAAAACAAAAAACCAGCAGTAAAATGACCTCTAATGACATTCAGCTATACACATACATCAGTGTCTTGCTCACCCATCTTCAGAGAAGCTTTCTCCTTCAGCAAATGGGAAAAAATACAGATACCATGCAGAGAATTAGAGACCTTAGGACATTCAGCCCTAACTGGGATGTTCTTATTGAATTTCTCTCCTCAGGCCATAGGGAACCCCAGGGAAGAGGAGGCAGAAAGAGTATAAAACCCAGAGGGGATGGAGAATACCAAGAAACAAGGCCCTCTACATCAACAATATCAAAGCTCATATGAACTCACAGAGACTGATTTAGTGTGCACTGGGCTGCACATGTCTGCTCCAAGTCTTCTGCATACACATGGCGTCCAGTTAGGATTTCTATGAGTTTCCTGACTATGAAAAGTAGTGGGTCTCAGATTATTGTGCTTTCTCTCGAGCTCTTTTCCTTCTGATTTTCTTATCTAATACCAATGTGTTAGTTTTTGTTTTATCTTATTATCTTTTATTATTATTCCTTACAAGCCTGATTGCTAATGAGATAGAGAGGTAGTGGATCTGGATAGGGGATGGGGTGGGAGGAACTGGGAAGAGAAGAGAGAGGGGAACCAGGATATATTTTGTGAGGTAACAATGATATGTGAGAAAAATATATTTTAAATAAAATTAAAACAAAAACCAAAAAAAAAAAAACAAAAAAACAAAAAAACCCCTGTAGCAGAGAATACTGGCTGTCCACCAAAAACCCATTCCTTTTCCCCCACAATGTCAGGGCTACAGTAAAGTACATGCTAAAATCCACTTTTTTTTTTTTTTTTTTTTTTTTTAGTTGCTTGCATGAGGCCACATGCATCTAGGAGGATGCAAGTAGAAGTGACATTTGCTGCCTCAGGACCTGGCTTTTAATAGAACAGACATGACAGACCACCTCACATTCTTTCCTTTCTGTACCGCATGAATGGAGATGGCATAGCTAAAAGACAAAGATGTCTAGATCCTTGGAGCCTCAGGGGGGAGGCAAGCTGCCGATCTGTCAGAAGCACCCATGCAGGGTTCTTTGTTATTGTTTGAAGACAGGGTCCTATACAGCCCTGCCTGTCTTGAAACTCACTATGTACACAGGGTTGACCTTGAGCTCAGAGGTACACCTGCAGCTGACTCCTGAGGTTTGGGAGAAAAGGCCGGTGCCATTATGCCTGACTCATGCTGGATTCTTGATACCAACAGAAAGTAATCTACTCTGTTATAGCTTACTTTATCCTCAATAATGTAATACCCATTGGCTGAAAAAACTATATGGTAAGATAATGACAACTCAGAATAGGTCATGACATGCTGTATCCATTTCACCGCTCTGGCATAGTTTCTACTGACTATTGTAAATGGTTATTATTTCAAATATATGGCAAGGATAAAATTTGATTTTAGAATATTAAACAAGTACATAAAAGTTGTGTGGACAAAGACATTAATATGTTTAACCTATATTTATATTATCTTGGTGAAAATATCCTTTAAAAATAGGGTGAAATTCATAGGACTGAGAGAAAAATATACTTTCTGCTAATTATGTCCAAAATTTTATTATTTTTAATAATTCTGAAATTTTGTTTGCTCATAGGAAAACATTGGTGCATGTCAAGATTTAGTTCAAAAAACACAAAAATTAATTTCTATTCTTTCTTCCCAACTTATTCTTTGTTCTGTTAGTACTTTTAAAAGAATATTTATATATTCCTTCAAGTTACATCTCCATCACAGTCCCCTCCCTTCACCCCTCCCGGCCCCACCCTCCCATCTTCCTCCCCTCCTCCCAGAACTCATAATTCTTTTTTTTAATTATTAGGCCACAATTATGAAAATTATAAGGTATAACATACATTCCCAATGTCCAGTTCATACATATTTGGCAACATATTAATATCCTATTATCTATCTCCATGAGTTTAAAGTTCTATACCTAACTCATTTTCCATCCTAACTGGCATTACCAATTAAAAACATCTTCTTAGGCCTAAAACATCCTTTGAATTCCTAAGCACCTTAGAATTTAACTGTGAGACTATAACTATATAAGTCTTCAATCACATCAGAGACCTGATAAAGAAAAATATATCTGATTATAAAGAAAGTACAGAGCCAGCAGCTTCCAAAACTAAGCAGGTAAGTCGACAGCCTAGCTTGCCAAGACAGGGTAGCAAGTCCTTCATAATTAATGTCTGTCAGAGACATTGGGCCCAGAGCCTGAAGATAGATGCTCTAATGTATTGAGAGAAATTAGGGACTGTCCAGGCAGCCAGTTGTCTGTCATTTATTAGTTTTGGACGCAACTGTTAGTACTTTTTAATTTTAAAAATTATTGTATCATTACTTTTTTATTTTATTTGTAAAGGTTATTTTTGGTCTGGATGTTTTTCCTTGTACCATGTGGATGCCTGGTGACCCTGGAGGTCAGAACAGGGTGTTAGATTCCCTAGAATTAGGGTTATTGATGGTTATAAGTGCCTTGTGGGTACTGGGAATAAAATCCAGGTCCCTTGGAAGAGCATCAAGTAGTCTTAGCTATGATGACATCTTTTCAGATCTTTGCAGTACTTTTAAGCAAGCTGCCCTGGTGTTCACACTAAACTCTACTCCCTTCCTTCCCTGCTTTCTTAGACTATTAGTCATCTCGATGGTCCTAGAGACCTGAGAGACAGGTGTATGGCAACAGTGTTGGGTGAGGTAAGGAAGTTGAACTATAAATGCCTCACGAAGCCTGGGATGATTTGGCAAAGAAATTAAGAAGTTAAGTAGGATCCTCTGTGGTAAAAAGTTTTGATTTCTTTAGAAAAACAGTTGTGTTGAGTAAATGTCTTTTTTTCTTTCGGTCCCAAGTATGGGATGTGGGGTGCTTTGTCAAACACTGAGAAACAGACTCGTGAGAGAGGTGTGAAGAACATCCCCATGGTAGAGTGCGTGATGTTTTGCCAGCCAGAAACTGTCATGTGCAGAGAACATGGTTTTTGCTGAAAAACATCCTTTGATGGGCAGACTCCTTGGAGACCACATGATCTTGGTCAACAGGAAATATCTCATGTGGAGGGTGTGAGGTTGGCCGATTAGAAAGCATCCTTGTGTGGATTTAGAGAGGATATAAATGGAGGCCCTCAAAACGTAGAAGGGCTTTTGTTTGGCATTCCTTCTCATTGCTGCTTTACTTCAAAATACTCCAGACAAGTCTTTGCTGAAACTTGCTTTCTGCCAAGATTTGCTGCCAGTCATGACCTAGGATGGGCTGAAGATCATGGCTCCAAGCTGGGGTGTGGCAATTGCCATCACTATTGTTGCTGATACTGGGCCTGGGCAGCCACTGCCACTGATACCTGTTCTGGTGTATGCCGTGTGATTGTCTGCAGAAATCCTGACAAATTGCCCCAAGGAACTATGACTTAAAGGTCTATATCTTCTGTCTCTGTTAATATCCCTTTTCCTGTGCCTCAGGTGGGTGGGTTGGAAGGTGGATAGAGATATTAATATAAAAACAAATAAATAGTTTAAAAGTATGTCTTCAATTCCACATGATTTTTCTGGTAAATTATGAGCTATCAGATGGAGTTCTGAAAGTTCCTGTGAAGTATTCATGAATGTAAGTACATGTCCACATGACAGAATAAAAGAACCATCAAGGGGTGTGCTGTCAAGATTAAGAGAAATGGTATGAAATAAATAAAAAATTCATCATTTTTATTTATTCTCATTGGTTAAGATTTCATGTAATTATAAACAGTATAAAGACTACAAATTATGGAGCTGGAAAGGCAATGATAGCTCAGTTGATACTGGTGTTTGCCACCAAGTCTGATGACTTGATTGTGGTACCTTGTTCCACACAGTGGAAAGAGAAAACAAACTCCTGTAAAATGTCTTTTGACTTCCACTTTCATGCTGTGGCAAACTTGTACTTCCCCACAAATAAACAAATGTAACTTAAAATAGAAAGTATCATTGCATTGAGAAGATATTCTTAGCCTTTAATCTGATATTCCTTAACAAAGAAAAAAACATTTGCAATGAAAAATCAAAGTGAAGTATAAGAAAGATAACCATATATAAAATTGACCCTTAAAATAAAAAGAATAGAAATCACTGGGACAACTAGTTTCTTGAAAACTATTAGTACAATCCCACCAGTGACCCCAAAGAGTCTATTCTCCCTAGCCTGTTTTCTTACCATTGAAGTGGTATTTAGAATGTCTCAGTGAGTTTTAACATCATTTATTCTCAACCAAAATTGCAAATCCAGACTCTTAAAAACTGTACCCAGAAGATTACTTTAAAGGGTATTATCTGGGACATACTCCCATGACCTAGTTTTGTGACACCAATGTGAGGGCATATCTGGATGTTGGCTGCTCTGGAAAGTCCCCAGACAGGAAATTCAGGCCACCCAGTTAGGGCACTTCTAAGTTATCTAGAGTCTAAAGACGCAGATTGGCTTTTACCTCATTAGTCTTCTTCAAACTCCTTATTTGATGCTGAGACTTCTTTTAGTTATATTGCTTTAGAGAAACAATGAAGAGATTTTGTTGGCTTTAAAAAATCAAAAATGTCTAAACTCTATTTTAGGGTAACTTTGTCTACTAACAGATTTTAAATTCCTGATGTCTTTCTCCTTTAAATGGAGTCTGGAGTGTCTGCCTATAACTTACTAGATAGAAATAAACTCCTTGTAATTAATCATCTTTTCTTGAAGATATACTGAGAAGGGAGGTAATATCTATATTTCTTTTTAGGTTAGCTACATAAAACAGAAAATTCAGACAGCATATGCTATATATGACTTCTCAAGAGCTTGGTATCTTTTTTTGGTATTTTGGTCAGGCTGCAATAGCAAGAATGGTTCACACTCAAATTGTGACACAAGAGGTATATGGGTGCAGGGCTAAGCCTGTCTGGAAGTAATTAGCTATATATTCAAGTAGAAAAGAGAAAGAGCCAAGAGATGATTGGCAACTCAATACTAGAAACAACAGAAATATCTTGTTCTATCATCTTAACCAACGGCTTCTAACTACTTTCCAACGAAAGTTTTTGTTACTGCAGGATGAATTTTTGAATTTTAATAAAACAATTTCTACCTTGATAATTTTTCACTACTGGTAACTTCCACAAAACCTCTGTTCCATAAGAAATTCCTAATTACTTTACAAGCAAACTCAGAACTATACCACAGTGCAATTCACTGTCTTCATTACCTGAAAAAAAAAAAAGTGGCATTTACTGTTCAAAATGGTCCATGTAATCTAACTGGCTAACTTCTGCATAACAAACTTTGAGTCTCAGGTCTTCCTTGAAATATTAGTAATAGTCTACAGACTACCTGGGAAGAGTTAGAGGGAGAATGGGAATGAATATGATCAAATACACAGTACAAACTTCTCATAGATTAGTAAAAGTATTTTTAAAGCAGTATATAGATTACTGCTAACATTTCTGCAAACAGGAATGTTATCCCTAGAGATTAGTTTATGAAAAAAGTCTGATAGTTTTTCAAAAATAAGCATCATAGAAAAATGCTAGATCTTAAGCAAACCATGTGACCCTTCCTTCACAAGTCTCTTTTGTAGTCATTGCTGCCTATGAAAGTAGAATATTTAAAAATGAACACTGGCCTACATTTTGTTTAGAGTGCTACATTCTGCACTTAATATCTTGACAGCTTTCAGAACAAAAGAAAACTGTAAACATCAGCATCAGCACTCTTAATTCTAGGGGGCCTACGTATGTGTAACTCAGTGAACAAAGGTCTAGCTTAAACACGCTTATCTAAAAAGAAAAGAGCAAAGTTACAAAAATACATTGGGAATGGATTAAGTATTCTGTCTCCTAGGGGTTGTCCCAAACTTATGGGGTTCCAGGAGGTCTGATGACCATCATAACCTTGGGCTTTTCCTGGAAGAAGATAACAAACTAGAACTATCAATGTGGGAAAGGAATTTCTAGCTGCACTTTATCAGTTGTTTCTTTTTCTTCTCATGTTAACTACAGAATAATAATTAGTTCTGAGATTGTACTTTGCCACACAGAACAGAATAAACAGAAACACTAGAAGATAATGGACTGATTACACAGCCATCTTTTAAACATTTCATCAGTCTTAGAACAGGAGATAAAACAACTATTTCATGTGTGCCAGCAGGTTCCAGATTAACCCTGCAGTGTTAAAAACCATACAGTCATATATCAGCTGATTCTAATTTAAAGTAATCAATCACTGGTGAATAACTTTAGTGCATTTCCAGGTGA
>CAJQZJ010009351.1:2695888-2723345 GCA_907164525.1 Lophiomys imhausi | reverse complement strand
AAACTTTAAATACAACTTATCTTGTCTTTGTTTGTATTAGTGACACTCCTTTCTACAGCATTGTTTTTGGGATGGATAGGTGTGGCAGTGTAAGTATGATAATTAGTGAATAGAATATGAAAGGATAAAAAGAAATGCAATTTAAGCATGGCCTGAGGAGATAATGACCTCTATAGCAAAGCCACAAAAGTCAGAGTTACCAAATACCAAATTGTACTCATTGCCTTCTGGAATGACCCATTGTACACAAAGTCTCCCCCATGATAGCTTCTGTATTTTGTTATTTATTACACAGGAAAATGAGCCAAAAATCAATTGATTGGCATCCAGACAATACTTTGGGGATATTCTAGGAAAAGGACAGTAAAAGTGCTAACTGCGACATTAGTCTGTTTTAACAGAAAGGAATATTGTCGCATCTAGAAACAAGACAAGATGTGAATTTAAGTTCATACTTGCACACTGACAACAAACATCATAGATCTCTTGTTTCCAAAAAGGTACTTTGAAAGCTGAACTATGCAAGGAATGGCCGTATTATTCCCATGATAATGAACTGGCACTAATACCATAGGATGCCTAAAAGTGACTCATTGAAAATTTTAATTCTGAGCAGGGGCCAGTCAGGTACAAGTTCACTTCCATTCTTTGTGACTATAGCTTATCAAACAGAGAGCTATCAGTATCACGATAATCCAGATGGATCTATAAGGCAAAGAGGTTAGGTACTTCCCACGAAACAGACAGCACTTAAAAATGGAGTGGAGCTTCTCCATCGATGTCTGAGATCAAACTCTTAACTGAATTTCCACAATGAGAAACTCCTAACTGAATTTCTCTTACAATTTACTATTTACGGTTACAATAAAATACCAGATTTATTAACACACATTGCTACCAATTTACTAATAATATCAGTGTGGAGGCTATTAGGAGTCTCACCTATTTAAAGAGCAGCGAATCATCTCTGCATGCAGTCTGCTTTATTCTTCTTACCTTTCAGTGCTAACATTTGGGTACTACACGTCTTAAGGCATGGGAGAAAAAGGATGGATTTTTTCCATAGGGCAAGATCAATGTCCAGGCACAAACCTATTTTTTAGTTATTGACCTAAAGCTAAACTTTTCATTTCAAATCTCCTACTTTTCACTTGAAAATGAAAACCCAATTAAAAATTTTATTTCTAACCGCTTAGCTAACAAAACAAAAAGCAAACTAAAAACCCAAACTCACATATTAAGAAAATTATGAAACAGGAAAAAGTATCACAGTGAGTATTTTGATTAAGATTAATTAAAATCATGAGTCCATGAACTTAAGACCTAACCAATGAAATTCCAAGCTATGACCACTATTTAACTTGTGAGAACCTTAGTTCTTACTTATAAACTCATTTATGAAATGGTTAGCATTTCTCCATTCCTACTGAAATTCATTCTTTGTATATCTATAAATTAAAGACCCATAAAGTGCATGTCTTAGAATTTGTTGGGAATAAACCCCACTAATAAAACATTTCAGAAAACTAATGCTTGAAAGGTTTACATTCTTCTGGTTAACTGCATTGTAACTTTCTTACAGTGGAAACTACTGTGGCCCCTCAAGAGGTATCACTTATTATACTAAAATAATGTTCCAGGAGACAGGTTTGACTCACTTCTTTTCCTTCATCTTCCACATGAACAAATAGGAATCCTCGGGCGAAGGCCACATTAGTCCAGACAGAACTGGCAGGACAGTAGCATACAGAACTTATCATTAATTCATTTACCTCTCATTGTAGAGAACCTTTTTAGTTAACACAGTTTGTGGTGAAAATCTCCTCTGTACTCATTTAATATAATTACTGCACTTATCTTGTCACTATGAAACTTTTGAGTTGTTCTCGTCACACAGATCTATCTCGTCACACAGATCTGTGATTTCCTACACATACTGAGCTATAATACTGAGACTATCTCATACATCAAAACCCCACCCCTCAGCTTTATATTTGGCATCTTTCTCCCTGAAGGAGCTCTTAAAGGTTTTCCAACCAAGAAGAAATTACAGCCTATAAGTAATGGGGTGGGGGTGGCGGATAGTCCACAAAAGCCTTCCTTCTTTCTCTCAGGGACAAGAATATCTCCTGCAGCCCAAGGAAAGGCTGAGGATTTCTGGGTGTCTGCTTTCAAGCCTGTAAAACTAAGCTGGTGAATTCTCATTAAAAATGACCTGAGGTAACAATTTATGGGAAAAAAGTCATCAATGATTATAATATCTTTATGAGAAGAGGAATGGGAAATGTAATGGCAGTCATATCAAACTAAATGTAGTCAAGCAACCATTTCTCTTGTTTTTAGTTCTTTGAGAATTTTGTAAAATGTATTTTGATCATATTCACTAGCTCCTGACTGGCTCCTCCCAGATCCATTCCACTCCCTACCCACCCAACTTTGTGTTCTCCCCCCTCCCTTGCTCGCCCTCTCCCCATTTCTCTCCCTCCTCTCCTCTCTTCCCCTCCCCCATCAAGTACAGTGTGTGCTGTCTATAGTCTGTATCTTCTCAGATGTATAGCTTTCACTTGTGGGTGGTTAACCAATCAGGGATCACAGACAATTGGTTCTTCTTTCTCCAGCAGCTATGAACTGGCAACAACTCCTGAGCTGGGGTACGATGTCACACCCACTCTCCCTTTCTACACCAGACTGTTGTCTGGCCTGAACATGCACAGGTCTTGTGCAAGCTATCTCAATTGCTATGAATCCCCATGTACAACTTCCCTACTATGTCCAGAGAGCACTGTTCCTTTGCAGCCAAGAATTTTTTTTTCCTACCCCATTCCTGCTGTACATTAGAATCACCTGAAAACCTTCACATGTTCCTGGGTCCTTTTGTAGAAGAATTAAATCAGAATTAATGAAGGTCAATGCCAGAGCTTTTGTTTTAAGTTTCTCTAGGTGATTCTAAAATACAGGAAGGATTGAAAACTCCTGCCTCAAGCATCTACTTTGAATTTCATATGAAGCATGTGATAAGAGATCTCTGAAAGGGTGGGCTGATACTGCAGACTACACGATGGGCTGATAGTGTCTGGATCCGATCTCAAACTCCCTGACTCCTTTTCAAAATAACAGGCTCAACTGTTACTGTTGTGACAGCCGGCCACAGCGCAGTAGTTACAACGGAGGTGACAGAGTGAAGTAACCGACTTCCATAGAAAGCAACTCTTGTGTAATCTAGAACAAGATAGTATTAGCAAGCCACACCTCAGTCTCACCTTAACTAGTCAGTTGTATGGCGGCACATTTTTGCCAGAAGGCTACTTAGCACATGAGAAATGGCTTCTCGGGAATCAAAGCTATCTGTGCTTTGAAATGCTACTAGAGTAAAGCAAGCAGAGCGGATGCTGCTTTCAAGTGACTGCATCACTTTCTCTAACTCCCAACCTCACAGGAACAAAGCCAGACAGGAATTAGGGAGGCAGGGCTTCCTCAGCGCCACTTGCTGGAGTGTTTGAGATTATACTGGAGGAGTGGCATTTCAACCATGACTAAATACTACTTAGTGAGTAGGAGTTTACAAGGCTGCAGCCTGAGGGGCTGCACAGCTGCACAGGTGGGACAGCTGGTTCCTTAAAACTGATGAAAAGCCAGAGACGAGCAGGTGACAATCCCTCACTGCTAATTGGCTCTTCTGGGCAAACTGCAACAACCTAGGAAAATTCTCTGTGTTGTCAGGTTACTAAGAAGGAAAACTGACAGAGGGATACAGAGGGAGAATATAAATTTAAAAAACTGTATTTGTATGCAGACCTTACCACCCATTTTCTCCCTCATCTACAATCAGACTTCAGGTAACCACTGGGTTCAGAAATATAAACACAAATGGAACAACTACTAAAGAACCATTTTTCACTTTAAAAAGAAGTTAAATCTAGTGACATAGAGTGTAACCTTTGTCAAAGAAGAAGCTATGGAGTATGCACCTGAGGAGGCCACACTTAAACAAGGCCAGGGAGAAGACCTACTCCAGGTTCTCAGGGGCTCAGTGACTTCAGATTTCAAGACACCATCCTGATTTTGTGCTCCTGCACATCACCATACTGACAGACCACCTCCCATTGTACATCCTGGTTCCTGCCATCAACCAGGAGACACAGTCCAGAGACCCCTCTAGGCACCTAGGACTGGATGTAGGGTTCTGGGGTGGGATGGAATATAAATTTGAGGACAGAGGCATTCACAACCAATAATTCGGGTGAACTCACCACCACCCACTTATAGGTCACCATCCTTGCTCATTTAGTCTTTAACATCATACCTGTGCAGAACTGTCTAAATAGCGATCTTTTCTACACAGCTGACAAGGGACAGAACTCATTGAGCACTTACGAAGATACACTGCATTACAGAGTAGTTTTCAATGCATTAGGCCATATATGTTGATGGAGAAACTGAGTCAGAGGGTAAATGGATTGTACAACCTTGGGTGACTGGAACTTAAACCCAGATTTACTTATAATCCTTCCAAACACATGGCTAAGTCTTCAATGTATTTGTTTTCCTTTTGCTGATGCATGCACAGTAAGGCCATTTTAAGGGTACAGTTTCGTAGTACTACTGACTGACAGTGTTGTGCAACCCTAACCACTTCCCACTTTCGGTCTTTCTACATGTTCTCTCACTGTGCTTTTACGTTTGCATTAAAAGTCCCTCTTCATTCCTGTCTCTAGTTGCTCCCAATTTACTTTCTGTCTCTGAATTTTACTACGTAATGCTCTGCAGCCAATGGCCCTTTAGCATAATGGCAGGACTTTTAAAGTGGAACTCAATGAGAAAGAAAGTTACACCATTCATGCATATTCTTGATGAGGTTGTCTCCCCTCCTCTTCACATTTGGCAGAAGCATGTAAGCTTTTTCTACCAACTGTTGCCAATACACATGTAACACCTCTTCTACAGGCCCAATAGCAATGGTGCCAACCAATCGTGGACTGAAATTGCCAAAACTGTAAACAAAGCCAATTCTTTTCTCTTAATAAGTTGATCATCTTGGGCTGGAGAGATGGCTCAGAGGTTAAGAGCACTGGCTGCTCTTCCAAAGGTCCTGAGTTCAATTCCCAGCAACCACATGGTGGCTCACAACCATCTACATTGAGATCTGTTGCCCGGGCATATATGTAGAGCAAATACTGTATACATAATAAATGAATAAATAAAAAAAATAAGTTGATCATCTTGGGAATATGTCAAAGTAACAAAAAAGCTGACTAATGCACCTAGGTATATACCCTAAATGGAATCATCCCCCAAAATTATTTTCAAAATGAGATCACACACTGAGTGTTGATTGCAAGTCAGAATTTAGTTTCATGTTTTCTCCTTCTTTGGAAACTTTCAGTATTTCAAAAGGTCTTTAGAAGAAAAAAAAATGATCCTAACTGCCTTCTGAGTATTGCTTACTTACTTTGTGGAGAAAAAAAAAAGAAGGAAAAAAAAAGCATTATTCTTTTTGCCAATACCTTCCACTGAGAGTTACTGCTGTGATTAAACAGCCATTTATTGAATAGAATGATTCCAGGTTGAAGGAATACAAAAATCGCCACCTTCAAGAATCATTTCTTCAAATGGAAAGGGGCAATCCTGTGAAAACTGAGACACAGACGAGAGGAGTGGGATCCAAACACCCTACAGAGCCAGTTCTGTCTTCCCACTGACTTTTAGTCTAAGCCATTCATCATCACTGGGCTAAGATTCACTCAATATCCATTCAGCTGTCCAGCTTCAACTGGGAGCAAGTGCACCAAGTGGACCTGTGGGGTTCACTATGACATACACATTGTTTACTTTTAGCCACGTGTAAATAAGATGTGAATCACATCCATGTGATTACAGAGAAAGGAAATGAGACATGTGCATGAACAAGACAGGCTAAATAAAATTAGCTACACTTAAAGCTTGCCAGAGGTTTGGATAAAGGAGTTATTTTCAAGTTGGAGATGTACTAAAATTTAGTAAGAAATGGTTAAAAATCCTGATGGAAGGTGAGATATCAAAAAAGCTGAAGTGCAGGAATTCTAGCTAGTAGGTCTGTACAAATGGAAATTAGTATTATAAGAATTAAAGAAAAATTGGCTTATGAATAGCCTGGAAAGCACAGCTAAAGAAACTGGGCTGTGTTTACTAGGCAATGAGGTGCTACCAAAGGCTTGTGCACCATGACCAGCTCTTTGGTTCCTCTGCATAAAGTGGCAGAACTTGTAAGAAAAGAACCAGGGCTAAGGAACAGTATGAACAGACTGACTCTGGCATTGGGAGACAGCCCTCCAGACTGAACAGAGCTTACTGCTCTGAACTTAGCAGGTTCCAACACAGCAAGCTGGAAGCTGAGTGGAACTCTAAGATTTCCAGATTTGAGAATTTGGAGCTGAATGCAGTGAGAATTAGAATTCAAAGAACAGTCGGTGGAGAGGGTCAAGCTACATAAAGGGAACTCCAAAGATCCCCAGAAGGTGCCCTCCAGCACTTAGAGAGTTCTGATCAATGGACTGCATAAAAAACTACCAAAGGCAAGGAAAAGAATCATTTGAGTTAATTAAAGGCTCACCAGGAATCGTGGTACATGCCTGTAATGTGGAATTTAGGAGGCAAAGGCAAGAGGATGAGATTGAGGCCTTGTCTCAAGAAATGAGCATTAAAAAAAAAGTCTAAAAGTTAAAAAGAACAGCTTCGTACTAGTTTAGGAAAACTCATAATTCATAGCATATTGAGGAGAGGACTCAGGAAGGCTTAACTTTAGATTGGAAAAAAAGAATAAAGATGTGAGAAACAAGCCAGATATTGTGGTGCACACATTTAATCCCAGCACTTGGGAGGTAGAGGCAGGTGGATCTCTGTGAGTTCAAGGCCGGTCTGGTCAACAAGGTGAGTTCAGGACATCCAGGGCTCCACAGAGAAACCCTGTCTCAAAAAAAAAAAAAAAGAAAAGAAAAGAAAAAGATGTGAGCAAGCAAAACACTTTCAAAAGTAGCTATTACCTATATATTCAGGACATTCTAAAAATATGACAACAGAACTTTAAAAAGGATTCAAATGGATTTTTAAAGATTAAAAACTATGTTGATATGAAAAATACAGTGAATGGGATTAAAGACAGATTAAGTAATGCCCAGAAAAAGATTAATTATCTGCATCCGAAAATCAAACAGAGAAAACAAGACCCTAAAAAACAAACATGAGGAGAAAAACAAATTAGCAAGTTACAGGATATACTGAATCTCCAAGGAGAGAAAGACGCAGTTCAGAGTACTAAAATAGTGCCAAAGTCTCACTAAATTTGATGTATACTATAAACTCAAAGATCTAAAAAGCTCAATGAACTCTTAATTCAAAAAATGAAGACATGGAAGCCAAGGCACGGTATAACTGAAACTCAGTCATCATGGGAATATTGCAAACTGGTGCACTTCTATGGAAATCAGTGCGGAAACAAAACAAAACAGAAAAAACAAACAAACAAACAAAAAATCCTACCATATGACCCATAAAAATATGGCACATATACACTGCAGAATACTCTACAGCTGTAAAGAAAAATAAAATCTAAACTTTTCAGGCAACTGGATGGACCTAGAACAGATCATATTGAGCAAGGTAATAACACAGACCCAAAAGACAAACGTGGTGTTCTCTTTCACTGGAGGCTCCCAGCTCCAAACCTCCAGATGTATGTATATAACCCGAGTAACGGCAGAGACCAGGAAAGTAAAAAACGGGATCTGTGCCACGGTGGGGAGTGGGGAGCAATAGAGAGAATTACGGCAAGGTACAAGTGACGTGAGTGGGGACATGGAAAAAAGGATGATGTTTTAGGGAGGAGAGGGAGGTACATACAGTGAGGGTAAACCAACAATAAGGAAGTTTGAAAAAGTCATAAAGTCATAAGAAATCATATTATTAACTATTTCCCTAAAAATACCCTATAACACACGTCTGTCTTTATATAAATATATACCGACAGCTTAAATGAAGTTTTCTCATCTGTGCCGATAAGGCTCTCTCCAAGAGTCAAAGACCACCTAACAAACCCCCATACCAAGTGCTAGAAGCAAAGAACACTCTTTGGAGGTGTTGGTTAGGGCTGTCCAATTGTCTGACGGTTGCTCCCCAGAGCTGGAAGGGAAGTTCTTATTGCTGAAGACAGCAAGCATTTGAGACACAGGGCCCAGCTCCCCTGAGCTGACGCTGACCTGAATGCTTCCCGGAAGGCACCATACAAACCTTCAGAGTAGGGAAGCAATGAGCAGTCTTACCCAGCTACGACATATGTGAGGCACAACAGTGATCAGCACGGCATGAAAACCCTATGGGTGCAATAACGGCACACACACATATACTGAAGACAGAGTATATTCATAGCCTCCTAAACCAAAGAGCTGACGTGATTAGAAATAAGCAAAAGGTCTGAATTCGCATTATCCCAAAGATAATGCAGATTCCCAAAATATGAAAAAATCCTTAGCATCACGAATCATGATACAAATGAAAATTATAGCCACACTAGCATATAGCACTCCACCCACACTGGAACTGAAGTTAAAAATATTGATTATATCAGGTGTTGACAAAAATGTATAAAATGAAATGCTCAAGTGTTTATAGAAGTGTAAAAGGGTACAATTACCTTAGTTTCTTAAAAAGTTAAACATAAACCAACTATATAGTCGCTCTATTTGGAGACATGCTGCAGATAGGAGAAAAACACATACCTTACAGGTACTTGTGTTTGAATACTTACAAGAGCTTTATAAGTATGGCCACAAGCTATCAAAAAGAGGAGATCTGGCTAACATGAATGCAAGTGTTGCTGGGCATGGTGGTGCACACCATTAATTCCATCACTCAGGAGGCTTCAGCAGGAAGCTCTCTAAGTCTAAGGTTAGTCAAGCTACAGAGTGAGAGTGTCTCAACAAATACATGTTTAGTGTATCTATGCAATGCTATACTACTCAACAAGGAGAGGAAAGAAGTATTGATTCAAAATAACTACTGACTGCAGTTATGGACTTAAATAAGGATATTAAGTGAAAGAGCCAGACCCAAAATAAGTATGTGATGTATTATTATTGTTATAATAAATTTGAGGAAATAAAAACCAATATATAGCAACAGAAAACAAATTAATGTGCTGTGTATGTATACATGCTGTGATGGTAATTCCAAGTAGCCTGAGGAGGCTTTCAGGTACTGAGAAATATGTACATTATGTAGATCACAGTGATGAATTCACAGGTATATATACATATGCTACAACTTATTACATTTTAAATTTAAGTATTCAGAAATTACTGTTTATCAGCTATGTTTTTAAAAAGGACACTGTAAAGATTACTGAAATATTATAGGAACTGGAATGAGCAGTGGTGGTGATCAGAATGGGCAGAATTCAAGACTGAAGGCAAGGAAGCAGGAGTCAGAGATAACTCCACATGTTTATGAGTTATGCTGTGAGAGTAGCTGCCATGAAGTTAAATGGCTATAAATACAAGCAATGGCAATGTAAAGAGGTGGATATAAAGCCATTTGATAACAGAACATCTAATTCCAAGGAACAGCTAAAATTTGCAATGAGACATGATTACGATTTTATTTCCACGTCATACTTCTCATTCTTCATTGAGTTTCTTTTATTGTCCCTGAAAATAATTTGTTTTTATGTGTCACAATCCAAGATCTCAATGAAAAGCAAGTGAACAAACAAATAAAAACGCAGCTCTGAAGTTTGGAAGAGTTCCATTTACCTACACATGACCTTCAAGGAACTTCTAGGATCACACCTGAGGCAAAACACATCATCTTATGGCTCCAAACATACACTCAGCAAAGTGGGGTTTTCACAGCCTCCTAAAATATTGTATGTGTTGGCATTAAGGGAGCAGAAACTAGAAACGGGTAAAACTACGAGGTCATTTCTGTTTGTGATCACCTCCCTTTTACATCAGTCCCTACCAGAATAGAATTGTTCTGAGAAGGGAAGTGTGGTTCTTCACACCAGAGCCAAGGGAAACATCTGTAAGCCTGGCAGGGTTTCAGGTGAGCATGCTGCTGAGAGGGCCCAGAGCCTGGGATGGGAAGAGGTTGAGTCTACACAGTGAATGTTTCTATCCTTCCTTCTCTCATTTTACATGTCGAAGTTCCTCACACTACAGAGATGCTCTAACCTGACTCTGTTACTTTTGTTTTTTGCTCCATAGAGTGCCCACTAGTTGACTCAAACCAAGAATACAAAGGTAACTGTATTTTAAACGGAAAAGAAAAAAAAAAGATAAGCTGATTGGTTAAAATACTTCTTTCTCTGCCATGATGTACATTAGCTCAATTTACAAATGTTTATTGTTGTTGAAAGGCATTGCAACAGTATTATGCTCTAAATACATTGAGGGACTAAAATAGCCCCAGCTGGGCGTGGTGATGCACATCTGTAATTTATGTGCTCAGGAAGCTAAGCTGGGAGATTCTGAGTTAAAGGCCCCTATGAGGTACAAGGCCCTGCCTTACGAAACAAAAAGAATGAACAAACAAATATGAAAATCGCATAGATAAAATGGCCTCCAAAAGCAAGAAATTTAAAGTTCAATGAAGCATACATAACTGCAGTGTAACACAGAAAACAGTAGGCATGGTGACAGGTACAAAGTGTCCAAGATATTTCTGTTAGCTTATGCAGTAAGTGACTGGACAGCGGGCCCTTGGCACTATCCAGGTATGGGCCCGGCACATCAGCAATCTAAGTATCGGTGCTGTCGTGACACCGAGGACTACTTTTACTGAAAGGCCAGTTTACTTTGAACAAAGGCTATTCTCATCTACTGTGCACTCCAACTTCCTCATGAATACTACACACTGCCCATCACATACGGCTAGCAAAACAAGTGCCCAGAATACTCAAAAGCATGAGCATGCTAGCTGAGAATAACTAAAAACGAATAAGCTAGTGCTAAATTACAAAATAAAGCTTACTTCATTGATTCTACCTTCAGAGAAATTTGAATGTCTCCTTCATTCAAGGCACTCACTGATCTAGGCATAGGAATTTTGGGGATACAAAAGACATTCTTCTAACAAGTAATGTAAGGAAGCTATATGAAGGAGATTTGTGAAAATAACTGTTAGAAACTAAAAAAGATTTTCAAAGTGTTCATGGAGCTTTGATTTTTTTTAACAGTATAATGTTATATGCCTATTTTTATTTGGAAAATGCCAAAAACAAAAAATGAAGACTAAGTTGCCTTTTGAAATTCATATTCTATATAATTGTTTAGATCTAGGTCATATGGAACACACATGGTTTAGGTAAAAGAAGTAGGAACATTAAAAATTATGCTGAAGGATGTGTTAGATTTTAAGACTAGACCAGCAGTTTTCCTGGGACTATAAAATTTGTTCAAATACTCCACTTAATCTTTGTTTCAGTTTCCTGTTCTATAAAATAGGGTAAATTTTCCTGAGGGTGTCAGGGGAAGTGGCTGGAGAGCAAAGGAGGATGCAATATGGTTTAACGGTTTCCTGACTTTGAAGTATTCTAAAAATATAGCATTCTCATTGCAAACATGTGATGGAGTATCGTCAACACAGCACTCTGTGTTGCTAGGGCAACTCAGCTATAGTTTTCTTCACTCTCATGTGCCTCTTCAGGAGATGTATGGGAAAAGAAGCCACAGAACAAGAGTCCCTTCCTTATCTCCCAAACATCCCAGTCCTGAAGACATGTGGCAGGGCCACCAACTAGTGATTAGCCTGGGCTAAACAACCCAGTTCTGCCATCTGATACTCTTCCTTTGCTTCTTAAGTTGTCACAAACTTATTTGCCTTGGAACTTAACTTCTGGTACAAAAGCCTGACATATCTGGCTTAAAGGAAGTACCCCAAGACACAGAGTGCAATTAGTAACGAGAAAAACCTAAAAGAAGCAATTTAACATGTAGTATATTTATTCATTACCTTTTTTTAAGTCTTTTTCCTCGTTCACACAGATGACAGAAAAGCCTTGGTTTCTGAAAGCATTTTCTTTGAAGAGTCCCAGGGTTGTGGAAAGATTATACGCTTTCCGCTTCTAGAGTCCAATACCTCACACTGGACTCACAAAACAGCTAAGGCCTGTCACCATCTGGCGGTTGCATGGTGGCCTGTGTGAAATGAACTGGTAGTCACAGTCCTGTTCCCACTGGACAGATGTCCACTTCACAAAGAGAACATCACACTCAGCAGCGTGGCTGGCAGAGGAGCAGTTCCTGGGCATGGAGGCCACTTACTTTTTCTGCCTAACTGGGTTGCTCATTAAAACACCAAGCCATACTGCGGCAGGCCAAAGGGCATGTGGCAGGTAATAAGGAAGAGCTCCTACAGCCAAATTCTGTGCTTCTCATTTATCCTACTGAGGGACCTGCTTTCTGTTTGCTGGTTAGTTCTTTTAGTTAGGCTGTGTGTACTGAGTCACAGGCACTTGTCTTCTAACGCAGGGATTGATGGAGATTGTAACTGCCTACAACCCTCTCATCAACTTTAATTACAGCATCAGGGAAAATGCTTTGGAAACAACAGGCGGTAAAATGCCTCCCTTATCTTGTGCTGGGTTAACTAGTATCATTACTGAAAATGAACAAGTTACTTAAGGAATCCTAAAGAGAAAGGACAAAGTGGCCCTTCATTATAAAATGCAATTTCTTACTGAGTATCTATCTTATGAGAGAACTTAAAAAACAAACACACAAACAAAACCCCCAAATGTCCAGTTTTCTGTTTTGGCCCAATCTCAACAGTGAAACTGGTATGCATTGTTTTCTCTCTCTTAATGGAAGAGAGGGGGAAATGTGCTTCTAGCACAGCAGTGGAGTGTACAAATGAGGTAGTCATTTCACTGATTTTTCTCAACACATGTAAATATTTTGGTTATTAATCCCATATTCAATTTTTAAACATTCTCACATACAAACATATAGAAAATGAATACTGAACTAACCTGATTTAAAGAAGAACCTTAAAAGCATTGTAGAAAGTAAAAATGATTAACCATAATTATTTTTATGCAACAAAACCTATTATATGTGTGTGTGTGTTTAAGTAAAATACGGCAACAAGACCTATTCTGAATTACTATCATTTATCATAATCTTTTCCTACTAAACACAATGTAAATATTTCTGGAAGGGAATTATAAGAATATATATTTGAGAGAAGTATATCTATCAAAACTGTTAACACATTTACTTCCTTCTTAATGTTGTGGTTTCTGTAAGAATTACCTTCCCCCAAAATGAGCTATCTTGCACAGGGTTCTGAAAGCAGTGGTGATTCTGGGTAGGGTGAAGTTAGGTAAAAAACAAACTAGTCTCTCTGTGAAATGACTGTTTATTATTGATAAGTATGGTTCTTACAATTCCTGCCATGAAAGTCAATGAACTTCCTCTACTGAGCGCAGAACCCAGCTATAAAACCAACCCACCATTTTCAAAAGTAGGTGCAGCTGGCTGTAAGCGAAGCCGTGCAAAAGCTAATCAAATAACTGGCATAAGCAACAAAATGCGACTGAAGTAACAAGGTGCTGATAGCTGAGCTGTAATGTCAGCTTTGCACAAGCCATGAAGTCTGCATGTTAATGACAAATTTAAACCTGAAAATCCTCAGAAAATAAAGACTACTACTAAACAGTCCATTATGCAGAGGAATGTAGCCTAAGATCTATGCTACTAACAGGATGCCCATGGGAGTCTGGGCTAAAATAAATGGGCATTAATTATTTTGATATCAGAACACTAGAATCAAGATTTTGAATGGCGACTTCAGCTTGGAGTTTAAACAAGCTCCTCTATAGGTTCTGATTCTGAGTCACAAACCAATTGCTTTGCCACACTTTATACTTTCTCAAGAGGTCACTGACTTTATCCGACTATTCTTATCCCTTGACTCATTCTACCACAATCTTATAAATATTAAAATACTTCAATTACGTATATTTTCTAGCAACACAATTAAAAAAGCACTCAAGACTTCCCTACACAAAGATTCAGAATAAACATTTCATAGTTTATCCAGTGTACAAAATCAGGTATTATTCTTTTTGCTTTCTTCTCATTATTTTATTCTATTCTTTCTACTTTTTACTACTCCTTATCTAGGTCCCAATATATGCTAAGTTCCTCACTAAGCAATGGACTTGCAACATTTTATACTTCATAGTACAAATTGCAATATTTATACTATATTCATTTTATACTTCCAGGGAGAATTTCACATCCATTTGGGAAAAGGGGCAAAGAAAACCAATTTCAGGTTATAATGATGTTTAAAACAATATGTAAGAGTTTAACACACAAGTCCACATGTTTCCTGTGACAATTAAGGGGACTAGTCAGCTTAGTGTCAAGTAATGTCTATTGGGCAGGGGCTGGTACTTCTTCCTCAGGACTCCATGTTAAATATTGTTATGATAAAAAGGCGGTTTGCATTGCTGAATCAACCATCTCCAATGGGTAACACAGATGATTATTGTTAAATTCAGTGGGTCACAAAGCATGAAAAGACATGAAGGTGATGAAGGATCTGTCAGGAAGCATGGTAGACAGGGGTAATAGGGAGATGGAAGAGGGCAGTGGAGATGGCAGTCGTCAGAATGCTTTATACAGATGTAAACTTGTCCAAAACCAAATCCAAAACCAAATTTTGGATTTAAGTAATCCAAAACTTAAAAGGTGAGTTTTGAAGGTTTATATAGATATTTTCTCTCCTCCTGGGGAGAAAATGGAAAATGGAGACTTATAAGACTCAGGAAGGTCATAAACTTTAAAAGAAGGCCCTATTCCAGGGTTATACAGACAATAAAAATCTACAAGGAGATAGGATAGGAGACTCCTCAGTGAAGCTTCCTGCAAGCTGGGTAGGGAGATCCAGGGATGCAGCTTTCCTGTTGTCACTCATGCTGAGTTGGGACATTTTATTAATGCAGCTGCTTCAGAGTCACCCATGCTCCTGTAAGCAAACTCAAGATAGGCTTGGGTGGAATCTTTCATTGGTCTGTTACTGGTGACCTATCTAGGTAAACAGATGTTTGTTCACATTTCCTCAGGAAAAATAATGCAACAGAAGGCCAGCTTGATGCATTAGGGATGACTTAGTTGTGCCGACGTAAGGTCTGCAGCAGACTTCTTTTCCTTGTATTAACTGGAAAGCCTTCAGAAAAGCACTCTAGAAAAATACTTTAACTAGTCATGTTCTAAATTCCCCACAGGGAGAGATGAAAGAAGAACGAATACTGAAGACGAAGAAAAAGAGGAAGGAGGCTATATGAGCATGATACTGAAAAGGGAAACATCACACTTCCTGTCACATGAGCTTAGCTCCTCTAATCTTTTACTTCATCTATGTCATAGGAAAAGTACTGAACTCTCAAGTATATAAGTATCATGCTTTCTGAAGAGTAGGCCACCAAAAAATACTTATTGCCATAAGACTCCGAGCCACCTATTTCCCTTTCAATGATACCTTAACCTCCAAATACCTGTTAGAAAGAGTTTTGCATCAATCCTTTTAAGAAAGATGGGCAAGGTCCATCCTTGAGAACTATTAGCTGCTGCATCTTCATCTTCTTAATTTTTATATGGTACTCTAAGTTCACCACTTCTTCCATATAAAAGCTTGGCTGAAACTCTGTACTTTACCCATTCTTCAAACATTTTAAGTATAAGCTTCAGAATCCCAGGGTTTACATTAATTCAAAGAGCTTATCTATACAGAGCTTCACTCCACACTTTAGCATACTCAAAACTTCAGACTCTACCTACTTTTTTTTTTTTTGAGAGCACAAACCCTCTTTTTAATGTCTTGCTTTAGGTTTTCCCTCTTTTCATTCCTATGGCTTAATACTCTCAGTCCTTTTAAGTTAACCTGCTAGACCTTTCCATGTGAGTCCACCTTCCTAGACCTTTGTGATTCATGCTGCTCCTCTTTGGAATGCTTCATCTACTTGATATGACTTCAGGAACACTTGCTAATCCTGGGCATGGTGTCCTGAATAGCAGCAAAAGCTTTCTGTGGTAGAAAGTTGTTAGGTTACCTGCTCTATACTGCTTGCTTCTGGTATTGCTTGTAATGTTGAGCATTTGAAGAGCACTTTGGCCTACTCTCTTGTCAGATGTCTTCTTTCCTATACATTTCAATGTCTATAATATTTGTCTAACTTTCTATATGTCTCTGGATATGATCTCCATTGAATTGCAGTAGCATCTAAGTTTTAACATGAAGTTAAAATGGAGAACCAGGGTAAACAAAACAAAACAAACAAACAAAAAACCAGCAGCATTTTTTTGGATATTGCAGGAGACACATCTTGGTCCCTTGGCAGGTTGGCCTGCAGAGTCTGCTACACAATCCTAGGACCTAACTCACCTCAAAACATTTTATTATGACGAGACTCCAGGAGAGCTGAAGAATATCACCACAGGACATTCTATTTCAATCTTTTACTTCTGTTCTCTGATTCCAACCTATGATATTCTAGTAGGAATGGAGAAATTATATTCCTTTATTCTTCAACATAATCACTGCCTGAAATATATGAGTTTCTCTAATTTGAGTTAATGGGAGAGTGTGAATACTGGGTTAGAAGCTTCTTTGTCAGTCATTTACATAGAGAGTGAAAAAATATTGATCCTAAATACCAATTTCCGTGGTGTCTGAATTGCTATTCCTATCCACCTTGATCCATTCATTTTACCTTTGCAACTTGTCCCCACTCAGACGATTAGATCCTTTCTCTATTTGTAGGAAAACTTGCTATTTTGCTTTCTACTTCTAGGTGGCTGATCATACAACTCAGAAATAAAAAGAAGCCTGGAGAAACCCAGCGCATCACAATACATCACCTCACATGTGCCTTTCTGTGCTTCCTTCTCTATAGCACCTATTTACCAAAGCTGATCTGGAGGCCTTATTCTTCAATATGTCTAACTGGTCCTGTTTACTGCCAGAGTGTTTCTGATGCTAACCTTAAAGTATCACTGAGATGCCCAAAGTTAATTTTCTATTGAATTTTACAATATGGGTCAGAATACTTCCAATTTCTTTAGCCAACTCACCTAAAAGTCTATCATTTTTGCTACCAAAACACATAATTTTGTTTTAAGACAATATTATTTTAGGTTAATTTCTACTTTCCCATTTGGGTAGTTATCTAAATTCCTTGGCAGTTTTCAAAGGCTTTGATGATCATATGATTGATCTATATTTATTCACAATGGTACATTCAGGATGCCTATTCCTAACTGGAAGAAGTATGCCTCTTATAAAAAGTTTGGGTCAACCAATACTGGAAAACAAAGCATGAGAATAAGTGGTCTCAGATCAATAAAATTTGGATGAAGAACTAACAATCTGAGACCTTAAGCCTAATAAACTTTGTTAGAATTTTGGGTAATAAGTGTAAGAATAGAAAGTGTTGTTAACTGTACTAAAATAATTTTACATTTCACAGTGGGTAGAATTATTAAGGATAACAGGCTTTTTCAAAAGGTATATAATATTTTATTTTAATTTGAGCATTACAAATTCTTTTTAAAATAACTATAATCAATTTTAAACTTTTATCAGAAGTAAAGTTTGAAGACAGAATAAAGTAAGCCTTTTAATTAGAATGTATGGGTTTCTAGGATCTCTGAATCTGAAGCCAGTAAGGGAGGCACACAGAGGCAGCTCTCTGGCAATGCTTAAGGTGTTTCTAAATAAGTGCCAGGATTACCTTGTCGAGGGGACCTTTTTGATGAGGAAGCTGGACTGCTTATTTCCAAAGGACTGGTCTCATAATGTCTCAGAGCCTGGTCCTCTACAGTGGCACAACTGTGTAACCAATGCTACAGCCCCTCTGCTGTAAGGAAATCTCATTGGGTGCCAAAGAATAGCAAATGAGGCTTCTAGGTAAGCAATCGAGCAACATAAAACACCAAATGACAACTGAAGCTACCTCAACTTCACTCTTTACATCAACAGCAATATGTGCTGCAGGCATTCAAAGAGACACAAGCCACGAGCCCTAGGTTTTCTCTCATGTGAAATTTCTACCAAACCAAGGTTTCCTCTTTTGTCCAGAGCCTGTATTCTTTAGTCTTCCAAAACTTTAGTTCCAGAAATCGAAATCTACCAGGGACAAGACAACTGGCTGAAGGCTTACTGTTCCGGACAGAGGAGAAGCAAAACAAAAGAGTCAGAGGCAGGCTTGTGTAATCTCGTCTTCTTTGATATTGGCTTTGGCATTGGCACTCTGTTCTGTGTCTCCCTCATTCCCCCTCTTCCTTTTCTTTTCTCGGCAGAGACCAAAGATCAAATGTACCCATGGTAATAAATATTATCTGCTAGGTTAGAAACTGTCCTTTGATCGAAGTAACAGAAATCATACACATTCCAGCCATTCTCTCCACAGTATGGGCATTAGAAAGGATTCCTTCTTATGAGAATGTAAAGGAAATTAGTTTGTATCTCTCACTTTTTTACTTCAAATTATCCAATGGTGGTATTTAAAACTCCATTTGAAAAATATCTATACTGTTAACCCTTTCATTTACTTTTGTGTGCAATATACATATATGTATACATGCATGCTTGTTCCTGTTGGTGCATTCCTGTGTGTGAGTGCAGCATGTGTCTTCTGTCCCCACTCTCTGGGAGAGCACTGGGATTACAGAGGCAGACTACCATATCCAGCTTCACACAGATCCTGCAGTAAACCAGCTTCCCAGCCCTCTAATGATCCTTTTTTACATAACAGTATGACATAACAGTATGAACGGATCTTTCACAAGGCAGGATTAAGATTCCTACATACACATATGTAGAAATTCTGATTGTGTTTTATATTTGGTCCTTAGTCAGTTAACAATGAAAGACTATCACGGTAAGTAATGTGGTGATTTCTGTAGGATAAAATTAATGCAGGATAAGAAAAATTCTTCCTGAGGATCACTAAATATAGAACAGTCCCACATAATTGAGGGTGAAAGTTTATCTTTTAAGAAATGTAGTACAGTTAGATGCGGTGGCACATACCTGTAACCCTAGCACCATCTGTATGACTTAAGGCTCTGATAGAGGTTTTCAGGAAGAAAAGAAAGGCATGAATGTAGAATCGTATTTTATCAACTCACTGCAGCTCCTGTTCCCCTAGCGTCATAGCAAACTGGCCAGGGCTGTTCTTTATAAACCTGTAACATTTTCGAGAAGAATACAGCTTGTAAGATTATCAATTGTCATTGTACTATACTACATCATTCACAGTTGGTATTTATTGAATATGTAAAACATCTATCAATGGTAGGTAATACCTCTATCATATGGATAGAGAAAATGAGGTTCATCCTCTAAGCTGTCTGATAGTAAGAAGTACCAGCTGGAAACCTCCTGTCTCCAGAGCCCATGCTCATTCTACCAGAACAAGGAGAATCATGTGGATTGCAAGCTGGCAGTCTGCCCAATTCAGAAATTAAAAAAAAGTTAGGTGCTAGTGTCTTTTCCCTTGTCCCTGTTCATCCTCTAGTCATCTAGTCTCATTTTCAAGAAACTTATCCACTGTACTGAACTAAAGAGAGATTAGGTCAAAGTTAGGCTCTATTAATGAATAATTCTCAAACCCTGAGTAAAGTTTGTGAGACGGAAAGAAACATGTTGCCATGCTATTCTAAGATCAATGGGGCCAGTCTCCCGGGTCACCCGCACTGCCGCCTGACTGAAGGAGGATGAGATAGTAATAGTGACCTAAGCACATGAAGGCCGCTCTTTTGCAGCTCGAAGGTAATAACTCTTCCCAAAGGAGACATGAATTTAATTTTTGTCTCCTGCAAAACCCTGAGCTCTGAGCAATGCAGGGGTGCACAGCTGAATTACTGATGACTTTGTAACGGACTTCACGAGAAAAGGAAGTTTCATTTTCTGTCCTGGGCTATACAGAGAGAGTCAACACAAATCACTCCACTTTTTATTTCTCTCTTGGCTTAGAAGTCATCAAAGAAGAGACACTAAAATGTTATCCGTAATGCATTAGATTAGGACTGAGGCTCTGTTCCTGACTTACAGTCTCAAATGTTAAGTTATTTTAATTTAATCACTTGGTTTTCATTCCTGTAAAATCAGAATAATTTAAATTTAGAAAAACAGAAATAGCCTTCATTATAGAGCATGTTTCTTCAGAGGCCACGAATTATAGAATTATATAATCCTAGATTATAATTTTGATTTTGGTTGAACACATGTATTTCATTAGCAGTAGTTATAGGTCCCATGTTTGGTCTGGATTAAACACAATATCCAAGTCTTCCACTTCTTCCAGCATACAACTCCTTTTTCTCTGAGACAAGGTGATAATCTTTGAGCTTTACCAGCTCTCTACTTTTGACCTTAGAGAGCACATTCCAACACATTTGCTCCCTTTTCCAATCTTTTACTACATCAGCTTAGCCACTTCCAGCCTCAAGTTCTCTGCTTGTTCACAGACCTGTATCATGCCGTCTTTCCTTCTCTCTTTAGTTCTCCAGGACCACAGCCTCTTAGCACCCAATCACAAATGATCTAAGTGCACCCACCTCGTTTCTGCTCTTCAATACTTCTGTTCAATTTTCCAAACCAATAATTTTAAGTCTGTTCTTCATACATCTTCAATTTCACCTGGTGCTCTCAGAAATTTACTATTTACTACAAAAACAGGGCATATCTACTAAATATTATCTACTAAGTATCATACTTCCACCTCTATGTTGACATTTTCTGAACTTTACTTCCTCCTAACTGACTGCTATCTCAAACTAAGTATCTTTCTACTCGCCTACTTATGTTCTTCAACTTTTCCTTCTCTCCTTTCAAGGACCCTGACTCAGTGGTATTTATATGTCTACGATTACGTTTTGTTCTATCTTTTTATCATCTGCAGAGCAGTAACAGCAGCACATGTGTCCTTCCGCGGTCAGAGGACTAGTAAAGAAGTCCCATACATACACCTTCAACTCGCCTTCTCCTAAACTGCCACCTTGCTTCTGAAATGCTGCTTAGTGCTCACAGCCACAACATTTAATGTGTTTTCTTGGCCCTCATTCTTCTTGACCTTTCAGGGACACCTCAAAATTGAACCTGTTTTTCTGTTTTCAAAATTTTCTCCTTATCATTTTCCACCATTGTGAATTCCATCCCCATTTCTTCCAGATGTACCAAAATTCCTCCATCATCATTGCTCTAATGTATTTCTCATTTTTCATTCTTTGTCTGCTGTTCACATCCCTGTCACTCATTTCCTATCCATCCCCAGGACAGGCATGCCCTTCTCTGAGCACAAGACAGCACACTGAGCTCATTTCTTGGTCGCTTTTTGAATAAGTATCCTTCAGATCCCCCTTTATCTAAAAGAGAAAAATTTAATTCTTTTTAATCCTAAGAACAAAGACTCTCTGAAACCTAGCCGTATACTACAAATTATTAGCGTTGTGATTTTCCTTTTTTCCATTTCATTTCACATATTTTACATTTGTGAGACTTCAGCTTTTAGACTATACTCTGCCATTCTCTCTGTCTCTGTCCCTCTCGCTCTCTCCCTCTCAGGCTAAGCTAAGTCCACTTGTAATGTTTAACATTTTCTCTATTTACTAAAATCCCATTACTGGTTTCAAAATTTGGTAAAGATGGTACCATTTCCTATATCCTATAAAATAAAATGTGTTCATTTCTCCTGTTAACTTCTCTAATTTCAATATATATATATCTTCTTCTTTTGTAGTTACTATTATATCATATTCTTTTATTATAGTGACCCATGAGTTTACTTTGTTGTTCTTCTTAGATGTTAAGTTTTTAAAAGTAGTTATGACAGTTATAACAACTATAATAATCTCTTATAACAAGTTCCTACCACATTTCAACATCAATACCCTTTATGAGGACTGTCTCCATGATTTTGATACGATTAAGTGAAGTGCTCAAGCGAAATACTTATGGAAAATCAGAGCCAAGATTGGGTTTGGCATGTGTGCTTTTAAGGCCATATCTTTACTCACTATGTAGTATTTCTCATCACCTGCAGAATTGGCAGGCCACCACAGAGCAAAACATGCTCCTCTTGGGCTGGGGACATGGTTCAGTGAGCAAAGCATTTGCTATGCAAGTATGAGAATCTGAGTTGAGCTCTGCAGATCCATGCAAAGCCAAGAGTAGTAGCACACATTTGCAGTTGTAACACTCTTATGTAGTGGTAAAAGGAAAAGACAGTTTCCATGGAGGCTTACTAGCCTGGTTGGCACACACTGAATCAAGCAAGGGCTGAAACCTAAGATCATGTGTGCTCCCACACTCCTGCACACAAACCTACATGTAAACATATAAAACACGGAGAGATTTTAAAAAATGTTTCTCTTAAGTCCTAACAGGTTAGGACAGTTAACTCAGATTCCCTAGTTTCTGAAACTGCTTGGATAATGTATCCATAAGAAGAAGAATCAGACAGCTTAGACTTCAATCCTTAAAGAATGAAAACAGGGTAAATCTTTTATATCTAAAGATTAAACACAACATAAAATGCAAAGAAAAAGAAAAATATAATTCACCTGGATTGAGTAAAGCATAACTTTTGCCTCTTTCCTTGGAACCATCAAGGCCAATGATGCAATGAATCAAGGCCATCCAAAAACCTTGTTTAGATAATTTAAACCATATTTAGACAAAGCCTCCTATAATTCTACTTTCTGAGGCTCTGACATCAGTGCTGTGAAAACATGGTAATTGTACTCTGCTGACAGAGTCAAAACCAATGTAAATTTGGGGTTCAGTTTTATATATGAACAGGTAAGATTATATATGGTATACACAGATACTGAAGCAAAGAAAATGGTAGCTGTTGCTTTCTACATGTAAGCACCTAAGAACTGTAATCCTCTGAGAGCAATGTCATTATATAGCCCAAATTCCATCACAACAAATACCTTTACAACAGAGATGTCTGTACAACAAAAACCCTTTCAAGCCTTGGCTGACAGCCCACATATTTCAAGCAAATTGATGTGAGACCTGGAGTTCACAGTAATGGGAATTGACCTGTATTTCCAAAGCTAAGATTTGAATGATTTCATCTCTAACTCCTATCCCATGATATCATGAGTTGGAGTGATGTACAACTCAAACCCATGAGTATAAAAACTAAACATAAAGGTAGAAATGAAACCATCAGTGCTCTTAAAGGGAGAAATCCCATCTTTTCACTTGGGGAACACTTAGCTATGAAAATGAAGCTATGAAATGGAGCAGATGGTGCTTTTTTTTTTAATCTTATCTCACTGAGAGACACAATAGTTAAGTGTCTGAAGACTGATGGATAATGGCCAGATATACACTATTAGCTGGGGAAACTGGGCTACATTTCTTAACTTTTTTGAGCCTCAGTGTCTTCATCTATAAGATGTGACTGATACTATCTATCTTCAAGATTTTGGTAAAGCTAAATGGAAACATATATAGAGTTCTCGGTAGAGAGCCTGGTGTGCTACATCTGCACCTCAGAGTCCCCTTATTTGGCTTTGCCTCTCTCTCCAGGAGCTTGGGTTCTTTCTGCACACTACTTTCATGAAATTACTCAGAAGATCCAGTGAACAGAAGTGAAAGAGTATATATAGTCTCAAGTGTAGTCTGGATAAAATATTGCTCAAAGGATCACATGACTAAGCCATACACGGAATATGCTTGACTGGGAAAAAGGTCTTTGGGTCAATGTAAGGAACGTATACTTGAAATATATAAAGCAATCAGGTATCATAGCAAAAACTGACTTCTAATTATTTTGTCAGAGGCCATTTTGAAAAAGGCTGATAAACCCAACATTAGTGTCCCATTTTCCTTAGTGAGAATGCAATGTGCCTGCTGTTCTAGCTAAGGTTTTTTTTTGGGGGGGGAGGGGGTGCAGGGATACTACTTTAAGTGATGGAAAGGACTCTCATTTGAAAACTACTTACTCCAGAACCACACATTATGCTGTCTCTCTTAAGTAGGACACTATGAAAATATTAAAACAAACTCCTAATTTCTTTGTGTGGTAAAACATCTAAATATTTACAAAGGTCTGTAATATCACCCTGATTTCTGTGGTTTTATGTTTTACTAACTTTAGATATCAGAGTTTCTACTTTTCTAATTATAGGTGGTCAAATTTGTAGACATAAAATTCAGTTTCTTTAAAACAGCCATAGTGCTACATGGTATGTTGTGGGTGGAGGGGGGATTATTAGTTTATTAACAAAATCTGAAGGCCTGTCTACTTTTACAAAGTGAGTTTTGGCTCTGGACTTTTAAATTCCTTTAAAAAGCTCCCCAAATCCCAAGAGACTACAGCACTATAGAGAACAGGGGATAGCCGGTACTTCACAGAATTGCAGTATGTTAGTTAGCCTTAAATTTTATTTTTAAAATGCTCAGAGACAAGTGTGAGGTAAGGTTCATGTGCCTAAGTAAAGAGCACACACAAGCCAGACAGTGAGCTCCCTCTTACGAGATGCGCATAAAATAAAACAGGCTGGAAAGAAATAGTAAAGCACAGAGAAAAAGGAACTGTGATATCCAGAGAAGAAAGAGAGGCCCTGAGTGGAGGACTGAAAAAAGAAGGAGTCACTAAGGCAAGAAGATTAAATGGCAACAGGAAGCAAGTGGCAGCAGCAGAGGAGGCATTTTAAATCAGTCTATACAGGGGTTACAATGTAGGGCTTAAAACACAGAAGCATCAACCAAATTCTTGGCCTCTATTTTAACAATTACAACCTCCACCCTATCAGTATTATCTTAAAATGGAGGCAGTAATAAACACCAGACTTTTCACTTTAGTCTTACCTCTGATAAGGGTGAAAGCCTTGAGTATTTCTGAGGATGAGTTACCTATCTCATGCTACTGGGCACTAACCCCTGGCTCCAGAAAGCACAGTTCTCTTAACGATCCCTACTGGCCCCCAAGAATGGGCGCCTGTCCTCAAAGTGCACTCTTTCTCTTTCCCAGCAGTGGAATCACACTAACAGTTTGCAAGTCATTTCAAGGTCTCTACAGGCCGCAGAAAAGTGCAATGTATTTGTGATTACATGAGAAATCATGAGAATGTAGCATAGAGTTAGCTTCTGAAATAGGAGGCTGAGAAACACTGTTTCTTACAGGGGCAGCAACTCCGCCCAGAGGCCACACTGTTTAGAATGTGACCTCATCGGAGCAATCAGGAGTCCATAAAAAGCTGGGCAGCATTCCTGCCCTCCTTCCTGAGTCCCACCTGTCCCAGCAGGCAGCAGTTCTGGGAGGAGCCCCGAGTAGGCACAGCCAGAACACCAGGGCTGCAGGCACCAGCTGCTCTCAGCCTGCCCTCCCTTCTTCTTTGTCGCCCTCCCTCCGGCCGACTGAACGCTCTGGGATCTCTCTGGCCACCCCAGGGGTGCCCACCCCAGTCACTAAGCCCACCCTGACACCTGAGTGACCCCTACCCCATGCGCCACATGCTTTCTGTACCTTTACTCTGGGGAGGGTTCTGACTCCGGTCTCGGAGGACGTTGATCTGGTAGACAGCTCCATAAGGCTCAAAAAGTTCTTTCAGCTCCTTTTCCGACCAGGACCTAGGGATCTGCCCGACAAACATCTTAATGGCATCTGGGTCTGGTTGGTCTGAATGATCCAAAGCTCCGTTCATCTTGTTGGCTGTGCCGTTACTGTCAAAAACGGAACCAGGAGCCAGAGTTAGGGCTTCAGGGTGAAGGACAGGAAGAAAAAAATAGTGGGGGTTGGGGGTGCGGAGGCGGAAAGAGGAAGAGGAGCACAGGGGAAAGTGCCTAATGAGTCGTAGAAATTTGATGAACTAAAACAAAGCACAGGCACCATTAGGCTGCTTCCCAGCAGCAGCAGCGCCCGTCGCCCGCCCTTTCACTGCATGCTGCTGCTGCTGCTGCTCAGCCTCGACTCCCAAGCACAGCGCAGTGCCTGGCCGCCTGTCACCCAGAGCACGGACATCTCAGAATCCAGGCTTGGAAGGCAGCTGCAAGTTAAGTGCAGGTCTCAATTGGTAAGGCTGCCACCAACACATCACAAATCGGCAGCATTGTCAGCTCAACACTGGTTATCGCTGGGAAGAAAGGCAGAGCTGGATTGCTGTTGGATTTCTCACCCCTCTGCCCCGTTCCCCGCCCTTTTCAGAGGTTTTGGAAGAGCGGTGGTAATAATAAAGTCACATGGAAAGAAAATGAAACACTTGGCAGTCCATCAGATGACTAATGCAAGATGCCGGTGATGAATTTGCAGAGTGCGAGAGGCATCCATGTGTGCATCAAATTAGTACGTTGTTGCTGCTCAGAATGGAAAGCGCTCCAGCTATGCATCTCAGTGCAGCTGATTGGCTGCTTGCACTGGAGAAAAGAGCCAGAGCTGGGGGGGGGGGCGCTCCCCTTTAAAAAGCACATTGTTTATGGGACCCAAGCACAAAGGGCTTAATTCAGAGAGGCAAAAGTGATCTCAGAATTGCTTGCTTTGTGTTGGAGAAAAAAATACAGCACAGAAAGTTAAGTTCCCACTAAAGGACACTGAATATTTCAAATCTTTCACACTCCATAAATTGCTCTCTGTATATCTGACTTCCAGATGTTGCACTTAAGTTCTAAACAATCACACGTTTGGGAAAGAGAAAAAAGGTCTGCTTTTTCTTCTAGCTTCAGTAAATATTTGGGGCAGATACAAAGAACTAAAGCATAAGCTTTTAAACATCTCTCTTCTTATCATGTTCCAGACCCATATTTGGGAGAGAATACTTGTTTCAAGCCTGATATGATGAAGAAGTCATTACTTTTAACCTTGGATAACCTCTTTGAACTAGAAAAACAAACCACCCCTTTTTTCATAACCCTCACCCAATACACTGTATACCCCAGCTCCTCTCTTAAGAAGCATTTCTCTTAAATGCTTCTGAACGTGCCCTTCCGTAGCGGAGTGCTCTGAGCTGTGTTATCAGTCTTAAAATACAAGGCAACTGAACAAGTGCAAAGCCGGCTGCCCAGCATCCACCGCCTTGCAGGTGACCACATCACTGTCTAAGCAGGTCAGAAAGAAGACACACTAAACTGTAAATGGTAAGTGTGATTTCAACTGTAGCCTCAGAGGAATACCAAAAATGTACTGGAAAAAGATCATAAGCAGAGTTCCTTATATTGTTACAAGAAAGATACAAACAAAAACAACACTTTAAAGCTGCTGCTGGTCTAGACTCACTAGAGCTGAGCCCTAAAACAAAAACAAACAAACAAAAAAGCCTACAATCTTTAGCATGGGAACAGCTGGGAGCTATGGCACAAGGTTCCTGAATTCGAGGACAACCTAATCTACACAGTGAAAAGTTTCACACACACAAACACACACACACACACACACACACACACACACACACACACACACACA
>CAJQZJ010009351.1:2684882-2695878 GCA_907164525.1 Lophiomys imhausi | reverse complement strand
CACACACACACACACACACACACACACACACACACACACACACACACCCTAAAAGCCAAGAGCTTGTAGAATGAAAAAAAAAAATCTCAATACAGATTTAATCCAGAGAGGAAATGATGTCAGATACTCTTCACTAGGCTTTACTTCAATTTCTACTACCTCTACCTCCCTATTTTACCACATTGTTTTTTATCTTTGAAGTAAACAATCAGACAGTCTAACGTGAAGAATTTTCAGAGCATTCTCTAATCAACCTTATTGTTACAAAAATGTTCCACTGAATAAAATATTGAATACAAAATCATTTTCAACAATTCAGGTATAATGCAATGCTTGTTTATATTAGAGCTAGATCATTTATCTTGTTCCTGTGCACCTATCTTATTTCCCATCACTGAGAATTCAATAAACAGTTTAACCTGTGGAGCTGTATTGGCACAGGGTGGAGGTGGCACAGTTCTTTGCAGTAGAGTATATAGTGTTTATGGCACTTTGAAAGCCGAGACTCACTTTTGGGACAGGAAGAACCCTGGTTATTGCTGTTGACAACCAGCTAGATACAAAAAGGAAGGTATTGCCACAGTTCTATGCTAACAGAAAGCAGAAGTTGGAGGATGATTAACATAGTGCAAGAGTTAGGCCAGAGTATACTTGTCTAATATCTAAACTTAAAAGAGTTCTGGAGCAAGCACACACTAATGTTCATATCTCAAATGAATATTCCTTTGATGTTTTCCCAAACAGTAAAAACTCACTGAGTCAAAAAAAGGAGGAAAACTGCCAAGAGGGATGAATGTTTACTCCTTCAGTCTTTACATAGTAGAAGGTGCTGATTTAGCATCTCTCCCAGTCAGATCCCTCCTGAACACCTTGGGATCTCTTATCATTCAAAGGGCATACAGAGCAGGGGCAAAATGCATGGCCTCTGCCTCCTGATGCCATCACTTTCTAATTGTGCTACTTTGAACTTCAGATCCTTCATCTATAAAATGGCAACCAACAGATTCTACCTCAAAGAGTCCATGGCCCAGAATAAGTGTTCTATAAATGTGTGCTATTCTCACTGTGTGTGTTTTCCTTTCAAAACTGAGATGAGTGACCACTATAAATCTATATTTTAATTACAAATTCTTTTGGTGTAAATCCAAACATAACACATATCCTTAGTAATAATAGTATTTTATATATACCCATATTATGCTGTGTTCTTTACTTTTGTTTCTTTTTGTTTTGTTTTGTTTTGTTTTTCAGAGTTTCACCTTGTACACTTGGCTGGCTGGCCTGAACTGGTTACATAGAACAACCTGGCCTTGAACACAGAGATCTGCTTGCCTCTGCCTAGCAAGAGCTAGGATTACATGAACGAACTACCACATCTAGCAATGCTTCACATTTTTAATCCTCAAGACAACCCTTTGAAAAACTGTATTTTTCATATACCAACATCTGAGAAATAAGTTACCTTCCTAAGTTTACCAGATTATAGAGTATAGTTAAAATCCAAATCTATGCCCCTGGGCCCCAAAGTGCAAAGTATTCCTAATCTACCATGAGGCTAAACATTCTGTACAGTCTGGGTTGAGTGGAGTATAGACAGCTCGTAACAAATTAAGGGAAGACAAATTCCAGAGCAAGTCCTACTGGGTCTCTAGAATTGCAGTTCCAAATGAAAAAAAGCAATGTTGGAAAAGTTTACATGTGCCACTCTTCTTTCTATCTGTGAGAAACATGCTGCAAGATACCCAACTTATGAGCCTGTAATATGCTCTGAAACCCGCATCTTCTCAGTCATCACATAAGATCATCATCTGTCCAGATCCCTTCTCTTGACTCTCACAGAGTTACTCTGATGGGTAGTTGTCATACATCCTTGTTTACATCCCTTCTTGTCTGCCATTTTGCAAATGACCATTTGTATCCACTGTGAAGTATACAGTAATTCTGTCTGGAAGGAAATCCAGCCATATCTAGTATAAATTAAAACCACCATCAAACACTTCAAATAAAAAAATTTTATTTGGGATAGCTGCTCATATCACAGTGACTCTCTTATTGTTACTGCATCTTGATATACCTAACAATTTGGTTAACTTTATTTTAATACACCCAAACTTTTCCTTTGGACTCTGAGTCTTTTGTCTTGGCTGAAGTTAATTTCTCTTGGCAGTCTGGTGACTTCTGTTCTCATGTGGCTGTAGGTGTAGAGACATCTGAGTAGGCCAAAGATTATGCATTAATTAGGTTTTAAGTTAAAACTTTTGGGGGTTCTTGCCAGAGGCCATCAATAGCCAAAGAGAATTGTAGATACCCCAATCTCAGCAAAACCCTCTACTTAGATCTTTGTCAAAAAAAAGACTTTGGTTGACTTATAAAATTACGGCTAGTTCCCTTTTCTTCAGTCCCCAACTTCCTTGGAACCCAGTGTAGTGCCTTTCATGGTATAGAAATTTAGATTCAAATCCAAATAATATTAATAGAGGGCCTGCCTTCTGCCAGAGACCTTTGCCAAGTATTTGACACACAGTATCACAAGCTCTAATTGGCATCATCTTCATTTTAGAAATGAAGCAAATGAGAGCCACAGAAGTAATATGCCTTTTCCAATGTAATACGTGTAAGGAATCATGACTGTAAAATATGGATTCCGTAAGACTTAAAAGCCAACTGTCTTCCCTTCTGATTCCATGAACTAGACTTCTTTGGAGAAACCCCAAGCTAGTATTTCACAAGGACTCTGTGACTATTTGCAGACCTTGGACACAGGCATATACATTTGTGGGCACCTTGCCTAAAAACTTCAACAAGACCTTGAATACCAAATTTGCTTTTACCCTTGGCAAAGAACTTACTCTAAGACTCCTCTAGGACAGGTGCCAAATGGAATGAGACCACAAGTCAGAGAGCATGAAGCCAGGGGAGACTGTTGGTGTGAGTCTTATAGCCAGGATGAAAACCTAATGATGTTGGGAGGGAGCTGAAAGTGCTTACGTTTTGCTTTTAGCACTGCACTGACCTACTTCCCTACTCCATTTTCTAGTAAAAAGAAATCAGATCAACAGAGAATATGCAAAGTCATCTGTGGTTCCTCTGAGAAAGCAGAATATCATTAAATATAAGCTGGTTTAAGGTATTATTATTATTAACAACTTCAGGAAAACATTTTATAAGTTCTAAAAATGTTCAAGTTTCCTTTTCAAGACTGGAAACAAGAGAAACAATTCTGATTTTGTATCTTGTCCTTGTAGAGTTTTCTGTATTTAACTTCCTTTATTTATATAAGGTAAGAGCAAGAAACTTACAATATGGCTGTGATAAATTCCAATTGCCAATAAATACCCATATTAATGTACTAACCCAAAAATGCTCTGTAAAAACATACTGTCTCTGAATACTTTTGATTAAAGATAGCTGATATTCTTGGTGTTAATAAATAATCATATTGTTCCTTTTTGTTTGCTTGTTACCTTACTGATTTCATTTCTTTTTTTTCTTTATTTTTTATTTCTTCAAGTTACATCTCAATCGCAGTCCCTTCCCTATTCCCCCTCCAGTCCCACCCTCCCACCCTCAACCCCCCATCCTCTTCCCTTTTTTATCTTTTAAGTTTAAGGTATATCTTATTCCCCCTACAGTTTCCCCTTTCAGTCCAAAAAATGGCTCTTTCTCTTATAATAATAAATACAATACAGTACAACAGAGGTAATTAGGCCACAGTTATGAGGGTTATATGGCTTAACGTACATTCCCAATGACCAGTCCATATGTATTTGGTACCTGACTTTAACATTCTACTATCTAAACATCTCCATGAGTTTAAAGGTCTATATCTGACTCAACATTCATACTAACTTGCAACACAATTTTAAAGGTATCTTCTTAGATCTATTACACTCTCTTGACTCCTAAACAACTCAAAATTTAATTATGAGACTCTAGCTATCTGTTCTTCAACCACCTCAGAGACCTGAGAGGGATAAATATATCTGATTTTATAGGAAGTGTAGGGCCTGCAGCTTCCCAAACTAAGCAATGACATACCAGTGGCTGCCTGGACAGTTCCCATTTTCTCTCCATACATTACAGCATCTGATTTCATTTCTTGAGGATGATTTACATCACTTCAAACCAGGTCTATGATGATAGAAATGATCTCTGTGTGTACACTGCAGTACGCTGGGCACTAGCTACATAAGGCTGCTGAGTAGTGAATTGTAGCTAATGCAACTATAGAAATGCATTTTATTAATTGTATTTAAATAGCTCTAGAAGCAAATATTTCCCCCTTTCTCCTTTTAAAACTCTGGTTAGAGGTAAGACTCACATAAACATATTATTCTGAGGGAGCTGTTTTGAAAATCCTATTAATGCTGAGTTGCATAACTACAAGCAGATAATAGGCTAATGGAGCTGGTGTAGACTCAGCATCAACTTAACACTGTGCCCTCAAAGAGACTCTTACAGTTCCCCTGTACCTCACTTACTCCACTTTAAACCAAAGAGAATAAGTAGCCTCTATTTGGCTATAATTTCTACAGAAAGGCTCTAAAAGTACTACCTCCTGTAAACACTTGTATTAATGTTTAAAAAATGATATTTCCAGTGTGTTTCATTATGGTTTGGGTGCAGAGAATGACTTACAGAAAAGACCATTCAGATAATATGAGAAGTTGCCTGAAACTTTGTTAGAATGCCCCATTTTGCATCTAATTTAATCCCCAGTGCTCACAGGTATCTACACCCAGGCCAGAGAATTGACAGGTGTCATGTACACTGTGGGGAGCAACACAGGTTTCCATGGAACTGTGAGTGGATAAAGAGCTGTCCCTCTCAGTCTGTGCCAGCATTCCTCCTAACAAAATGAGCTACAGCTCCATCTTTTCAGTCAGCTGACAAAGCTACTCTTTCAATGGGTTTAGGAATCACTTTTATTTATTTTTTAAAATATCACTTGTACTTAGATAGCATACAAAAAACTAGGCTGGTTGACAGAAAACTATCCAAGACAAGAGCTGCATAAGACAAAAGAGGAAGAAAGGACTGGCAATGTGTCTGGTGCTTCTGGCAGGCCACAGGATGGGCTCTAAATTCATCAGTACTAACAATCTTCTTCACTGTCCATCTTGGTGGTATTGGTCATTTAATAAAAATATTATCTTCTCTACATAATGACAGCATGGCAATCAAAGGCCAGGCAGAACACTGTATGGAGACTTTAGAAACCACAACCTATCCAACTTCCCAAAGTTCACTGTCATTACAAACTTATTGGCCCCTCCTTTTTTTTCAGCTTCAAAAAGAACAGAGTGTTTTAGCTTCAAGCTCTGCAAACTGCAACTCCTTTTAAAATGCTCCTCTAAATGATTAACATGACAAAAACTTCCAATCTCCCCTGGCTGCCTTTCAACAAGGTGCACTTTGGATACTGTTAGGCTACCCAGAAGTGTCCTAACTGTAGCAAGGTTGTGGGTAGCTAAATACTTCTAGTAAATTTAAAACTCTCTGGATATCAATTATACCATCAGTAAAATGTAATAATAATGGTGCTCCTGTATTTACTTGGAAGATACTGTTATTGCTTACCATGTATAGGAAAACCTTTTGAATTATACAGTCATGTCAATTATAAAATAAGGTCCTAGATCTCTGGGGTTAAATAGCCATGTTTCAGCTACAAGAATTCCATGGAAGATTAACTGGAGTAAATAACATTCAAAATATCTGAAAGAGGTAAAATCCTTCTCCAATGCTCAAATTTTAAGTAAATTAGTTTGTGTTATTCCAAAGAAAACATTCAAGGTTGCTCTATGTACACATGCATGTAATACTGCTTGTCCATAAGTCTTTAAAAGGAATGAGGGGAAAATGTCACAAGAGTATATATAGGACTGAGGCAGTGGATGAAAGACATCCAGAGGCCCATCTGTTAGGTGGCCCGCCCACAATGGAAGCCATTATAATTTGCAAGTATGTGGTGGAAAGATGGGAAAGAAAAGAGGAATGGTTTGAGCACCATAAAGAGAAGTGGATATATGCCGAGGAGTAGTATGACTGGGTCTTGAGGTAGAACTATTCCTAATTTTCTAAAACAGACAGGAACCTAACATAACCATCTAAAAAAAAAAAAAAAACTACACCCAGCAGTGAATCATGGTGGGTCATGGGCCCTGTTGCCTGTTAGTGGAACACATTACCCTAGCTGGGCTGCCATACCAGGCTCCAGTACAAGAGGACACTCGTAGCCCTCATGTGAATGATGAACTGAGGGGGATTGATATGTGGGGGCTCCCCTCATCCAAGCAGAAGGAGAGAATGGAAATGGGGAAGAAGGAGGGAGGGTAGGACCTGGAGGGGAAGAGAGAAGGGACTTTTGATTGAGATGCAACTTGAAAAAAATAAATTTAATAATAATAATAATAATAATAATAATAATAATAATAATAATATAATGAGGTGGAACTGGAGACATGAGGGTGGAGAAAAAGAGCCTGATCTGAGTAGCCTGCCATGTCATTTGAGGCCACAGTGAAGTCTCAGTCCTTGCTGCTGCTGAGGGCCATGTCTGGGTCTGTGGCCATGCAGCAGCAGGGGTCCCTGTCCATGCCCATGGCTCATATTACCACCGAAGGCAATGGGGACATCCCTGGTCTGGATTGCTGTATGGGACAATATTGATGTCCAAGGGCTTGCACTAGTCCTGTCCGTCACTGGCTGCAGCACTCTGGAGTGGCCCTGCAGCTTGCCTGGGCAACATAGTAGAGCTGACCCTGGTGGTATATGGGTGTGAGTGAGCCAGCATGAGAGCTGGCCCTGCCCCATGCCAGGGCATTAAGTGAGCTAGCTGGAGAGCTCACCCTGGTGGTGTGGGCATGGGAGAGCAGGTGGGCTGACCAACCCTGCTACCACACAGGCCCAGATCCAGGGCTTTGAGTTGGCCCACCCCGACATCTACCCCATCTATGAACTGCTAGAGCACAAGTTGGGGCCAGTCTTGAAGATTGTAAGATCTCCATGACACAGGACAACAGGATATCTGAGAAAAGTCCCAATGAGAATCCAGTATTGATAGTCTAGCAGAAGCCAGAGGCCTTGAATCAGACCAATGACTCACTGCAATGAACATTTGCAAGTAAGGATGTGTGCACAAAATGGTATACTGTGTGAAACACTGTGACACACTGTGATACACTACAGCTTCCACAACAAGATATGTTTTTATGTTTTTTTTTTCCTTTTGGCTTGGTGGGGAGGGGAAGGGTGGAGGGCAAATATGAAAGGATAGGGAGATGAGTGGGATTGGGGTGCATGATGTGAAATTCACAAAGTTTTCAAAAAGAGTATGTAGGACATTTTTCTTTCACAAGCAACTTGGAAACACGTTAGTGATGGATGTTTTACTCAATTACTAGAGTTAATACTGAATTGTCTTTGGAAAGAGATCTGAAAGCTATACATCTGTTATCAGGGTAAAAAGTAACCATGAATCGCAGGGACCTGTTCCTCTTTAGAAAAGGTCACAGAACACCAGCATTTGGACTCACCAAGTGAAAGGAAAACCTGATTACCTAATCTCAATTTGACTGCTAGTAAAAAGTAGAAAGCTGGAAAACCCCCACAAAGAAGTAAATTTGGAAGCACGTAGGGGGTACATGATGGCTCAACACACAATAACTCTTGCTGGGAAGGCAGCAAAGCATTGACTATTGACCGCCCTCAATGAAAAACTCATTTCCTGCTGTGATTTATCAGAAATAGTTTAGTGGACTTTGGGGCTCCAGCAGAAGGCATTTTCACTAGGCAGATAGGTGTTTCAGATGAATGTTTAGAAATGGCAACAAGGAAACAATCATTTCAAACAAGATATACAGAGATATTCCCTCACTTTTCCAACATGCTCAGAGACTCACACTGACACACCTTCTCCTGAACAGCCAACTGCTTCCACTTTACAGGTGAGGAAATCCCTCAAGGCCACCAATTGAGATTGCCTTCCCAGTTTGCTTTACTTGCTCATACCTGAATACTGAATGTGTCTATCTGCTATGGAAATGTAATTGAAAATGGCTCTTTAGGATCATTGAAAGAAGAATGGTTTGGCTATCAATGAATTGAAAATTTAGATCATTATGAAATGAAGATAAATATTCAGTGACTCTCACAATCAGGATGTTATTCAAAGCATTGAGGACAAGTCCATTAGAAAAATAAGAATAAAATACTCTTATACAGGTTATAGTCTGGTGGGTGACATAAAATAAGTAAAAAGTATTCTATGAGAAATATCATTTCAGTGGGGAAGGTAAGTCAGAGAGGCAGAGCATTGAGTACAGATTTGCAAATGAACGAGGTATTCAGTGAGGGCTTCACCTAGAATTCTGATGCTATCCCAGCCTCTTTTCAATACACGTGGAAGCGACCTAACCAGGCAAGAAGTCTTAAAGGCTGTAAACATTATATCTTATATGATTGCATCATCATAAAACAAACAGACAGACACACTATTGCTGTCCTATTTAGCCTGTTCTGTAAAGTCGTAAGAGCCGGTGCACTAATTCAAATGCGCTCATGTATCATATCCATTTGTCTCTCAATCCCTACTGAGCTTACCTGTCCTGTATAGTACATGTCCTAATTCTGGCTACTATCTTGTGTCTCTATCACTGACAAATTATTCAGTGGTCTTTACCACTTTGGACTATAGGACTAAGAGTTATCTGACCTTTGGTATAGTCTAGCATGCACAACTCTATCTACCTTTCTGTTAAACAGTGATCATCCATCCATCCATCCATTCATTATTCACTTCATCATGTATCATGGCAAAATTTAAGATCAAGTTGGTCTCCCTTCAGTCTGCTCTTGGTCTACTTTTCTTGGTCATGTATAATTATATATGGTTTGTAATCAAGAAATATAAATAAAATGTAAATGCAACTGAAAGAAGGCAGCTAGTAGGATATAAGTTTATTATTTATTTTAAATACTGATTTGGTAGATTACCATTCACAAAACCATTTATGAAAAAGAAAAATCCAAATGACAATCTACTTGACTAGTTTTTAAACCCCTAAATCGAACTATCAGATGAAATCAATAACAAAGAGAACATACTGATTTGGAAATGTATACCCTTTCTTTCCAATAAGAAATTATTTCTAACATCTTAAATGACCAGTAAAAAAATGATTTAATATCTTAAATCATCAATAGGCTTGGCATATAAATTATTCTTAAATATATTTAACATCAGCTCTAACTCCCTAAACAAACAGAATTAAAATAAGACTATGAGCTAAAATACAATGGCTCTTATACTAAGAGGCTGAATATCATTATATGAAAATTCCCTACAGATAATTTCTGAGACATTTCTTCATTTTTTGACACTACATCTGGCACAATGAATACAGATGATCATGTGTTTATATATCTGTCTAAGTGCCTTTCCTAAACATAGCCAGATGGAGTCTTTCAAAATGAAATTAATTTTACATTAATTCACTCTGGACCTACTCCAGTTCCGTGACTCTTTGCTTTGAGGCAGCAACCAAATCAATGTTAAGTCATGAACTTGAGAGAGGCTCCTCAACATCAAGGGGAAATTAGTATAACTATTGTTGTTACCTCCACCCTAAAATTATTCATGCACCATCACAAGCTGGTTGTTCTGGACTCATCAACGCTGAATAGTGGCCAAATGATCTAAAATTTTCTTTGGATTGAAGTAAGATCGTAGCTAATTTTACATTCAATATTCATAATGACTTGAGATGATTCCAGTAAAAATCAGTATCATCAGTGCTAACATCATTGCTGAAGATGTTATAATAAACCGGCCATACAGGCTGAGTCAGGTACCACTGTGACAGGAGAGAGTTAATTCTAAGTACCCAAAGCATACTTTCTCTGTTTCTAGATGTAGCTACTGAAGGAACTATAAACAAGTGTAACTAGGCTTTGCTTGCTGTCAGTCTTGGTGGATGCCTTTATTATCATACTTGTTTCAATTGCAATTTAGGTTTCCATGGAGACATAACAGTCAGCTCCAGAAAATTATAAGATAAATGTCAGGCAGCGATAACAGTGTTAATGAAGCTTCAGTGACGAGCAGCTCTGTGCTTCAATAATAAGCCTATTTTCTATTAACATATGTGGAGTCTGTCAAAAACCTGGAAAATACTAAAAATTAAACATCTATATTTTAAAGAGAGGAGAGATCACTCTAGAAATGGCTTACATTTCTATGGTGGGTAAATTAGACATTAGTCTTGGCTCTTAGGGATGCTTCAGCTGATATCCAGAAATGTAGAAATGCCTTTTTTCAACCAATGATGGCATAATTTTTCAAATATATGTTTAGGGAGGAAGTTCTTATTTTAGGAGCTGAGACCTGTATTAATTCTGGCCATGACCCATGGAGAGCTTTAAAGATATCACAACTCATGGTATCTGAATATATATAACCCACCTATTCCTTTCTGTTCTAGGTTGTTGGATACCCAAATGGATCACTAGTATCCAAAATTACCCTTAAATAGTCTATAGCCAAAGGCATACCACTGAAATTTTAGCCAGTCAAAAATGACAATGGTGGATCTTTTGGAATTTGATGCATTCTGAAGATGGAGGTTAAAATTACACCAACAATCAAAGGAAGAATCTATTAAGTAAAGCAGAAGGGAAAATGAATTTCATTTTTGGGAAATAGGTATAAATATTACTTGAGAATGAGTAACATTTTTTTTATAAGTACTTTATTTTTTTTTCTTCAAGTTACATCTCAGTCACAAACTCTTCCCTATTCCCCTTTCCTGTCCCACCCTTCCACCCTCTTCCCTCCCCCCAACAGCTTCTCTTTTCATTCCAACAAATGGTTCTTTCTCATATAACAGTAAATTCTATATAAAACAGCAGAATTAAATATGCCACTTTTATGAGAGTTAAATGGCCCAGTATACCTTCCCAATGTCCAGTTCATACATATTTGGCCCCTGACTTT
>CAJQZJ010009351.1:2581370-2674882 GCA_907164525.1 Lophiomys imhausi | reverse complement strand
AAAGTCAGGGGCCAAATATGTATGAACTGGACATTGGGAAGGTATACCGGGCCATTTAACTCTCATAAATGTGGCATATTTAATTCTGCTGTTTTGTATAGAATTTACTGTTATAAGAGAAAGAACCATTTGTTGGAATGAAAAGAGAAGCTGTTGGGGGGAGGGAAGAGGGTGGAAGGGTGGGACAGGAAGGGGGAATAGGGAAGGGTTTGTGACTGAGATGTAACTTGAAAAAAAATAAAGTACTCATAAAAAAAAAGAATAAATTAATAGTAGGAAAAGGGGCATATGCACTTAAAGGATACTACGTGGTACTGAGTGATACAGGCAGGGAAGGAATGGATATAAAATTAAGTCATGCATAGATCCTGCTGATGGCCTCAAATCTAACAAGAGAGTTGAACTCAATTCAAAATGCAGTTCATGAGAAAGTAGTCTGTTGAAGGGGAAGGAAGAAAATGTGAATGAAATTGATAGACAACTAACTTCTCAGGGAAGAAGACAGTAGAGAAGAAAGAACTGAGACGCCATGTCAGGCATAGAAATGATCTTTTCAGAACAGTAAGAACTTACTGTGCAAGAGTGGTGAGAAGCATCACGCTATAGAAACATGAGTGCAAGTTACCACACCCAAGTGGGAAATAGGGATGTCATGTGAGTGGGTGACAGAAAGTCCAACGATTTTTCCATGAATTAAAAATATTAATAAGAGTTTTTTAAACATTCAGAAACTGTGGTACCATATCCTTGTATTGTCCAGCTGTTGAATTTTGTTGGCACAAATATATTGATAATGCTTCATAATGAGTTCAAGGTCAGCCAGAGCAGTCACCTGACCCCAAGTATCTTTCACGAAAACAAACACTTAGAAATCCCAACCAATAATTTCCTTGAATTATCTCTTCCTTTTTACTCCTATGATCATTATCCCATGTATCCTTTTAACTATTTACTTATTTTTATTTTATGTGTATGTGTTTTGCCTGCATTTATGTCTGTGTACCACATGCATGCAGTGCCTACAGACGGCATGGGAGGGAGCTGGATCCTTGGAACTAGTTACTGATGGTTTGGGCCACCATGTAGCTAGTTAGTGCTGAGTAGCTAGTGGTCTTTACTGTTGAACCATCTCACCACCCATCATACCCCATGTAGCACATGGGGAAGGGGGTATCAGAGAGACATCAGATAGATGAATAGGATATAGTCATCTTTCTTAGTTCAAGTATTGATGTAATCTAATAGTTCATAACAACTGTTATTAACATATATAATCTCACTCTCATTTTGAATATTCACATTTCCCAAAACAACAGTATCCTCTTCTGAAGATGGATGGCTGATGAACTGCTTTATTTTTTACCTACAGGTATCAGAGAGCACAGCAAAGATAATACTGTTTGGGAGAATATATGTAGAGATGTGCTTATGAATTGCAAATGAAAGATGAGGTACCCAATAACATAGAGAGTCAAGGGGCTTTTGGCCTTGGAGGAAAAGAATCCTGAAAAGACTTCTTAGACTACAAGAGGAGTCCACTCTTTAAGAAAGTAAACAGCAACAACCCAGATGTCCTTCAACTGAAGAATGGATTAAACAACAACAACAAAAAACCCCACAAAAACCCCACAAAAAACTGTGGTACATTTACACAATGGAATACTACTCAGCTATCAGAAACAAGGAAATCATGTAATTTGCAACCAAATGGATGGAACTAGAAAAGCTCATCATGAGTGAGCTAACTCAGACTTGGAAAGATACACATGGCATATATTCACTTATAACTGGCATATATTTACTTATAACTGGATTTTAGTTATATAGTACAGGATAATCATTGTACAATCAATAGACCCAAAAGAACAGGAACATGGACTTTGTTGCCTGTTAGTGGGACACTCCACCCTAGTGGAACTGCCATGTATGCCCCATGTGCAAGAGGAAGCTCTTAAATTTCATGTGACTAATGAACTGAAGGGGGCTGATACATGGATGCACCCCACACCAGAAGGTTGGAATGGGTGGGAGGGAGGTAGAGAGTGGGAGGCTAGGACCAAGACAGGGTGGAGGAAGGGAACGGTAATGGAGACATAACTTGAAGTAAAAAAAAAAAAAAGAAAGTAAACAGCAACTATCGCAGATAGACCTTGAGACCATTTGCTCAACAGGGAACCATAGAATGTGGCTTAGCAATTCACTGAAATTCTCCAATTCATTTGCTGTGGAGTTTAATTCAGTCACTGAAGGATAAACTGCAAGATACACAAGGGGAAAGGGAAAACTGAAGTTTTTAATTGAGATTAGAACAATAATCTTTCCTTTTTCTTATTGTGCAAGCTTTGAATGTTCAGGCCTGGAGAACAGCTATGCCTATTATTTTTGCACTGTCTTTCAAAGGCATGCTTTTGTTTGTAAATAGCCTTAGAGCCAGCTGTGACAGTAAACGCCTGGAATCCTAGCACATTAAAAGGGGGAGTCAAGAGGACCAATAATTCAAGGCGAGTCTTTTCATCACAAAGTGAATCTGAGGCCAGTTTGGTCCACATAAGACCTTGTCTAAAACAAAACAAACAAACAAAAAATATCAAGAACAAGAGACCTCGTGTTGTCATGTCATACACACACACATTGCCTATGAGACATAGACAATCAACCACAAACCAACCAGGAAACTTTCTTTCCACTGCCACCTTTAATAGTGCCAGAGACTGGAATATAGGCTGCTGGGGAGAAAAGGTGGTTTTACCTAGTGCTGGACTCTACAAGCTACAACACTGACCTTCCAGGCAAGATGTACCCACTGGTACAATAGTGGCATCACTGTTATGGATACCTAAGTGCATTTTGATGGAATGTGAAGTTTGATCCATACAAGGGACTTTCATGGCTGGCATTGCCATGTAGGTCAAAAGTCCAGTGACTATGATTGAGGAGGTCACAGATCCTAGGGTAGAACCTGCTGCTATCTTTATTTTTGCTACATGGTTACATTTTCAAGTTGTCTTCTAAACATGTTTAAACCCTGGGTTGCCCTCAACCTTAGTCAGAGACATTCCTTTACACAGTGAGCTGCATCAATGCTGAGATGCACATCTAATGAAAAGTGGTGGGAAGGAGAGACTTTGGGGCTCAGCCCTAACGATACATTTTTTTCTTAATTATACTTCATCCCAAGGCTAAGGCAGCACTGTGGGAAAGGAGATAAAAAGAATGTAAGAACTTGGTGATAGGAAGGAATATTGGGAAGTACAGATTTCTAGATTTGATGTGGCTATTGAACTCATGAACGCACACCAACTGCTGTTACCCTCACGAGACCCACACAAGCTAACATTGTGGCACATCCTCTATAAGCCCCATCCCTTGCTGAGGAGCTGTTGACGGTTGATAGCTGCTAGGGATGGAGAATCATTTTTTTTTTTTTTTTGATGTGTGGCCACTGGTAGATTCTCCATGTTGTAGTGGATGGCCCCACACCTACAACATATGGGCAGCACTAACTAGACTGAATATGTAATTTAAACACATATAATAAAAAAGGAAATGAAGTTTGGAGGGGGCCATGTTGAGGGGAGCTTCTGATGAATTGGATGAGGGAAATAGGGAGTGGATATAATTGCATTTTGTTGTATACATGCATGGACTTATAAAAAATACTATTAAAAACAAAGAACAAAAAGATAATAAAATAAAATTTTAATTAAAAAAATTAAAAACATTCTGGTAAAAAGCTTGATTAGACTTTGGGGGTTTTTCTTTTGGGGTACTTTCAAGATTTTATGTATAGAATGTAATACACAACTATTTAAAATAATTCATTAATTTTAATGAGTCTGTAAAATACTATAAGGTATTTTGAGAAAGTGTAATGAATTGGAGGGGTTTTGATACCAGCCAGACCCAACTTTAAACCAAAGCTATGCAACAGCATTCTTGGCTATGTAAGTCTGGGCAAATTATTCAGAGTCCCAGATAACTCAGTTTATGGGATGAGCACATGAGGTTTCTTTGTGTTACTATGAGGATTAAACAAGAAATGTTTCATGTTTAACAGTATTGGGAAAGAGAAGGGGCTCAATGCTTTCTGATTTTTTCACCTTCCATTCTTTATTGTTTCTTTCTTTTTTAAACATTTATTTATTTCTTCAAGTTACATCTCAATCATAGTCCCCTCCCTCTTCCTCCTCCTGGTCTCACCCTCCTACCCTCTTCCTCCTCATCCTCCTATCTGCTTTTTAAAAAATTTTAAGGTGTATCTTTTTGCCCCCAACAGCTCTCCCTTTTAGTCCAATAAAATTTTTATAACAATAAATACAATAGGAATAATTAGGCCACAATAATGAAACTTATAAGGTATAACATACATTCCCAATGTCTAATCCATATGCATTTGGCAACTGATATTAATATTCTATTATCTGTATATCTCAATGAGTTTAAAGTTCTATACCTAACTCAGTTTCCATCCTAACTTGCATTACCAACTTAAAACATCTTCTTAGACCTAGAACATCCTTTTAATTCCTAAACAACTTCAAACTTAACTGTGAGACTAGAACTATCTAGTCTTCAACCACATCAGAAACCTGAGAAGGATAAATATTTCTGAATATCTGGAAAATATAAAAATATGTATAAAAATAGTTTGTCATACAAATCAAACAAGCAGAATACAAGATAAATGCATAAAAATATAGAATCCTCAATGTTTAACATGATCCCTGCATCTGTAAGCAAAATAAGCTTAAATATATTAATCACATTTCAAAAGTTTGAAAAATAAAGTAAACATTTTTCATCTACTATGGAGGCCCCACTGGATTCCCGAAGCCCTGTTTGGTTTCCTTGTGGTTGTGCCACATTCGGGTTGAACAGAGTTCACTGTTTACATGACGCTTTCTCTGCAGTTACCCACAGCTCCCTTCCGCTCTCTACTTCCTGCTTCCTTTACCCCTGCCCCCCCTGTAGCTGGTTTGAGAATATAGATATCTCAGAGCAACTGTATCCTTCAATATCTCCACTCCAATTGGCTCTATTCAGATAATTCTACCTAATTCTCATATTAAACGCAATCACTCACCAGGCAACTGTGCTTTCAAATGTAAGAGTCCTCTGCACAAGCTCCTATTATTTGCTTGGTCAGCACAAAACATATTTCACAGATGCTCATGAATCCTGACGCTCCTGCAAACCCATCTGAAGCTCAGCCAGCTCTTTCAATGAAACATAAAAGTATCTCTGCTACACAGATGCCCGAGTCTCATTTATGGAGCAATTACAAACTTGAGCAGCAGTGTTCACATTTGTCCAATTTTATATTTTTAGCTCAGGCTTTTTTCCTTTCATGGATTATGGTAAATACAACATTTACTTCCGGAATGTGTGACTTGCTGGGGGGATCATAAAGGAAAGTGCATAACAAGCAGATTACCTTTGGCTATAGCATTATAAGGAGGCAGACAGGTATACTAAATGACTGAATTTAGTCATATTAAAATTATATTAAGTTGTCTGGCCTATAACATAGAAATTGGAGTATTTTCAACTTCTAATCTCCAGTCATGGCTTCACTTGGCGTACTTTAAAAAAAAGTAAATAATACAATTTATGTTTAAGTTAGTTTCTACAATACTTTTCCTTAGTTTACTGTTTTGTAATCTGCCTTCTCTGCTAACAAAGCAGTCTGAATACAGCAAATAGTTGTACTGGAAGCTACATCTGTCCATCTACAGAAGCAGAGTAAATATTTTACCTGTAGTGTTGTATTTTATTCAAAGAAGATGATATTCCTTATGACATTATATTCTGTGCCTAAATCTATTATTATATCAATTTCCAATATGCATATTTTCTCTAGCCCAACCATAAAAATCATTATGAGTATAAGGAACATTTAAATTTTTTTCTCATAAACCTGCTTCTTTTCTGACCTTGCGACCAATAAATCAGATACTGACTTATAAATGTCCTGCTGCAAACGTCTTTAGAAGCAATTACTTTGAAACTTCATTCCAACACTATGAAATGTAACATTTTCTCTAGATAATGTCCACACGAGCCACACTGCTACAAGCTTAGAGAGTGAATCTGACCATGAAGCAAAACATTAACTGCTTAACACTGATCTGCTTTACCTCAGGCTATAGAGTGAGGGCTTTGCTACACGTTAGTGCTATGAACTACTTAAAGAACTTGCTCTTCTAAGTACTGTATTTAATAGTTTCACCCTCTTTGGAAAAATAAGGAAATTTCTTACTCAAAAATTTTATTTTATAACTAAGGAATTGGCTTTGAAGTAAAATATGCTTTGCAATTACAATAAGTTAAAAAAATGCCAGGAGAACTGCCTACGTTAATGTTTGATAGCGTATTTAAAAAGTTAATACAAATCCTAGACTAAGACTAACATTTATGATAGGAATTTTCAAATGGGATAAACAGCATACCATTTTGCAGGTTATGCTAAATTGTACGGTAACCCGGTATTACATATGTATAAGGGAATGCCCAACTAAATCATCTGGGAAGAAAAGAAGCACTTATAGCTAGAATTTGGAAACAACCCAGATGTCCCTCAACTGAGGAATGGATAAAAAAACTGTGATATATGCTCACAATGGAATACTACTCAGCCATCAGAAACAAGGAAATCATGCAATTTGCAGCCAAATGGATGGAACTAGAGAAGCTCATCCTGAGTGAGCTAACCCAGACTCAGAAGGATGCACATGTATCTATTCACTTATAGTTGGATTTCAGCCATATAGTACAGGATAACTATACTACAACCAATGCACCAAAGGGAACAGGAACATAGATACACTTTGTTACCTGTCAATGAAACACTTTGCCCTAGGGGTGCTGCCTTGTAGGCCCCCAGTGTATGAGGAGGCTCTTAGCCCTCATATGACTGTTGAAATGGGGCGGGGGACTGATATGTAGGGACACTCCACTCCAGAGGAGTGGGATGGAAGGGATGGGGGGTAGAGGGTGAGAGGGTGGGACTGAGAGGGGTGGAAAGAGGACACTGTGATGGAGATGTAACCTGAAGTAATAAATAACATAAAAAATTGCAGATATCCTAAATGTTGATGAAGGCAGGAGACAGAAGTGGTAAGAGTTTTCTAGAATGATGGGTAACACTAACCAAAACGTAAACTAAAGGGAGAGCAGTACAAAAATTGTAAGCTCAATGTCAGAGTCTCCAGGATCGGAAAAGTAGTAATATGTTTTGTTCTGTTTGTTTGTTTGGTTTCCTTCTGTGAAGCTGGATCTCATTATGTAGCCCAGAGTGGCCTCTAACTTGCAGTCCTCCAGCCTCTTCCTCCTAGCTTTGGGGCCTAGGCATGAAACCCTATGCTTGGCATTGTAAATATGTTTTCCTATAAGTCTAACATTTCAAGGACTTTCAGATTTTCAAGTCATCAGAACCATGGTGATTAAAGAACAACAACGCAAAGCATTTCATTAACCAGATTTTCAAAAGATGACATAAACAATACAGGGTGTGAGATAAGAGTGGCAACTCAAGGCACAACCAGGACTAGAGGAAGAAACTGAACAAAGGCTGCACATATGCTCACTGGAGGAAAGGCACAGCTTGGGTCTCTCGGGACATTTTCCTACCTGGCCATACATCTTATTCTGCCATTTATTCCAAGTGCTAATCCAGTGTGTGTTTGTTGTTTTCTTCCCTAATTGTATTACTTACATCCTGTGGTCCCATCACTCTATTTAGAAAACTCCATACACTTTAAAATGTTGACACTACAGTTCTTTACTATGAAATAGATTCCATTGATGAGTCCAAATCTTTTTTAAGCTCTCCTACAAGAACCACAATGTACCAAGTCTTACACACTGTTGTCTGCTGCCATACATTTCTTCCTTTACAGAGGTACCCTTAAACTACTCCATTAAGAAATTATCTCTCAATACTGATTGATTAATCCTCCAAATTTACCACATAGTTCTTGATCCAAGTGTCTGAGGAGTAATCACGTTTTATACAGTGTAACATATTTTCACCATATACATCACCCAATGGTCCCCCCCCTTTTTAAACAAGTAGAAGAGTATAGTTTAGTGGAAAGATCATATACCTATGAGTTCAAGAAGACTGTTTGGAATTATATTTATGAATTGTGCCATAAACTTTCATTTAGAAAATGTCAGTTATTCTCTGAGAGATCACAGTATTTTTACCTAAATTTTATTTCTTTTATTTCTTCAAGTTACATATCAATCACAATCCCCTCCCTACTCTCCTGGCCAGTCCCAACCTCTTCCCCCCTCAAGCTCCCACATTCACTTCCTTTTTTTTTTTTTAAGTTTAAGGTATATCTTTTTCCCCCACAACAGTTCCCCTTTTCAGTCCAACAAATGGCTCTTTTTCTTATAACAACAAATACAATAAAAAAACAACAATAATTAGGCCACAATTATGAGAATTATAAAGCTTAGCATACATTCCCAATGTCCAGTCCATACATATTTGGCAACTGACTTTAACATTCTACTATGCATCCATCTCCATGAGTTTAAAGATCTATATTCAACTCAGCTTCCATCTTAACTTGCACCACCAACTTAAAAACATCTTCTTAGATCCAGAACACCCTCTTAATTTCTAAACAACTCAGAATTTAACTGTGAGACTATAACTATCTAGTCTTCAACCATATCAGAGACCTGAGAGGGATAAATATATCTGATTATACAGGAAGTGCAGGGCCAGCAGATTCCAAAACTAAGAAATGACAGACAATTGGCTGCCTGGACAGTTCCCAATTTCTCTCTATACATTACAGCATCAATCTTCAGCCTTTTGGGCCCATTTCTCTGACAGACATTAACTGTAAAGCAGGAATTATAAAGGACTTGCCTACCCTGTCTTGGCAGAGTTAGGCTGTCGACTTATCTGCTTCCAAGTTTTGTCCTTTTCGGACAGTAGTCTGTCTATAGTTGAAGCAAGGCCTTTTTCTTGCCCAGTGACAAGCTTGCCACTAATGCAAATATCTCCAATTGAAGATTCTTTGATGCTCATCATCTACTTGGAGTGGAATAGGGGGTGCTGTCAGGAACTGAAATGTTTCAATATAAAAAAATCTTAAGTTAAGAAAACATCAAAAGAGGTATTTCACACAAAAATACACTGGAAGCTATTAAGACAGTATATACTGTACAGTATTTTTTTGTTTTTCTTCCAAAATATAATCTAAATGTCTTGAGGTCAGGAATCAGGTCTAACAGTTCTTTGAATCCTTAGTTTCATTTATCAAGACACATCCTATGTAACAGAAACTAAATAAATATGCAAAGATGAATTATTCTGTACTTCAAAGTCAATGGCAAAGGGCCTGAGGAGCTACAGCCTGTTGCTTAATATTCTTCCCCACTTGAAGCTTGTCTTGTCCACACTGATTCATTTTCAGTCTGACTAGAGGATATGACAAGAATGTAAATATGCTTCTGTTGCTCCTTAAAATCTTTTAAAGCTCCTTCACATAATCTTTGAACTCTTGAGAATGGTCATGACTTTCTAGGACAGGCTGGTGACTAATCCTATATAACTTCAGTATTATCACTCTATCCTACTCAAAGTCTCTGCCCTGGACATACTAATCTACCATTTGCCCCAGATTATGTCCAATTTACACTCTTTCACTGTTCTCCAATATGGGAATGCATGTCTCTCACCCCTATTTATTTGGAAAAATTTTACTTGCTGCTGAAACATTTCTTAGTAATTCTAAGTAACAAACCTTCATGCATATGACTTAGACAAAGATCCCTTTCAAAGAACACATGTTTTCATTCTCAGAGTCTGAGAAGATTTAAAAAAATAAACATGTACTTGAAAAATACTTATAAAACTCTATGAATGAATCAAACATCTATATATTATTATATTTACATATATGTATATACAAATATATATGTGTATATATGTATAGGGGAGAGAGAGAGAGAGAGAGAGAGAGAGAGAGAGAGAGAGAGATGGGGTAAGGGAGGAAAGGAGACAGAAAGGAAAGAAACAAAAAGAGATACAAACAGGCGGAAGAGAGGGGAGCAGGGAGGAAGAAAGGAAAGGTAAGACAGCTATAAATACAGAAAGACACAAAGACTGACTCCTATGTGTATTCCTGGTTGGACTGAAATTCACTATATAAATAAGGCTGGCCTCGAACTCACAAACCTGCTTGCCTTTGCTCCCAAGTGCTAGGTTTAAAGCCTATGCTACCACTCCCAGCAGCTGTTATATGTTTTAATGCAAGTAAGGATATTATTTCAGAAAATAAAATTTTTTAGGTTTACTAAATTTATTTCAAAAGTCATAAAACCATTCTTATGAAAAAGCATTACATTCTGCGCAATATTTTGAACAAATGCCAGGGACATGCGGATTATTACTTCCTACCCCCACTCTCCAATGTTACAGAGACCATAAAGCAAGGTGTTCACAATAATTACATGTTTTTTTAAACAATCAATAATGTACAAAAATTAAAATTCACTTATTCTGGTGCCAGTTCAAAATTTCATATTAGTTTTTGCATGTCCTCCCCCACAATCCTGTTTGTAAGGAACTAACCCATTATATCCGGTGAACAATAAAGATTTCACTACACCTCAAATGCAGAGCACCTAAGAAGCAGAAAAATGTTGGCTTCTTAAACAGAAGCAGTTAAAAAAACCCACACTCCTTTAGTTCTTCACTAATCTTAGAAAAACTTTCCACAATATTGCTTTGCATATTCACATGTAGAAGAATGCAAACAAATGCACACTTATCACCCTTCACAAAACTCAATTCCAAATGGATCAAAGACCTTAACAGAAAATTAAATTCTTTTTAAATGCTGAGGACATTAAATTGAAATTGATATATTTATATGATGACAAAGATAATCCAATATTTTAGACATGTTCTGAAATAAAACAATTTTTTTTTCATGGTTAAAAGGTACATCTACACAATGGAATACTACTCAGCCATCAGAAACAATGAAATCATGCAATTTGCAGCCAATGGATGGAACTAGAGAAGCTCATCCTGAGTGAGCTAACCCAGACTCAGAAGTATGCACATGGCATCTATTCACTTATAGTCGGATTTTAGCCATATAGTACAGGATAACTATACTACAACCAGTGCACCAAAGGGAACAGGAACATAGACTTTGTTACCTGTTAATGAGACACTTTGCCCTAGGGGTGCTGCCTTGTAGGACCCCAGTGAATGAGGAGACTCTTGGCCCTCATATGACTGCTGAACTGGGGCGGGGGACTGTTATGTAGGGACACACCACTCCAGAGGAGTGGGATGGAAGGGATAAAGGGGTAGAGGGTGGGAGGGTGGGACTAGGAGGGGCGGAAAGAGGACACTGTGATGGAGAGGTAACCTGAAGTAATAAATAAATATTAAAAAAACCCCACATTCTCATACAATGCAATGAGTTTTCTCAAAGCCAATGTAAATAAATAAAAGGTTAGATAATAGGAGTGTGCAGATTAGATTGTTCCCACAATATTTTATAGAGGAAAAGAGTAGACCTCTGAAATGGGTTACTATGACAGCCAAAGATGATGCCTTCCATGGAATTACTAGCCTTTTGGGTACATATAAAAACATCTCAAGTAGATTTTTTTAAAAAATGAGGTTTAGTTATCTTTGATTAACTGATTAAACAGTGAGGTGGTTTTCCAAGGTAGTAGTGGGCTATAGATGCTCAAACCCCAAAGTGTCCTTTTGTTTTTTACTTTAAATGAATTCCTATGAAAGTGTTTCTGACTTTACCACCTCAGAACACAAGGCAGGTAAGGAACTGAAAGTGGTTTAATAAATGGCTTAATAATAGTGATGGGGAGTTAGAGACGTGAATTGATCAGGCAGACCGGAGGGACATGGAGATATGACTTGAGGGATGTTAAAGAAAATAGAAATAAGTGACGTAGTTGACTTCAAGAAGCTAGAAATGGAAACAGGTGGTGTAAACTGTGTATTTGCAGATTTAGAATTTAGAAGTGGGGTGACTTAAGTAACCAGACTTAGTATGGTAGACAGAACAGGAGAGAGTTAGAAAATTTAAAGGTTTTCTCTAAAGAGCTTTTAGATAAATAAGGAAAGTGTTCTATTAATTGGACTGACACAACTCACAAGCATGGGTGATAATTAATTCTTCCTTTTAGGTATCACTTCCACATAAAAATTCATATCATCTGTATTAAGGTTTGCCCTTAAAGTAACTAACATATTTATGAGGAGACCTTAAGATGGCTACTTCTTGCACATTATACTACTGGTAATAATGCAAGTTTTCCCTAGTTATTTCAAAATATTCCTCAAAAAAGTAGATCAGGGGTTGAAAAATAATGTTGAATATAACAGTATTCCTTTTTTTATTCTTCCCAAACAATTACAAAGTATAATTTGCAGATATAGTTTAAAATAAAGCTTTTATCACTTAAAATTTAACTTTACAACTCAAATGACATGATACCTAATTATCATATATAAACTAGTTAAAGATAGAAGCTACCTATCAAACTCTGGCACTGTTTTTCACTTATAACCTCTCACTTTGACATAAATTTCACATTTATTCATTTCATTTGTTAAAAGTAATATTTTTTAGAATTATTACTTCTATAGTTATTCTTTATACATGTTAGTTGACAACTCTCAACATAATGATAATTTACTTCGTGACTTGTCATTGAACCTATATTTGCAGTTATTAATTATATTGTATTTTCCAAAGGAAAATAGAAAAATAGAATATAATCACTATAATTACACTGCAAAAAACAGTAATTACATATTAGCTACCATCAGTTTATTATGTACCATTCCAAACCTAAGTTCATGATAAGTACTGACTTTCTCTCTTAGACTTGATAATTTATGATGCTTTCCAGTCACAGCACCCAAGGTTCTATCTTAAATTACTACACATTTTAGGAGGGAGAACACCACTCTGTTCAACATACTCAGAAGATGGACTCCTAATGAACATACAGCATTCACTTTAGTATCTTGGCTTCCCTAAGGAAAATAGATTTGAAAGAAACTAAAAAAAGGCAGCTCATGATACTTGTCTGTCTAATTACTGTTTTTTTTAATTTGTTATTTTGTGTGGTATGAGTGGGTACATATATGTGTGTGTAGATCAGAGGAACTCTGTGGAACTGGTTCTCTCCTTCCACCTGATAAAATTATTTTAATTTTTAGAATTTTTTTTGTTTGAAAAGCTTTGAATTAACATGGTGTCAAGTTAAAACAAAATGTTATGTTTCCTAAGAGTTTGGTGGGATTTTAGCAAACCAAAGGAAACATAATGTCTAACCTGTGCACCTGACCTGGACTTCTGGCCTTTGCTACTTCATGGCATGAATGAAAAAGGGAACTGTCAGGGAAGTGAGAGAGTGCTAAAAAAAAAAAAAAAGGTGTGCAGGTTAATGTAGAGGTTGCAGATATTATTTTAAAACAAGTATTGTGGCATCAAAGTATTGTTGTAGAAACCTTGAGCAGCATTTTTTTTCACATAGCTTAAATAAAATTGAGAGAGAATAAAATACTGTCATAACATGCCAGAACTGGTTGGTGCAGGTGATTTCTCAAAATGAAAGGTACAGAAAGTTGAAACTAAACATTCATCTTTCCCTTGTAGTGTCCTTCAACCTTGCAAAGCATTGACTAATAAAAATGCCTTTTTTACAAGAGGAAACTATATGTATTCTGTGAAGCTGCGGAAACCAGCATTTAAGGATCACCTGAGGACCTAAAATTTCAAACACCACTGACACTGGGTACTATGATTGTGATATTCTGTTAAGTCAGAGGCTACAGCTGTTTTAACTATTTAAAATGAAACATACATTGAGATAACAATGTATGATCCCCGCTAAGGTCCCTTACCTTCTCTGAGCAGCAGTCGTTCTGTATGAGTGGAGACAGAGGAAAGGAAAGTTTGCTTTGTAGCCGTTGATTCTTAGCTCTCTGCTTTTCATAGGCCACTGTCAACAGCATGGACACTTATGAACAACATTCATTCATTCTGTCACCTAGCAGACACTCACTGGAGGGTCGTAACACAGCAAACATTTAAGCATTGGAAGGAGAAGTGCAGCATATTTTGGGAGAATACAGAAGTGATGTTCAACCAATCCCAAACGCCAAAGCTTTGATCAGGCAAAATATAGTCATGCATAAAGCCTCCCTTGGAGTCATCTAAAATTCTCAATGGGCTGTATTTCTGCGGCAGCACATGATGATCTGCTCCCGCACTGTTCTTGTGTTCAGAGCTCCCTAACTCAGATTTTTTCCCCCACTCTGCTCTGAAGAGGAAGAGCTATAGGATCAAAAGGGAACTCTTTAACAGTGACCTGAGATTCAGAGGAAGTGCAAGGGCAAATGTTGCGCCTGCAGCAGTCTAGTGATTCACAAATAGGTTGTGCTGACTGCTTTACTGCCTTGTTGTGTGGTTGCAACAAGGGACAAGGCAACATGATACTTGTTCTTCTATAAAGAGCATTAGTGATAACCATGGCAAAGTATTTGTGAGTATTTATGCTGGTCATTTTATAGCCTATGGAATGAATTAATATTTATGTATGTATTTGCAATCCAAGACTCAATAAATTTATTTGTGATGGAAGAAAGGCAGCTGTGAAAATATCACCCATGTTATTGCACAAATATTGAGTTTTCCTGTTTTTGTTTAACATTTGCTGAGAAAAGGAAGGGCTTCTTTTGAGAAAAAAATTTATTTGTGTGGGTAGGTGGGACTGCAAAGGCCAGAAGAGAGCATCAGATCCCCTGGAACTATAGTTACAGGTGGTCATGACACACCTGAATGTGGTTCTTCAGGGATTTCAAGATCTTACGCAGATCTGACCCTAAGGGTTATATGATGAAGTATGTATTATATTTTACTAGATTTCCAGGGATGAGAAACTGGGTCAATGAAGGTCATCCAGTCAGGCAAAGACTACAGGCATGCAAGGAGGAGACAGAACCAGCTGGTAAGTCTTTTAGTCTTTTGACACTTCATTTTCCTCTACAAAGCAGTGTTGAAGATATTCACAGGGCTGAAGCAACAATGATGCAAATATGTCAGGCCAAACTTCATAAGTATCATTTCCTGTGTTGGTTAATATTGACAGTCAACTTAGGCAAATGAGACATTCTCAGCAAAGCATACCTCTGGATATGTCAATGAGAACACTTTCAGAGACAAGAATATCAGGACAGTGCTGACTTACACTGTTGGTGGATTCAAATTTTCAGCAGACTATTTAGAAGGTGGTGGAGCTGTGGAAGGGGAGTCTTAGTTGGCAGAAATGAGATGCTGGAGTGTATCTCTGATGTGTGAATCTTGGCCATATCCCCTTCCTATTCTTGCATGTTCTGTGGCAACAATGAGTTTAAGCTGCTGTGCGTAACATGTTTAGCCTCACTTAAGGCTCAGATTGACTATGAACTTAAATCTTTGAAACCATGGGCCAAAGTAACCTTTCCTTTTCAAAAGTTGTTCTCAGATATATTCATCACAGCAATGGAAGCACATTCATGTTTTTAACTGCTTATCCATTTGTCTGGACCTTACATATCCCACAGCTTGGACATGTATGTAAATTAAGGCTTTCTCTTCTAGAAAAGCCATATTTACATACATTATGCTAGAATCAACAGTACGATGGGGTGGGTTAATGATTCTCTCCTTCAAGATTACAATGGCATAAAAATTCTAAGATATTTAAGTTCTTGACATGTTCAATTTAAGGACCCCAACTCCTGTTATTTTATCTGCCACTATTCTTTTTAACAGTTCCTTTTGAACTAAGTCACTTCTTTAGGCTGATTTAGTTCTTTAGAAAGACTGCTGAGATTCTACAGTACACAGGAAGTCCTACTATTTTCTTTAAGCTCTTCACACTTCTCTCCTCCTTTGAACATAAGACCAGCACTAATGGCATTTTGCATGTTCACAGTGAACCCATATTTTTGTTTTCTTTCTTATTAATTTATCTTCCAATTAAAAAAAACACTCCAGTACTGTCTCTTAGATTATTCACAATATTGTTTATTTTGTTTTGAATTTGAGAGACTCGGTTGATGACTGAACAAAGTAGATACCACTGCACAAATGATCGATATTTTGAATGAATGATAACAAAGGCTTGAGGTGGTTCTATTTGTCTGTTTCCCATGACACCCTTTGGAAATGCAACTAGACAACACTGTGCCATTTTCTATCCAAGGCGGGCGCTTATCACTGCATTCACTGGTGTCTTTTCCAGTAGAGTGATGTTACTGCTGTCAGACTTCATTATGGATATTAGGTCTTGGATGAGCTATAACTTGCTATAACTGAAACTGAAAATAACACCAAGGCTATTTCATGAGCTCTGGCATTGTTTAGCACAATCAACTGGGCTCTACTTTCTTCAGTGGAAGTAGGAAAATAATATGTTTTCACTCCTTGGCTGTACTCTTAAAATCACATTAGCCTTTGTCATCATAGAAGAATATCTATATTTTTTTTTCTCGTGATATTCTGTTCTCTTGTAGGGTTTTCCCTCCCTGAAAAACATTCTACCTCAAAAAAATTACAAATGGATTAATGAGGTATAAATACTCAGAAGCTTACTTAAAATAGTATACCTTTAGCAAGAAAAATCACTGCCTGCCCCTCTCTCTTTTTGTATTGATTATAAACTCAGGGACAACTTCAATAATCACAACTTTAACCACAAAGGCAAGGAGACTGGAAGATAACTAATACAAGGAGAGTTGGACTGGACAGGTATATGTTGTGGTGGTTTAGATGTAAATGGCCCTATAGGCTCATATATGTTTGAATACTTAGTCCTGAGTTGGTGAAACTGTTTGGGAAGGACCAGGAGGTGTCATTGTTGGAGGAGGTATGTCATTGGGGCTTTAACAGTCTAAAAGCACAGGCCATTTCCAGCGAGCTCTCTGTTTTGTACTTGGAGATCATGTGAACTCTTAGTTATTATTGCTCCAGGGCCATGCATGCCTGCCTGCTGCCATGTTCCCCACCACGATGGCCATGGGCTTTAACCCTCGGAAACTGTAAGCCCCACACAAATGCTTTCTTTTGAAAGTTGCCTTGGTGATAGTGCATTATCAGAGCAATAAAAAAAAGTATCTAAAACATGGATATGACTCTCATTTGTTTTATAAAGATCTGAATCATCAGAAGTTTTCATTTTTTTTTATAATATTATGAGTTTTACTTCCTGAATACAGAAATTAGAATTTAATAAGTACCTAGAAAGGTATAAAGGAGGCTCAGGAATTTGTGGTCAGTTTTAGCTACATAGTAAGATAAAAATTTAAGGCTAGCCTGGGCTACATGATACTGCTTCAGAAAATAGAAACAAATTAGTACCTGTTCAAAATGTTACTTTCAATAATAAAATATCGTATCTATGAGTTAGTAAAATTCAAATTTGCATTAAGTGTTCCATTCAGGAATGTGGGCTTTATGTAAGCAGCTCCCAGAAGATCTCCAGACCAGTACGTAAATGATCACTCTTTTACTAAAGAACTGTCTTTCCATGAAAAACCAAAACAACAAAAAATAAAACCAAAAGCAATGCAAGGTTAATTTACCACTGAACTCCAACAAGTTAAAAAGTACATTCTAAGTATAGTATCTTACCTTCCCCTTTGTCCTTTTATTAGCTTGCTTTCTATTGCTTCAATAACACACCATGACCAAAGCAATTTGGAGGAAAGGTTTTATCTGGCTTACAGCTTTCAGCCCATAACTAGGGAAGCCAACCTAGGAGCTCAAAGCAGAGTGCAGAGGCAGCAACTGACAGACAGGTCATGGAAGAAGCTTCTTACAGGTTTCTCCCCCAGTTGCAAACTTCTTACAGAACACAGGACCACTTGCCTGGACATGGCACAGCACACAGTGGACTAGGCCCTCCCAAGTCAATATTCAATCAAGAAAATACCCTATAGATTTGTTAGAGAAAATTTTATGGAGGCATTTTTCTCAGTTGAGGTTTCTTCCTTCTAGATAACTCTAATTTGTGTCAAGTTGACATAAAACAAAACAAAACAAAACCAAAGGAACACAGACACACATCAACAAACAGAACACAGTCATTACAATATGCAGCTATATGGGATAGAAGGGATATGGGGTGGAGGGTAGGAGGGCAGGACTGGGTGGGGGGTGGAAAGTGGGCACTGTGATGGAGATGTAATCTGAAGTAATAAACATAAAAAGAAACCAATATGCAACTAAAAAAAAAAAAAAAAAAAAAAATATACCACATAGCTTCATGGACAATAATATACAAACATTACTAAAGGGGGTAACCTATGACTGATAGATGGTCAAAACTGCCACAAAATCTAGTTTGTTTGTTTGTTTTAATGTATGGGGATATTTACAAATAAGTTCTAAAAATTGTAAAGCTTTTGGAACATGTTTTTATATCCAGGGTATGCACCTAATTTGATTTTTGTCTTGTTTTGCTTTTTTTTTTAAAGAGTGATAATCCAGGGGATTGGCACTGTGACTAGTCCTACAAAAACACAATACATCTTTTCTGTAGTAACACAATCCTCAATGTCTACAGCAAGTCCCAGATTCCATTGTGCCTTTGGAATATAGTATCTTTCAGGAAACTGAAAGTTCTCTAGAGACTTGCCTGCCTGTAAGGCATGTGTGAAGGTCATTGTGATCTTTGAAACACTTTGATTTAGGCTCTAGGCATATCCTTAATAGTATCCTTAAGTCTGGTAAGTTTTTTTTTATTAAGCCAAATAATCAAACCTTAAAGCTGTATTTTCATGAAGCTTATTTTAGTGTACTTGCAGAACTTGAGACAAGTCAGTCTGCATTATTTCTTGGTTACAAATTTCTCTCTCTCTCTCTCTCTCTCTCTCTCTCTCCCACTGTGTTTGTGTGTAAAATCTTGCACATTTCAATGAATATCTCATCACAATAAGCAAATGCTCTGAAATAACTTCTGAGGATTACTCATGTTCTAACACCAGATGAGTCAACTTTCTTAAATCTAGTTGTATATAAACTAGCAATAAAGGTGCCTAAGAGATAGTTGTATATAAGATCTAAGTGGGAATGTGAAGCAGAAAAATAGCTATTATGTTTACAGACATAGTAGTTTCAGTAATTTGCATTTCTCCAAATAATAATTAGTTCACAAATACATTTTATAAGAAATTATGCTAGTAGTATTGTGATATATACAAGGTAAATCAACATATTATGCTTTTAAACATGTAATCTGATAAGAAATAGAAACTTTTATACTTTAAAACTTGGCCACCAACACATATGTGTATTGAATAAATATAATTCATATCTCAATAATAGAGTGCTGCAGGGCATCAGAGTAAAAAAGTCAAAACTTCTAATTAGGGACCATGAGTAGAGGAAGTTTGTGTAAACATGGCCGGTAACAGTGTCTAAGTCCATAGTGATCAGATTAGATAATTTTGTACTTCCAATTTAGGATTAGGAAAATTTGGGGGTATAATAAAGCTTTCTCAAGGTAAATGAATAAATGAATGAATGGCTAAAAATATGAATGATCACAAATGACTGAGGAGAAAACACACATCATGGGATATGTAATAAAATGGTAAGATAAATGCTAATTGCTAGAAGCAGCTGGAAATATAATATGTGAGCTATTAATAGTGTGTTCATTAAAAAATTTACCATACTACAAACATTCATTCAGTGTCCAGACATAATTGTCTTATTCTTTTTTCCTTCCAAACAATTTTGTATAGCAACACAATTGCTTTGAACAGAGATCTGTGAATATTAAATAGCTACAACCAGATTTAATCAAGAGAATATTTTTAAATATACACCAACAATGACTGTCTTTCAGCAAAGTTTTGAAAAGACAATCTCATTACAGTTGATATAACTAAACATATATTCATGTATGTATGATTTTGTATGTATACTACCACCTTAGAAATTTCTGGAGGCATGTTTATATTATTCCTTACTACTACTTTCTTTAATATGATAGTCTTTGTGAGGGTTGAAGTCATACCTATGCAGGCATTTGGATCTATTCTTGATATTTACAACCATGTGAGAAAGATGTGTGAGAGAAAAAACAAGAAATGGCTCAGGAATACAGAGATCACATGTGGTTTTGACATAGGATTTCTTGGTTATTAAAGAAAGGGCTATAAATGATTTTTTAGAGACAACATAAAATGGAAATTTAGAAGAATTATTGGCATTGCCTTCTTCTTTGGTACTAGTTGTAAAACAAGCTATCCTGAAGGGCCCATTGCCTTCTAAACAGAAAATTTTGGCTAGTCAAAAAAGGTATGAAAACTCAAGCCACCATAATTATGTGATCTAATATGTCAAGTGGACAGAAAGTCCCCCCTTCTAGGAGTAATGGGAAGAAAACTACAGGAAATATACTAAAAATTGTGTGTGTTTAATACAGGAATGAAATGAAATTTTTATATTAGTAGAAGAGCAAGACAAAAGGCTGAGGTTCACAAAATAAAAATTTTAGAGAAAAGCAGAATATTGCTGTTTGAAAAATGGCAGACAGAGGAGGGGGGAGAAAATGGCAGACATTATCAATTAAGTTGCCAAGGAAGGTATTAAAAACAATATAAATGAAGTTTAGGAGACAAGTAGATACTTGATGGGGGTTGTAGGTATTTAAGGCTTCAGTGACAAAGTAAGGAGTTGGGGTAGTGAAACTATAAGGTGACAAAATGTGACGATTAAGTTAGAAGCATCAATTCTAGACTACTTACCATTTAAAGTAACTTAAAATGAAGAGTTATTAAGTAACTGATCACCAATTTATTAAAAGAAGGTGAATAGAAGAAGCTGACACTCTGAATCAAAAAATGTTTTCAGAATTTAATTGTGAAAATTGTGTTAGCTCCCATTTGATTGCCTGTATGAAAGTGAATTTTTGGTCTTAGGTCCTGAGCTGTTGGTGTTCTGTTCAGGAAGTTGTCACCTGTGCCAATGATTTCAAGGGTTTTCACCACTTTCTCTTCTAGTAGATTTAGCGTGACTGGCCTTATGTTAAGGTCTTTGATCCACTTGGACTTAAGTTTTGTACAAGGTCATAAGTATGGGTCTAATTTCATTCTTTTACAAGTGGACATCCAGTTGGACCAGCACCATTTGTTGAAGATGCTGTCCTTTTTCCATTGTGTGGTTTTGGCTTTTTTGTAAAAAAATTAGGTGCCCATAGGAGTGTGGGTTCATTTCTGGGTCTTCAATTCTATTCCATTGATCCACTGGTCTGTTTCTATACCAGCACCATGCTGTTTTTACTACTATTGCTCGGTAGTACAGCTTGAAATCTGGGATGATGATACCTCCAGATGTTTTTTTTTTATTGTACAGGATTGATTTAGCTATTATGGGTTTTTTGTTGTTCCATATGAAATTAAGAATAGCTTTTTCCAGGTCTATAAAGAATTGTGGTGGTATTTTGATAGGAATTGCATTGAATCTGTATATTGCTTTTGCATGAAACTGAAAAGCTTCTGTAAGGCATAAGACACTGTCATTTGAACAAAACGACTGCCTACAGATTGGGAAAAAATCTTCATCAACCCCACATCTGACAGAGGGCTAATATCCAAAATTTATAAAGAACTCAAGAAATTAAAGGCCAAGAAACCAAATAATCTAATCAAAAAATGGGGAAAAGAGCTAAACAGAGAATTCACAAAGGAGGAATTCCTAAAGGCTGAGAGACACTTGAAGAAATGCTCAGCATCCTTAACCAATCAGAGAAATGCAACTCTAGATAACTCTAAGATTCCATCTCACACCTGTCAGAATGGCTAAGATCAAAAGCTCAAATGACAGCACATGCTGGCGAGGTTGTGGAGAAAGGGGAACCCTACTCCATTGCTGGTGGGAGTGCAGGCTTGTGCAACCACTATGGAGGTCAGTCTGGCGATATCTTAGAAAACTTGGAATAGCTCTGCCTTGGGACCCAGCCATACCACTTCTGGGTATACATCCAAATGATTCCTCACCAAATCACAAGGCAGTTGCCTCATCTATGTTCATAGCAGCTTTATTTGTAATAGCTAGAAACTGGAAACAACCCAGATGTCCCTCAACCGAAGAATGGATTTAAAAACTGCGGTACATCTACACAATGGAATACTACTCAGCTATCAGAAACAATGAAATCATGCAATTTGCAGCCAAATGGATGGAGCTAGAAAAGCTCATCCTGAGTGAGCTAACCCAGACTCAGAAGGATGCACATGGCATCTTTTCACTTATAGTCGGATTTTAGCTATATAGTACAAGATATCTATACTACAACCAACGCACCAAAGGGACCATGGACACAGACTTTTTTGTTGTTGTTGTTTTTGTTTTCTATCCCTGTCAATGAAACACTTTTCCCTGGTGGTGCTGCCTTGTAGGCTCCTAGTGTATGAGGAGGCTCTTGGCCCTCATATGACTGCTGAATTGGGGCAGGGGACTGTTATGTAGGGACACTCTACTCCAGAGGAGTGGGATGGAAGGGTTAGGGGGTAGAGGGTGGGAGGGTGGAACTGGAAAGGGTGGAAAGAGGACACTATGATTGAAATGTAACCTGAAGCAATAAATAAATAAATTTTAAAAAAGTGAATTTTTGCCAAATTACCTGCTTTTAAGTTGCGTTTCTCTATCAATGTTTCACACTCAGGGGCTTTTCCCCTATGGCCACATTACAAATAACAAAGGTCATTGAATAAGTCTGATTCCTGGCTCACAAGTAGTTTAGATTTATATTCAAGGAAATTAATTTACAGCCAACAAGAGAAGCAAGCATGCTTTCTCTCTCTAGACTCTGGGTGTATGGCAGCTTAGAAGTCTGGTTTGTCCAGAACCTGCTGTGTAATGAGCTGCTCTCAGCTGAGGTGCAGAAGTCTTCACACTACATTTGTCTAAACTCTTGGCCATCTCCACTACCGATCAGGTCAGCTTGAAAGGAGAGCCTCTGAACTCAAAACCACCATACTTAATGGTCCAGCTAAGTGGTTCCTATTAGAAAGGAAGCCATATAGATTGAAGGAAGTAGTAAAACAATCACACATGGTAAAACAGGAAATTCACCCTTATATCTATGTGGAATATTTCTGTTGCTTCAAGAAAGACAATTTCCATCAGTTTCTTTTTCTTCTTCCATCCTTGTCTATAAGAAGCAATTTGAGGGGGCAGAGGGTGGGAGGGCAGGGATGGGAGGGGTGGAAAGAGGGCACTGTGATAGAGATGTAACCTGAAGTAATAAATAAATATTTAAAAAAAGAAGCAACTTGATGCTTTTATAAAAGGGTGTGAATCAGAGTGCAATATATTATTATAAGATATATAAAATTATTAGAAGTTATCAATGTATTAAAAGTTTTCAATCATTTGACCATTTTTTTCCAGCTTCATCCATAAAGTATCATGAATGTACAGCTGTATATCTATATATTAGTGCTTGGTATACTACAGGCATTTATATATATATATATGTATATATATATATATATACATATATATATATATATATATATATATAGTGGGAAGGCAGATAAAATAATGAATGATTGGCAATGCTTCATAAAACTTCCTGTTCCCTGATATAAATGATCACCCATTTTTAAAAAAATCCAAACCCTGTCATTCAGTATTGTTTTAAAATATAAAATCGGTTTCTGTTGATATGAAAAATATGAAATGAATGGATTCATATTTGCATTGCTTCTAACTTTCAAATGAGCTACTTTTATCTCACCATCATTTTCCTTTTCATCTTTACTACGAATAAAAATGAGACCTCATTTCACAGAAAAGTCATCAAGAAAAACGGGCATGATTATGTAAGTGTGTATTTTTGGATGCACATGTCTATCAAGAGGGGAGGGAGTAGGGAAGACAGAGAGAGACAGAACGTAACGGAAAGACCCAGGAGTTCACATTTTTGTACACATCAACTTTTGTAAGAGTCTTTTGTCAAAAGTACTTGGCCAGGGTGTCATGTGGCAGTAAAGTCACTAAAGCAGGCTGAGCAAGGCACAAGACAAAAGAAGCAGGTTTTCTGTGTAGACCAAAGAATCTCCCCCAAATCCACAGAATGTTCATCTCAGCCACATTTTGGGCCTCACAGAGTAGTCTAACTGAATGTTGATCTTTAACCACCTATCTCCATTCTGTCTCAGAAACGGTACCTTAGCTATGTGTAGGAGTTCATGCCCATTGTAGTAGCACTCAGGAGGCAGAAGCAGGATGACCTCAAGTTTGAGACTAGTTTACTTAAGAGTTTCAGACTAGTTAGGGCCCTACAATGAAACCCTGCCTCAAAACCAAAACCAAAAAAAAAAAAAAAAAGAAACAAAAAGCCAGAGTCCCCACATAATGTTGTAGATATTGGCATCAGAGTCACACTGTCTCTTTAGGCTCATTACTCTCATATGCTTTTCTTTTTTCTTTAATACAAGATGAGGTATAATGGCTGAAGGAAAGGAATGGAGAAGGGTTAAAAATGTAACTATAAAGCACTAATAAGAAATGGTTTAAAGCCATAAATTGTGATTCACACAGACTGTGGTTTCTGGCTTCCAAAGTTCTGAATTTCATGTACCCGAAGGTCCTCTTTCAGAATATCTTTGTAAACAAGGACACTTCAGAGGCCGGCCACTAAACTTGCTGTTATAGAAAGTGCCTTTCCTTCACATCTCTGTCTACTGTATCACTTCTACTCCAAAGAGTACCATGCAGGATAGGAGATAGAGGTGCAGGGAAAATTCATGTCTAATTTACCTGTTTTTCATTTCCTTTCTTTTTTCTTCTTTTTTTTTTTTCTGACAGTCACACATTGAATGTCTTCTCTAAAATCTTTACTGAAACATACAGTTTCAGAGATGAGGAGACTGGGGAGGTGCCCCATAGCTGGATCAATGGTACTATAGCAGGAATGGGTTACGTACCTTGGTGTTAGCTGCTGATAATGCAGACCAGTTTTTTTTTTTGTTTGTTTGTTTTCAAGATAGGGTTTCTCTGTGTACTGGAACTCCCTCTGTAGACCAGACTAGCCTTGAACTCATATAGACTAACCTGCCTCTGCCTTCCAAGAACTGGGATTAAAGGCATGTGCCATCACAGCCTGGCTTGTTTGTTTTTATTTTTCAGCAGATCAGTTCTGTTTTTTTCTTTTTTTTTTTGTCTCATCTTTCCATCATTGTCCTTCTGTAATATAATGACTCTTGGTCCTCCCAGCTTCTAGAATCATGAGCCAAAGAAACTTCTTTTGTTTATAAGCCTCTCAGTCTTGGTTAAGCTTTTGTATTATCAGAAAACAGACTAGCACAAAAACTGGTATCCAAAACTGTAAATTTGGGTCCAAGGTGTGACATTATATGCTAGAATAGATGTTTTCTTTGCTCTTGGAAATTCTCTTAACTGGTCCATGAACCCTTCCTGACAGCGATTTCAAGTGCTTAACCATTTTCTGTTGCAAAGAGTATAAGATTGCTGCAGATAAAAATTATTTTATTAGCCAAAATGTTTGTCCAATAAATATCCACTATACATAAATGAAGCTTTGAAACAGAGTCCTTTGGAAGAGCAGTCAGTGCTCTAAACTGCTGAGCTAGCTCTGCAGCCCTCATGGTCTAGTCTTATTATGTGATCTTCAACACACTTCTTTAACTTTTTGAAAGTTTTTTGTTTTTTAAAGCAAAGTGAAGACAGTTCTTTTATTATTCATCTCATGCCTATTGAAACCTGCTTTAGTCCTTAGTATAACTGCAGTCACTTTTATCTTCAGTCTCCATTTTAGTTATAAGATGAAGTTACTCATACTTTGTTACCTTGATATTTTGTAGTGCTGCCATCCCCTTGCTTCCTATATGTGGTTATCTGGTTGTTACCTAAATTAAATGTAGTTTGTTTCATACATGAATTTGTTTGTTACCAAGATTTAGTTTGTTTCCTATACCTGGTTACCTGACTGTGGTTTTTCTTATAAAAAGCCTGTCTTAAAAGCAGACCGACATCACATGCTCTTGAGAGCAGTCTGTGACCCTGGTCATGATCAGTTTTGAGGTGTGTTCAATAAACCATTGTTATTTAGATGAAAAAAAAAGTTCTTCAGGAGACATTATGTTATTTTATTTGGATTACTTGCTTTTAGGAGAGCATTTCTTCTAGTTGTAAAGGAGCAAATGCATGAAGAAAAGGAAAGACAAATTACCATAACTTATTCAGTTAGAAAGCATTCTGAAGTAATACCTAAGTATAAACTATTCCTTGAAAACCTTTTGAATGAACACCAAAATACAGTTCTAGTTTGTAACTGTCTGATAAGTACAGCTAGCTCGTTGAAAACCAGCAAAACAACCAACTGATTTTACCAATAGATTTTTTTTTTGACTTTGACAATATCTGAACATCTTGAAAGCTATTGGAGTTTGGTTCTGGTTAGTAAAGTCATAGTAAGAAATTTACATCATTCTAATGGCTGCCATCTTCAAGGGAAATAAGGAGGTCAGGGAGTGAGACTGCAAAGCACAGTAGTTCTGTGTAGTACTGGGAGTGACAATGCTATCTATATTCAGAGAGGATCCAGGACACAGTCAAGGCATTGCAGCATTTATACATTTTCTTTTTATTTAAAAAAATTTTAATTATTTATTCAAGCTACATCCTGATTGCAGTCCTTCCCCTCTTCCCCACCTGGTCCAACGCTCTTCCCCCTCTCCCTCTCCTCTTCTCCTTGGATGAGGGGAGCCCCCCAACCCGACATATCAACCCATCAGAGTTCATCAAGTCTCATGAGGAAGAACTGTCTCTTGTGCTGGGGCCTAACAAGGCAGCCCAGCTAGGCTAAGGTGTTCCACTAACAGGCAACAAAGTCCATACCAGAGACAGTCGCCGCCCCCTGCCTCAGACCCACTTGCTAAGGGACAAAACAACCTCTCCAAATGCAGAATGGTGCTACGTACAAAAAAGAGAAAAATGTGTTTCTTGTAAATACAACAAAAATAGGATAGGAAACAAAAATTGGTAGCCACAGATGCTCTACTTTTGGTGGTACATTACCTGGAGTAGTCCAGATCATCTAAGATGAACTTATATTCTGCCTGTCATTCTAGTCTACACAGTTACTGGGCAAATCCAAAAGATAAAGGCCCTTTACCTGGTATTGGGCCCTTCCTTGAAGAGTTAATTGATTAAGTTAAAGGCATTGTTTCTACTTTTCTACCAGCAGAGCCTTTCTCTAAGCATACTGAGTACTATGCATTCAGAATAAAACCTCCAAAGACCTAAAGACAAATTTCTTCAAGAAGCATTATGTTGACATTCTCCAATAATAAACACATGGCACAATCATTTTCCAGAAATGAAAAGTTAAACACAGCAAAGAAAGACACTAACTTTTAGCATCAAGAAAAATTTTTCCATTGTACTAGTCAAAATTAAGAAATTATGTTTAGTTTTGAAATTATATGACTAAAGTCTGCACCTTTATTTGGCAACAAGATTCTCAAGTAAATGAACAAAACACTTATTTCTATCCATAAAAGTGACCACAAAATAGGATGGTGGCTGACAAATACTGTATGTGTCAAATATTTATTAGAGGAGAAACAGACAGCCACCAAGGAGAGAAGGAAGAGTAGTACAAAATTGAAGTGATGCTTTGTGGTGTGGCTTTAGAAAAAATATTTAATTTTTATCATATAAATAGACTATACCTATAAATACTCAAATATATTATATGTGCTATTCTTTCAAGCCCATCAAGAGTGAATAGCCTGAAAAATCATCAAGATAGACCTAAAAATTTTATATCAACCAAGTAATTGGAACCATTGAGGAAGAAATTAGTTTTCTGTGTCTAGAAATTGGTGGAAATTTTATTACTTCTAAATTTACAAAACTGCATGTAGTTGTAAAGTCCAACTTTGCAGGCATAAAAATCTGAGGCAAGAAGTGAGTTAAGTTGGTGTTTTCTAACCCAAGTGGAACATGCCCTCGGGTTTAAGTTACTTCATTGTAGACACTGAGCTCACTTGTAGGTTGCTCACCCACCTGTAAGCTCTCATTGCCTCTTCAAAAAAAAAAAAAAAAAAAAAAAAAACGTTTTATTTGACACACGAGCCTGAATACTATTTAAGCTATACCTTCAGTCACTCTGCACTGTAGGCAGGAACACTGCAAAATATCTGTGAGCCTCCGTGCTACATTTTTCTGTTTACATGTAATAAACTAGGAAATGAACAGCCTAAACTAGCCCTATTATGAAGGAGTTGCAGAGGGCTAAGGACACTGAAGGAATGTGAGAGTGCCCCAGATATAGCAAGGCAAGAAAGTCAAGAGTCACTCAGAGATTCACAGTTTAATGTAGCTTGCTAATCTGAATTTGAGTTTAGAACAAGTATGCTCTTTGACTGGTATCTGGGGCTTCAATGTAGGTCTTTGGGGATATCTGACACAGAGATTTCAGTTTCATAGGGAGTGCAGATTACATAATTTTTTCAATATTACTATATTTATTTGCATTACTTCCATCCTAAATTTTAACATCTTCAAAGGGTTCCTTTTTTGTTTGTTTGTTTATTTATTGCTTCAAGTTACATCTCCATCACAGTGCCCTCATTTCACCCCTCCCGGTTTCACCCACCCACCCTCTCCTCCCTCTCCCACCCTTCCCACTCCTCCAATGTCGAGTGTCCCTACATATCAACCCCTCTCAGCTCAACAGTCGTATGTGGGCTAAAAGCTTCCTCTTGCACTGGGACCAACATGGTGGCACTCCTAAGGCAAATTGTCCCCTTAATATGTAACAAAGTCTATGTTCCTGATCCTTTTGGTGTATTGACTGTAGGATAGCTATCCTGCACTATATGGTTAAAATCCAATTATAAGTGAGTAGATGCCATGTGCATCTTTCTGAGCCTGGGTTAGCTCTCTCAGGATGAGCTTCTCTAGTTCCATCCATTTGGCTGTGAACTGCATGATTTCCTTATTTCTGATAGCTGAGTAGTATTCCATTGCGTAAATGTACCACATTTTTTTTTTTATCCATTCTTCATTTGAGGGACATCTGGGTTGTTTCCAGTTTCTAGCTATTACAAATAAGGCTGCTATGACCATAGATGAGGCTATGTTCTTGTGGTTTGGTGAGGAATCGTTTGGATGGATACCCAGAAGTGGTATGGCTTTAAAGAGTCTGATGCTAGTTTGAGTCTAATATTCTCTTGGTAAATTTTCTGTTATTTAATAATGATACAAAGGTGTTGGAACATTATGCACTTGGAGCAAAGCCTAGCAAGTTGTCCCTTCACTTCTTGGAGAAATGGTATATGTTATGAGAATAGCCCTACTACTTGATAAATAACTTCTTAGGGAGTATATGCTCCATGGCTATTAAATAAGATGTTCAGTTCTTCTCTAATGTATACACTAATAGGCAAAATGCATACTTCTACCAGCAAATGACTTAATTTCCTGCTATACAACATCCTTGAAGATAATATCTTTGTAACTGTTAATGGTGTCTGAAGAGTGACTGACTGCTGTTGCAAATGATTTCTCTCATAACCCGTAGAATTAGCACTGAACCTATTCTCCCATCAAGTTCTTGTTTATGTAGGGAAAAATTTGAGATAGGAAAATGGATATATAAAGTGCTAAACGGATTATGGTAGATATATAAAGTGCTAAACGGATTATGGTAGAGGTTGAACAACTGTATTCAAACATAAAAATTCATCACACTCTACATACAATGGTGAAATCTACTTTAGCCAAGTCATAACTTATTAAAAAAAGGAGAAACCAACCACCAATTAAATAGTACAATAAGGATTCAAACCTAAATATACCTGCTTCTTTTTTAAATAGTCATTTTTAATTGTGTGTGTGTGTGTGTGTGTGTGTGTGTGTGACAGAGAGGGGGGAGGAGAGGGAGAAAGGGAGAGGGAAGGAGAGAGAGAGGCAGAGAGAGAAAGAAAGAGAGAGAGAGAAAGAGAGAGAGAGAGAAAGAGAAAGAGAGAGAGAGAGAGAGAGTCTGTGGGGAGGTATGGCATATGAGTGCAGGTGCCCTTGGAAGCCAGTCCTATCTGGTCTTCCTGTAGGCAGAGTTACAGGTGGTGGTGGGCCACCTGAAGAGTTAAGAACAGTACTTGGGTCCTTTGCAAGAACAGGTTTTGCTCTTAACTGTTGAGCTATCTTTCATAGTCCCAATATATCTATCCCTGACTTTATATTCCAGTCCTTTTGGTCATTGTGGGCAAGACCAAAGGTATTTTCATGGATGTATTAGCATTCTGTATTCTTATGTGAAACTCTAATTTACTTTTATCCATTTTGAGGGTGGATAGTTGTTCAAATTATGTAAAGTATTTTAAATATTTTTAAACTTTCATTAAAAAGGAAATAAAAATTTATAGTAAAAAGATGTAATTTCTGAATAAGTCAATTCTCTTTGAATTAATAATGTTGTTAATGGCTAGATAAATCTGATTATTTAGTATATTTTTTTCTATTAAAAATTTTGGGTTGTTTATGGACAGCATTCTATTTACATGTATTCATAGGGAATCAGGTCTACTGTCATGAATCAGGAAATTCCCCATATCTCCTGACATGGCTAAAAATTACTATTTCTTAGCAAGAGGGTGGTAGTACAATAAAATCTGACTTCTAGAAAACAGGTCTAGTAAATCTTCTCAAATGACTGCTTTGTTTTATTGAACTACAAAATTACTAGTCTGTTCCCATTTATTCAAGAAAAGTAAAGTTTAAGGAAAAATATTACTTTTGAATGATCACACCCACATTAACACAGGGGGAAGGGGGAGGGAAGGGAGAGAAAGACAGAGACAGAGAGAGGTGACAAATGTTACTCTGTTTTTCTGATGCATTTGTTAGAAACTCATCATTCCTAACTAGTTTTGGCCTCCTTCATGTTTCTGCACAACTGGATGGATGGTGGTCTGGCACAGTGCCATAAGCAGGCGGATCTGTCTGAGCAGCTCCACTCACACTGCCTGATAAAGTCACTGTTTGAGATAGGCAGGGGAGCAGGGCCTTCCATTCTCATTTACCAGAGAGTGACAGAGGGGTTAAGTGACTTGTGAAAGGTCATACAACCAGTCATTGGTCAGGACAAAAATAGAACTGGGGTTTGTTGACCTCCTTGTCTCCTGCTAAAATGATTCAAGGACAAGAGAAATGACTTCTGAACTGTGAAATAACAGTCTTTTGGTTGTCTCATCCTTCCTTGTACAGGATGATTCAGACATTTACGTAGTTCAACATTCCCTTGGACCTCCAAAGGAAAGGCTGTAGAGTTGGTAGGAAAAACTGAAGGCTAAGAATCTTAAGTAAGTAACTGTAGTTTTTCTGCTATGTAGCTATATGCATATATATACACATATACATATATTTATATATACATACATACATACATACATACATACACACACACATGCACACATATCCTGCTGAGTCTATTTAGTGTTGCTTGTATGCATCTATGTTTAGGGCCAAGCAGGTGGTATTAGATAAATACTCAGGAGGCTCACCCCTGGAGAAAACTAATAATCTTCCCTTTCCCATCAGCCCTTAATTGCCTTTAATTGCCTGCAGTTCTTCATCTAGGGGTGGAGCTGTATGACGATCCCCTTATCCACAGTGGCATGTTAATTCATGTCATCAATGTCCAAGTCTTGTTTAGGAAGCCAGATACCCAGATGCCATGGGTACAGCTTTCCTATCAAATATAAAAGACACTATCTCACAGCAGACTTTCTGGTCCTTTGGCTCTTACAACACTATCCCCCTTTCCATGATGTTCTCTTAGTCTTAGGTGTAAGAGTTGTCTTGTAGATGTATTATCAGTCATCTAGCTGAACTTAAAGCACACTCAGTATATGGGCATTCATCTCTGATTCTTTTTTTTGTTTGTTTTTTTAAACTTAATCTTCAGATTTTAATGAGTATCATTTGTGTGGAATCAACATATATGTATTTAGATAAATTGGACAAAGCTTATAGATAAAGATAATTACAGAACTATAAATAGATAATTTCAGTGACAATATCTACATCCCTATGCCGTCAAACTTCAAGATTTATTCCACTTACTCACTGAATCTATGTAAATTAGTTTTTCCAAATGACATTTTTTCACTAAAGTAACAACTATTTTTATAATAATTTAAACATGGATAACCAAAATATATTAACTATAGTTTTTTTTAAATTTCAAAATGAAAATGTTCCACTTTAAATGTGAAATATTATAAATCAAGACTAAGTTGACAATGCTGCCTGTACATGTTAAGTTTATGAAAGGTGACACTACCAACTAGCAAATAAAACAATCACAAGAAGATTCAAAATAAATGTTGAACTTTTAAAGATAGTCAGGTATTAAATACTTAGATAAGCAAGATAAAGTTTATCAATTTCTACACATATAGACTCATTTTAAAAAGAATCTATGTTCTTTTAAATATTAAACATTTAAATATTAAAAATAATATGATTGCTAAGTAAAAATAAATTCAAAATTTCAATTCCTTAAACGTTTTTTGAAAAATGGAATATATTCCTCTAATTATCTTGATGATGGAGGTGTAATCTATGAGAAAATACATGATAATAATCTTTACACCCAGAAAGAGAAATTAGAAGTAAATAAATGTGATGTCATATCATAGAAATGATAGGTGATATCTATCCTAAAGTAATCAACTTTATTTGTTTTTAATTTATTTATTTGTTGCTTCAGGTTACATCTCCATCATATTGCCCTCTTTCCCCCCTTCCCAGCCCCTCCTTCCCACCCTCTACCTCCTAACCCTTCCATGCCACTCCTCTGGAGTGGAGTGTCCCTACATAACTTAAGTCCTCACCCCAGTTCAGCAGTCATATGAGGGCCAAAAGCCTCCTCATACACTGGGGGCCTACAAGGCAGCACCACCAGTGAAAAGTGTCTCATTGCCAGGGAGAGAAAACTAAAAAAAACACACAAACAAACAAACAAACAAACAAACAAACAAACAAAAAAAGAGTCTATGTCCATGTTCCCTTTGGTGCATTGGTTGTAGTATAGATATCCTGTACTATATAGCTAAAATCCTACTATAAGTGAATAGATGCCATGTGCATCCTTCTGAGTCTGGGTTAGCTCACTCAGGATGAGCTTCTCTAGTTCCATCCATTTGGCTGCAAATTGCATAATTTCGTTGTTTCTGATAGCTGAGTAGTATTCCATTGGGTAGATGTACCACAGTTTTTTTAATCCATTCTTCGGTTGAGGGACATCTGGGTTGTTTCCAGTTTCTAGCTATTACAAATAAGGCTGCTATGAACACAGATGAGGCAACTTCCTTGTGATTCGGTGAGGAGTCTTTTGGATGTATACCCAGAAGTGGTATGGCTGGGTCCTGAGGCAGAGCTATTCCAAGTTTTCTAAGATATCACCAGACTGACCTCCATAGTGGTTGCACAAGCCTGTACTCCCACCAGCAATGGAGGAGGGTTCCCCTTTCTCCACACCCTTGCCAGCATGTGCTGTCATTTGAGATTTTGATCTTAGCCATTATGACAGGTGCGAGATGGAATCTTAGAGTTGTCATGAGTTGCATTTCTCTGATGATTAAGGATGCTGAGCATTTCTTCAAGTGTCTCTCAGCCTTTAGGGATTAGCATGGTACTGGTATAGAAACATACCAGAAGATCAAGGGAATCCAATCAAAGACCCAGAAATGGACCCACACACCTATGGCCACCTAATTTTTGACAAAGAAGCCAAAACTGCACAATGGAAAAAGGACAGCATCTTCAACAAATGGTGCTGGTCTAACTGGATGTCCACTTGTAAAAGAATGAAATTAGACCCATACTTATCACCTTTTACAAAACTTAAGCCCAAGTGGATCAAAGACCTTAACATAAGGCCAGTCACACTAAATCTACTAGAAGAGAAAGTGGGGAAAACCCTTGAAATCATTGGCACAGGTGACAACTTCCTGAACAGAACACCAACAGCTCAGGACCTAAGACCAACAATCAATAAATGGGACCTCATGAAACTGAAAAACTTCTGTAAGGCAAAAGACAATGTCATTGGAACAAAACGTCAGCCTACAGATTGTGAAACCAACCCCACATCTGACAAAGGGCTAATATCCAAAATTTACAAAGAACTCAATAAATTAAATGCCAAGAAACCAAATAATCCAATTTAAAAATGGGGAAAAGAGCTAAACAGAGAATTAATCTATGAGTCTATAAACCTAGCTCTCATTCTGTGGCTAATAAGGTCATGGATCTTAGATAAAAATCCACTACTCCCACCATCAATGGAGGAGGGTTCCCCTTTCATCACAACCTTGCCAGCATGTGCTGTCATTTGCTCTTTTGATCTTAGCCATTCTGACAGGTACTGAGATGGAATCTCAGAGGCGTCTTGCTGGTGGGAGTGCAAGCTTGTCCAACCACTATGGAAATCAGTCTGGTGATATCTTAGAAAACTTGGAATAGCTCTACCTCAAGATCCAGCCATACCACTTCTGGGTATACATCCAAAAGATTTGTCAACAAACCACAAGGAAGTTTCCTCATCTATGTTCATAGCAGCCTTATTTGTAATAGCTAGAAACTGGAAGCAACCCAGATGTCCCTCAACTGAGGAATGGATAAAACAACTGTGGTATACCTACACAATGGAATACTACTCAGCCATCAGAAACAAGGAAATCATGCAATTTGCAGCCAAATGGATGGAACTAGAGAAGCTCATCCTGAGTGAGCTAACCCAGACTCAGAAGGATGCACATGGCATCTATTCACTTATAATCAGATTTTAGCCATAGAGTACAAGATAACTATACTACAACCAATGCACCAAGGAGAACATGAACATAGACTTTGTTTCCTATCAATGAGACACTTTGCCCTACTGGTGCTGTCTTGTAGGCCCCCAGTGTTATAAGGAGGCTCTTGGCCCTCATCTGACTGCTGAACTGGGGTGGGGGACTGTTATGTAGGGACACTCCACTCTGGAGGGGTGGGTTGGAAGGGATAGGGGTAGAGGGTGGGGCTGGGAAGGGGGAAAGAGAACAATATAATGGAGATGTAACCTGAAGTAATAAATAAATATTTAAAAAAAGAATCCACTACTGCTAAAATCCTAAACCAGTATAATTCCTAACTGCATTATAAATGATCATCCTTATACCACAGATTGTAGTTCTTACTCCTCTTCAAAAGAAGTTTCTTTTAGCAGCTTATGGAGACAATTACAGAAAGCCACAACTGTCAAAATTCAGAGAACTGACAACTGGAGTTTAAAATTAATTTTTTAACAATCACATCAGAGTTCTGACTATACCCAAAACTTTCAGGATAGATGACATGAACATGGTTTGGGGTCATGCTGTTTAATACAAAAACAAGAATCAGTGAAGCTGAGACACTAACAATAGCTCATTCATCTTTGGAATGGGATAGCAGAGAAGAGGAATGGAGAGTCTGAACAAGAATCCAGTGTAGTAGACATTCTAAAAATATCTCACCAATCTTTGAATTAAATTACAGTGAAGAGGACTGGAGAAGAAACTCACATTTTGATGGAATTTACTTATGCAACCAGGCAATAAGCCTTTAGTTTTGACATTACTAAACAGCATATCAACTTTGCTATTCAGATCAAGATTGACAAAGGTCCATATTAATCAGCAGACATGCTTACACTTTTGAAAAACTAATAAATGTAGCTTTTAATTATGATTTGTGGAACATCTAAGACAAGCCATTCTGATTACTTTCTTTAAAACAAACAAACAACAACAAAGGAAATTCAGAGAATAAGCATTTCTATATAGCCTTTAGAGAAAAGTGCCTTTTAAGACAGAATGCTTTGAATACATTCTGCCTTATAAAAAGTATATAAAAGGATATCACAGAAAGGGCTGTGAGGCATGGCATGGCCTATCATGTTGTGCATGCATGAGTTAGCTTTTACAAGATCAGAACCAGAAGCTAAGATGAATACTAGCCAGCCTAAGCTTGATGTTTTGGAAGTTCAATATCACATTGCTCAGGGTCAGAGGCAGAGCCATTCAATGTTACTCTCTGGAAAGTGTTACATTTTAAAAATACTTGCATGAATATGCTACTTATCACTCAGAATTGAGATTCTACTATTCCATTTTAATGTGAACAAGGATCATGCTCATGTTATGACACCCATAACATATGTGTTTTTTGTTTTTATCATGAATATTCAGTAGATATAACATCCTAAGGAAGATCCAAGTCTACAGAAAGCAGCCCTATAGTGGCTAATAGAATGGTAGGAAAGCTGACCCACAGGAAACCAGCCAAGCCCCCATGCGCATTCTCGTCTTTGGAGATGTTTTGGTCTTCCTGAATGATGCCTATCTATTTTCTGTAGTGTTCTATATTTTATAGACTATTTTCCTTGATGATCTCAATTGAATCTTTACATTTATTCTAATAAAGAAAATGACTTCAAAAGATGATTCTTCTAAAGATCCAGAGTTAATAAAGACATTTCATCTAAATCCAAAATAGATAGCATTTAACAAAATCTCTTAATGGTTTCACTAAAAGATGTGAAAGGGAGATATAAAAGGATATGTATACACACACACACCTATAGAGACTTTTATCATTGTCTGCTAGTTTGATTTACTGATTATTACTTTATATTACTTGGAACCCTCACAGTACAATGGTTATAGTATATATTCAGAAGCCAACCCCCTCCAAAACCAATACTGCACCCACGAGGTCTGCTGTCTTTAGAACACTAACTGTGCTAAGTTTACTGATCTTTAAAATAAAGTGAAACAAAATCTACATCATATAACTGTTATATAGCTAAAATGAGTTAGTATATACAAAGCGTTCAGAATAACATGTGCCATATAGTATTTTCTGAAAAACTGTTGGTTAAATTAACAAATCATTCTACCATAATGTTGTTCTCCAACTGAAACATCACACTGAATGTATTCTTAATAGATGTTATATTAAAAGTTTCTTTCAAATATTCCTGACAGGTCGTGGTCATCTACTTCTTCATCATCTTCTTTGTGTTCTCTTTCTTCTTTTGTCACATCATCAAAAGACAAGAGATTCTTTGCTGATTTTTTCATTTACTCACTTATTTAATTATTTTAAATTGTTATTGTTTACTTTTGTAACATGCAGTCCAGGCTTACTTTGAACTAATTATATATACACAAAGCCTTGAATTTCTGATTTTCTTGTTCCTATCTCCTAAGTGCTGGGGTTAGAGATGTGTATGGTCATGCTTGATTCCTTAATAGCCTAAAAATGCAAAGCCATTTAAATCCAGGCTATCAGATTGTCCTTTGGGATCTCAAAATATATACACTAGAGCTGGTTTAGCTCCAAGGTGACAGAATGATTTCTTCTTTAACCCGGATTGAAAGATAACGCTTTGTATGTTGTCAGAAGGCCAAATTTGCTTCAGGAGAAGTACTACCTAGCCCCCCCCATCCCCCCCCAGAAAAAAAAAAAAGAGGGCAATTGTCCTAGGGTTGGGATTGGGGCAGGGCTCTGTTCTTATCGTTCCAGGAGAATCGAAGTGTCCATTAGGGGAGCCTGGGGACGGCGGACAGCGGAATCCTCAGCAGAGAGCAGAATTAGGCACCAAGGAGGATGAGTGACCCAGTTGATTCTGCCTGGCAGACTTCCTCAATAGCTGTCTCCATCGGGGGCCTGCAACCACCACTGCAATCCAGTGTCGCTGGGACCGTTCAGCTCTACACAATGCCCCAGCCGGAACCTCAGTGAAGCCTGCAAGATCAGCTTCTGCCTACAAACCCCTTAGGGCATCTAAACAGCTGAGAACAGAAGGACTGAACATAAAAGGATTGTACTAACATTTTTAATCATTTTTCCCATTTGGGTTGGGGCCCCAAACAGGTCTACTACGACCCAAATCAGCAGGAAGTCACTTTAAGAGAGCGACGTCCCATGCCCAGAGGGTGGGGGAGGGTGTTTCTCCGCCCTTCTTTTTGGTTATTCGAAGGTTAACTGAAAACTCTGTTATGTAGGGGAAGAGACTACAAGCTGATAAATGATCCTGTCTTAATGGGTTTTGGAGATTAGCCCCAGGGAATTCCTACTTTTCCTTCTCTGTATCCTTCTTCCTCTCCTATGTAGGAGTGCATGGGCTTGAGAAAAATGAGATATAGTCATAGCACAGGAAGGTCCATGAAGAAGGGGCAGATTATTGAATATGCCCTTATACCTTTGTATATTGATACAAAATTAGTAGGTTATTTGGCTAAAGTGGTATTGACCATTGTTTATTGTGCAAAAATAAGATTGTATTGGATTACATCGGTATTGATCTTTGTATATTGATACAAAATTAAGATTATAGTTGGCCACAATGGTATTGACCCTTGCATATGGACGTAATATTAAGATTATATTGGGCTACATAGGCATTGATCTTTGTATATTGATACATAATTAAGAGTATATTTAACCACAATTGAATAGATCTTTGTATATTGATACAAATTTAAAGATAATGCTTCCCAATGGTATCATACCTAGAGATACTTAAAAATAAAATGTGAAGCTCTGACCGCTTGATACCAACCGTCTAAAATGGTCTAGGATAGTTAAAACATACTCCTTGTCATGCAAACATGTCTCTTTGTTAGCTACTATGACAGTCTATCACAGATATTCTCTAAACTACCCAGTAATCAAGTTGCTAAGAGACAAGCAACATTTGCTTATCTAAATACAAGAGAGGGTTAGGGCATCTTCAAAAACCCCTAGAGATCTGCAGAATATGGCATTCAAAGATGTTATCTTAAATCAAGATTCTTTTTTTTGATATCGAGACATATCAGCGCCTGACAGCACCCCCTATTCTACTCCAAGTAGAAGATAAGCATCGAAGAACCTCCACTGTAAGATGGTTGAATTAATGGCAAGCCTTTCTCTTGGCATGAAAAAACCCCTTGCACCAACTGCAGACAGACTGCTGTCCAAAAAGGACAAAACTTGGTAGCAGGGAAGTCGACAGCCTAACTCTGCCAAGACAGGGTAGGTAAGTCCTTCATAATCCCTGCTCTACAACAAATGTCTGTCAGAGAAACAGGACCCAAAGGCTGAAGATTGATGCTGGAATGTATGGAGAGAAAATGGGAACTGTCCAGGCAGCTACTGGTATGTTCTTTCTCAGTTTTGGAAGCTGCAGGCTCTGCACTTCCTATATAAGCTAATATATTTATCCCTCTCAGGTCTCTGAGGTGGTTGAAGAGTAGACAGATAGAATCTTATAGTTAAATTTTGAACTGTTTAGGAATCAAGAGGGTGTTATAGATCTAAGAAGATACTCTTAAAAGTGTGCTACAAGATAGTATGAATGTTGAGTCACATTTAGACCTTTAAACTCATGGAGTTGGGTAGATAGTAGAATGTTAAAGTCAGGGGCCAAATAGGTATAAACTGAACATTGGGAAGGTATACTGGGCCAATTTTAATCTCATGAATGTGGCATATTTATATCTATTGTTCTGTATAATACTTACTGTTATAAGAGAAGGAACCAGCTGTTGGACTGAAAGGGGAAACCTCTGGAGAGAAGAGGGTGGAAGGGCGGGTTAGGAAGGGGGAATAGGGAGGGGTTTGTTACTGAGATGTAACTTGAAGAAAAAAAAATAAAGTATTTATAAAAAAAAAAAAAAAAATAAATAAATCCAGGCTATCATATCTAGCCGACTGCCCTAGACTTGACAGTCATTCCAAATTTACAGGTTGGAAAATCACTAACAAATTATAGCAAATAATTGCATGGGTTGACCAAAGAAAGAAAGTTATTAAGCCAAAGCAGACGCTGTAGCCAGCTGGAGCAGCACAGCTTTTATTTGAGGCCTGAAGTCTCCCAGTTAGTATAGTTCACCCACCCTCTGAGGCTCTCACTCTCAGACCTGAATTAGCGCTACATTCCAAGCACTAAGTCCTGGAAGAGAGTGATGGAAAGGGTCTACCTGTGGCTTGGTCTTCTGATCTGAAGAATGGTCTTCCCATTTGTACTGTATAGAGTTCTTACAGAAAAGAAATTTAAACACATTAATTATGCTAGTTAATATATACTAGTAAATTAAAAATTCTATCTTAGAAACTACTAATACCACTTTAAAGAATATTCACCATTTCCTGCATTTATTATTTGAATTGTAAAATAATCATGATTAACTTACTATATTTATGAAAAATGGGAAATTATTTCAGTGTTCAAAACAGTTTTCCTAGTATTTTGGGTCACTATTAACTACCATATTATGCACTGTTATTCTCCATAAGTGGTAAGCAGGTCCTTTGCTAGGCTTTAGGACAGTGGTTCTCAATCTGTGGATCATGACATATCAGATATTTACATTATGATTCATGACAATAGCAAAATTACAGTTGTGAAGTAGCAACAAAATAATTTTATGGTTGGGGGTCACCACATAATGAGGAACTGTATTAAAGGGTCATAACATTAGGAAGGTTAAAACAAAATACTCATCTAGGATTAGAAAGACAAATGAGAAAAGAATTCTTACATGAGATATTACATCCTACTTTTAAAAATTAAGCACAAGGAGAAATAGAAAGGAACATAATCAAAGTAGATAATTATTTCCCAGAATTGGATTTATGAGCTACTTTTGCTCAATTATCATCTGAATGGAATGAGCTGTAATGCCTTCCATTTATGTTTTCAATCTAGAGGAAGCCAGACACAAGATATCATACATGAAGCTAAGGGCTAAGCACATTTCCTGACAGCAGAGCCTCCTTCAAGTCCGTTAAAACCACCAGAAGAAAGAAGAAACAAAAAAGTGACGGTACTGGAAGATGATAGCTGTCAAACCAGGAACCTTTATTTCATTTCCTGTGTTTCAGGGCAAGCTTCATAGGGAGGATAAACTGGGAGTTGAGCCAGAGCTTCAATTCAGGCAAATTCACATGTGCAGACCTACTGAAAACACAGGACAAGCTGTCTTGTTTAATAAGGGATTCTCAAGAATCTAGCTCCACTAGAAAAATTAAACCTTTTCCAACTGCAGTTTAAATAATATTTGTTTCCAGTGAAAGGTATTTATAAAATCTACTTTAGTGGTCTATTTTAATATAAAAGTGTAAATTTAGGAGACTTTGTCTTTCCCCATGACTACATTCTATCACCCAGTATCCAAGATAACTTTAATTAGCAAGAAGAGTTCATCAAACGCAAGAAGGAATGCTATCAACCCCTTTCTTCTATTCTATAATACATTCCTATATTCCCCTAACAGCCAATTAGTGATAGCAGACAGGAAAATGGAGTCTATAATATTCAGGGTCCCTAATTCCCCACACACCATCTAGTGATGATGATAATTCTATTAATAGTAATGATGATGCTGATTATGTATTCTCATTGAATTTAAAACACCTAAAAAGACCACTGTAGTAGAAAATAAAACAATCTTGATTTTCCTTTTAGAAGCATTTCCCGAACATCATAAAGCACTTACAACATATTGGCAAGATTCACAATGGCTTCCAAGATAGGATTTAAGTTTAGGTCTTCCATATTTTAAAGATAATGATTTACTGAAGAATTAAAGACCATATTTATTTCTCCTTAAAAGTCATAACATTTAGGCAGAATGGGGATTATTATACAACCATGAGGGGATTAAGGTGGGGAAGCGGCTGACAGAGGGTAACAGCTGCGGTGAAGATGGCATAAATACAGTTTATGTATGTTCAAAAGATGTCAACATGAAATTTATAATTTTGTAAAAGATACACTAGTAAACACTAAAGAGTGAAAAAATCCATTTCCTTGTACATTGGCTCTCTAAATACCAACAGTAGGATATGGTATCTTTGATATTAGAACACTAACTTCTAAAATGCACAGAAAAGAAATCCATTCACTTGTGTCTTGGTTTCACAGGTACCGTTCATCATAAATATGCATTTGACATAGCTATGTTTATAAATAATTTTATTTCACCAATTTATTTTGCCCCATATTACTACCACTGATTTTTCAAAAAAAATATATATTGTTCTTTATAGTTTATTGTCACTTATTCTTTTTCTTTGAGCAAATATTAAGGCAATTATCTGGTTATTTCTCATCTACTCTACACTATGCTGCTAAAACATGTATGAACTTAAAAACCAATAAATAGTTCACCTTGAAGCATTAGCTTTTATTACCAGTTGGAAAACTGATAAGCCCACAGCAGTAGCCAACAGTTCTAGTGTCCTAATTTGAATACTGACTATGTGTGTCCATGTGCACACACACCTGTGGTTATTGGTCAGGCATATAGACACATATGTATATGCTTTGGTATGAGTGTAAACTTGTTTCTGTCTTCAATTTATTCAGTTACTCATTCCCTTTCCCAGATCAAATAACTCATAAACTCAAATTTTGTACCCCTATGATGTTTAAAGACGCTTTCTACATACTGAGATCCATGTTGAAACAAGACATCACTATTTCCATGGCTAAGGTGAAGAACAGTATAGAAAATCCTATCATTAATAAGATTTCCTTGAGTAGAAGAGTGACTTAAGTAACTTAAGATGTTGAAAAATTCTGTGTTAATATATTTATGTATATTTAAAGGTGTAATTATAGTAGGCATACTCTTAGAAGACAAAACTAGAGACAAGAAATAGGCAGGCAAGTATATTTACAAGCTACTCTGGAATACTCTCTAATACTTAGCATGTTTTCCTCATAAAAGCTATGTTGAGGCACACAAGTAGTTGGATGTGACACTGTCAAAGAATGAAGTGCTCCTCCACAGAGAACGACTGTGTGTGCGTACTTACGATGTGGAGGCAAGAGACTGACATTGGATGTCTTTCTCAATTACTCTCTACTTGTTTTTGAGACAGGGCCTCTCACTGAACTAGGATCACCCTAATTGGGCTAGAATGGCTAGCCAGTAAGTTATAGAGATTGCAGTTGTGTGCCACCACGCCTGTGTGTGCTAGGGGACCAAACTCATGTCCTCATGCTGGCTCAGCAAGCCTTTACTCACTGAGCCAGCTGCCCTACTGAAAACATGACTATTTCCAATCAAAGTCATAAGATGAAGTTTCTACTGCTTTAGAAGACTTTTGGAATGTATCAACATCTGAGGACTGCTCACTTCTCAAATTGCTTATGAAACAACAGTGAATGTCAGTGGACGTTTTTGCCTCTTTTAGACATGTAACAGGGTGACCCATTCATGATATTTCAGTCATTTTTCTTCTATAACCTCTATGCCATTGTTTAGCGAGAGAGAACACAAAAATTCTGGTAAAAAATAAAGATATTCTAAAGAGATAGTTGGTGCCTCTCAATCTCTCATCCTGAAACAACTGACACCCTATGGGAATTTCCCCAGGAATCTCATGCTGGGAGAGGAAAAAGGCTCCAACCAGACAGGAACTTGTCTCCAGTTAAAAGATTTCTTTGCAAAGTTCTAACAACTCTTCAGAATACCTTATAGGAAGAGAGTGAAATCTAGTCATTGATGAGTCAATGGTGGGTCAGACTACACCTTGTCTAGGACTGCTTAGATTTGCAAATCCTTGGCCCTCTATTTAAACTCTGGATCTGGGTTCAGCAATACCTTCACATCAGACAGAAAAGAACTTATTCTATCACAGAGAACAGATGCCATTTTTTAATAAAAAGAAAAGTAAAAATGGGACGTTAGGAAACTGAAAAACTTCTGTAAGGCAAAGGACACTGTCATTAGAACAAAATGGCAACCTACAGACTGGAAAAAGATCTTTACCAACCCCATTCCTCCATTGCTGGTGTGAGTGATGGAGATATAACTTGAAGTAATAGATAAACATAACAAACAACAACAACCCCCCAAAAAAACTCTTTATAACTGAAAACAGGCTATCTTGAAATTAGGATATGATAGGGAGGAAAAAGTTTCAGTTCACGAGATAGATTTTATTAAATCTGCATCAAAGAAAAACCAAACTTACTCATCATTAAAAGAAGTTAAATACTGTATTCCATGAATCGATTCTACTTTTAGATAACACTAAATGACTTACTTAGTGAATAGAAAGAAATTTTCTCATTTTTAATACCCTGTAGGAATGTAAAAATCAACCCACCAGAGGCCCTGAAAGTCTCTGTCTGAATGAAAAATTTTATTATCATGGTGTGGAAGTGCATGCCTGTAATCTCAGTGCTTGGAAGGCAGAGCAGAAGGACCATAAGTTCAAGGCCAGCCTGGGTTGATGGCAAGAACCTGTCCAAAACAAACAAACAAATAATAAATGCTATGCATTATTTTTTTTTTCATGCAAGGATTTTCCATGACTTTCAAAACACAGCTCCCATTTTCAGAGGCAAGTAATAGCATGAAAAAGACTACTCAGTCACTACTCATGAAATAAATACTTCTCAGAGAAGAGGCTCAGTTGACAAACTCCCAACCTGATAGCCACTCACCCCAAATGCCTCCTGATACCATTCACATAGTTATGCAGTTTTGAAAATAAGGATTTTAAAAAACTGCACTATTGTGCTACATAGGCAAGAAGCTCACTCCTTATTAGTGGTTGCCAAGGCTTCCAAGCTTGCAAGCATGAAATGAAGTGGCAATTAAGGTCTGCCTCACAGTTCGGGACACAAGTAGAAACTGCCTCTAGATGAGGCTGCCTTTGGCAAAAGTTATGTGGTACTCTCAAAGAATGGATCCTTTGTCAGAGCACTGCTGAGAATACTGATGGCTGCGGATAACATCTAGACTGTACTGGTTGCCATACTGCCTTGTCCTTCTTCATAGCACATCTCTCAGAAGGCCTCTTCTCTTTTGAAACTTTCTGATTTTATGTCTAGGTGTATCACGTTCATTAAACTTCTTCTTCTTCTTCTTCTCCTCCTCCTCCTCCTCCTCCTCCTCCTCCTCCTCCTCCTTCTTCTTTTTTTTTTGGTTTTTCGAGACAGGGTTTCTCTGTGTAGCCTTGGCTGTCCTGGATTTGTGTTATCGACCAGGCTGGCCTTGAACTCACAAGGATCCACCTGCCCCTGCCTCGCAAGTGCTGGGATTAGGGCATGTGCCACCACGTCTGGCTTTTATTTCTATTTCATGAGTTAACACACACACACACATACTATAATATACATGTGTTATATATAGTTAACACATGTATGTTATAACATATAAATACACACACACACAGACACCTAAACAGTATATAGACCAAGCAAAATGAATATGGGAAGCTTAAATTTGGGAAGATTTAAAAAATGGGAAGATTTTATTCATGCCTAGGTAATTCATGCCAGAAAGGACTAAAGGTGGGTAATTTTTTGAGACCTATTAAAACACAAGCTCATGCTGGTCACTGCTGCCCTATAGCCAGACTTCTCACCTGTTCCTGGACTGGTAAAAACAAATTCCTATTTGCTACAAAGGAAGGAAGAAAGGAACATGGAGAAACAATGAAAAATATGCATCCAGTGGTTCAGGAAAATAACCAACTCAATACCCGAATAATGCCTCAACAAAAATAAAATGAAATAAAATTTAAAAGCATCCAAATATATATATATATATTTTAAACCACACAACTAGAAACTGACAGGAATAAAAAGTTAAGCTGAAGAAACATCTGCTTGGGAGGCAGAAAAGGTAGCCTGAGCTAACTAGTTCAGAAACATTATCTACCCTAGGTGAAAAACCCAGACACCTATGGTCACATAATTTTTGACAAAGAAGCCAAAACAGCACGATGGAAAAAGGAAAGAATCTTCAAAAATGGTGCTGGTCCAACTGGACATCCACATGTAAAAGAATGAAATTAGACCCATACTTATGACCTTGTACAAAACTTAAGTCCAAGTGGATCAAAGACCTTAACATAAGCCCGGTCACACTAAATCTACTAGAAGAGAAAGTGGGGAAAACCCTTGAAATCATTGGCACAGGTGACAACTTCCTGAACAGAACACCAACAGCTCAGGACCTAAGACCAACAATCAATAAATGGGACCTCATGAAACTGAAAAGCTTCTATAAGGCAAAAGACACTGTCATTCGAACAAAACGACAGCCTACAGATTGGGAAAAAAATCTTCACCAACCCCACATCTGACAGGGGGCTAATATCCAAAATTTACAAAGAACTCAAGAAATTAAATGCCAAGAAACCAAATAATCCAATCAAAAACTGGGGAAAAGAGCTAAACAGAGAATTCACAAAGGAGGAATTCCTAAAGGCTGAGAGACACTTGAAGAAATGCTCAGCGTCCTTAACCATCAGAAAAATGCAATTCAAGATGACTCTGAGTTTCCATCTCACACCTGTCAGAATGGCTAAGATCAAAAGCTCAAATGACAGCACATGCTGGTGAGGGTGTGGATAAAGGGGAACCCTACTCCATTGCTGGTGAGAGTGCAGACTTGTGCAACCACTATGGAGGTCAGTCTGGCGATATCTTAGAAAACTTGGAATAGCTCTGCCTTGGGACCCAGCCATACCACTTCTGGGATACATCCAAATGACTCCTCACGGAATCACAAGGAAGTTTCCTCATCTATGTTCATAGCAGTCTTATTTGTAATAGCTAGAAACTGGAAACAACCCAGATGTCCCTCAACCGAAGAATGGATTAAAAAACTATGGTACATCTACACAATGGAATACTACTCAGCTATCAGAAACTACGAAATCATGCAATTTGCAGCCAAATGGATGGAACTAGAAAAGCTCATCCTGAGTGAGCTAATCCAGACTCAGAAGGATGCACATGGCATATATTTACTTATAGTTGGATTTTAGCTATATAGCACAGGATATCTATACTACAACCAACACACAAAAGGGAACATGGACATAGACTTTTTCTTTTTTTCCCTGTCAATGAGACACTTTGCCCTAGTGGTGTTGCCTTGTAGGCCCCCAGTGTATGAGGAGGCGCTTGGCCCTCATATGACTACTGAACTGGGGCGGGGGACTGTTATGTAGGGACACTCCACTCCAGAGGAGTGGGATGGAAGGGTTAGGGGGTAGAGGGTGGGAGGATGGGATTCAGAGAGGTGGAAAGAACACACTATGATGGAGATGTAACCTGAAGCAATAAATAAATAAATTGAAAAAAAAAACTGGCTCACAGTCCCTAGGTAAACCAGCATCATGCCACTCTGAAATCTTCCATCTCTAATGGGAAGTAGGCAGGCCATATTGAAAAGCCTTGTCAATTTTAGTTCTCTACATGAGGTTTCATGATTCCTAGTATCACTGTTTTCCTAGAGGACTCAGGGACCCAGGTCTGTCTACTATTGTTTTTCTGTTTTTTTTTTTTTTTTTTGAGACAGGGTTTCTCTGTTTAGCCCTGGCTGTCCTGGACTCACTTTATAGACCATGCTGTCCTTGAACTTGCAGAGATCCACCTGCCTCTGCCTCCTGAGTGGTGGAATTTAAAGGCGTGCGCCACTACGCCTGACGTGTCTACCATTTTGAAACTGAATCAAGGTCCTAAAACAGATCCTTGTGTATATCACAATTCTTTTTTATATGAAAGAGGCAATAATGCAAACCACTGAGAAATAGGTGGATAATTTAAATGATGGAACTGTACAAATCAGCCTGCCAGACAGTGAGTCCTTATCTCAGTGCCATATTGACATACAACAAACCCCACCCCATTCCTAGTGCATCAACTGTCAAATGAGAAGTGCAGACCAAAGGCCTGTATCTGAAGTGTCTGGTTCTAGAATTATTTCAGATTTCAATTTTTCAGATTTTAGAAGCATCTCTAATCTGAGAGGCTGAATTCTGAAAACAAACTCTCAAGTTAAGTGCTGACAAACATTTCAGATTTCTGAATTAGAGATACTCAATCTGTATATTTATGAAACAAAAAGAAACAACTTACATTGTAAAATATCCTTATGTCTCATGCAACCGGAATATGAAGGGTTTCTTAAACATTTAAGTCCTTTAGTACATTGATAAATATACTTATATCATAAGAACATAGTAAAAAAACTAACAAGAGATGTTTGCTATATTTTATAAATGGGATAGTAATACAACTATATCAGTGAGGAAAAAAGAAAACCAACAAGAAGATAAGCAAAAGATTTAACCGAGAGAAGAAAAAAATTCCGAAGACTAAATGGTATATAAGATAAAGTTCTGTTTCATCAGTTATCAGAGAAATGCAAATAGAAATGACAGCCATCAGCTATCTCATTAAAAACACAATGTCAAATAAAACCATGCAGTGGTATGGAAAAGCAAGAAACTCTACTCATGGCTCTGGAGGCTTAGTCACTGTACGGGGTAATCACTTGCATTTGGAAAGATGAAGTGTGTACTTACTCTACAGCCCTGAAAGCAGAACTAGAAAGTTCTCCCATCAAGTCACAGTTGGGCAGTATATTCACAGCAGAACTACTTGAAATATCTGGGAATGGGAGGTTGTTTGGGGTGACTACTACTAGTAGAATAAATACATAAAGATTTACACGAGAGGATATCATGCAGCAGTCAGAATAAGAAATGAGATCCATCTCCAGCAACCTAAATTGCTCTAAAAGTAGCAAAGAAACAAAACACGGGAAGTAGAAATTTATAAGCCAACTTACATCAATTATAAAATTCATTAATGCAAATATATGGTTTTCCCTTATACATCTAAAGAAACATTTGATGCTCTTCAGTGATTACCTTTGATGGGAAATGGAATAAGGGTACGCAGAGGGGGGAATGAAATGACAGTATTCTTCTATGGTCTGATATGACCACTTGCTGCCAGGTACCAAGCTGCAGATTCTAACTGTCCTTACTGTGCATCTGCAGGAGTGAAGAGAGGAAAAGAAACAGAGTGCAGGAGCCAGGGGAAAAGAGGGAGCAATAACAGAAAGGAAGGGGAAAGATGGAATGGTTAAAGAAGAGGGACCAGAGATACAGAGAAGAAAAATCAGGGGAGACAGCAAGGGAGGAAGAGGAACGGTTAAAGGTGGCAGGATGAGTGAAGAGTAGGAAGAGGCTATGGAAGGAGGATGGGAATCAATAGGAAAGACAACTGACAGTGAGAGTAGGGGGTAGGTGGAAGCTGGCTTACTGAAAATTCTTATGTGGGCAAGTTCTAGGGTTAAGAATCCCAAACCCTGGATGAAAAGACTCTAAAACAGCTGAGTGAGCGGTGGTAGGAGCCTATAATCATAGCTCATAATAATCAGGGGACAGAAGGATCACAAACTAGAGACCATCCTGGACTGTACAGCACAACCTGTCTCAACTCTAGCTTCTGATAAAAGGGGAGAATTAAAAGCCTTAAGTAGAAACAGAGGTTTAGATAAAATACAGCATGGCATCAATCCATAAAGTATTTATCAAATAACTGGGATTACAGAAAGTGTGAATTTGAACTAAAACTAATCTTCACATGGATAATGTTGATTCCTAAAATCTTCTAACATGCTGGTGATAATATCTGAGAACTCACCCCAGGACATTAAGGCAGCTATTTGAAGTCACAATTTAGTCATCTTGACCTTTTTTTTTTATTATTACTTCAGGTTACATCTCCATTGTAGTGTCCTCTTTCCACCCCTCCCAGTCCTGCCCTCCCACCCTCTATCCCCTATACCTTTTAACATTGATCTTAAAGTAAAAACAGTATATTCATTTTGTAACTATGGTATAAAGCTACCTTAAACTGGGCACTGAGCCCACTGAAGTGGTGCCTAGAACAAGTGTTTCATTTCCTTTGGACACAGAAGTAGCAGAAATAAAAGAACATGGAAAGGGAACCTCTCAAGATCTCATGTGGTAGAAAGATATTCAAACATATGAAGTCTCCTAAGAACCTTTCTGAAGGCAGGGGTCCCTAGACAGCATTTCCTCAAATATCACATTGAGTGTTTCCCTGCTCAGATATCTCTCTTTCCATTATGAAAAATGAAAGTACAAGTGATGGCTACTTATTGTTTAATTTATATTATTTTTCTCATCCTTGATGAAAATATCCAATGCTTTGGGAACTCTGAGAATTCCATGCAAGGGTACCTGAATCTTTGTTCCCATGTCATAGTTCAACAAAATAAATATACTGCTTATACTTTAAGATCAATGTTAAAAGAGTAAAGATGACTAAGTTTTGGCTTCAAATGTTCTTTCTGGAGTAAGTTGTCTTTAACATGAATCATACCTTCTTAAAATGATTTTGGAAATTCTGTAAGTGAACATATTATCCAGGTAATGCTAAGGGTAGGACTTAAGTGTATAATACAAAAAAGTTGTAAAAACTGATCTAATTTTTAAGTATTAAATGACATTTATTCATCTATAAAGGAGGAAATACACATATGCCAAGGCATGTGTGTAGAGGTCACTAGACAAGCTGTAGGATTAGTTCTCTTTTCCACCAGGTAAGTCCAGGGATCATTAAACTCAGATTGGCAGGCTTGGCAGAAGGCACCTTCACTCACTGCACTCACTGCTTACTGAGTCTTCTCACCAGCCCAAGAAAAACCTCTCTAGGCAGCTACCATTGCAACAGAAATCCAAATTAACTGAGGGATATTCCAAGCTACACAATTATACAAAGAGAAGAGTGAAGCAAGAATACTGAAGAGAAGTACTTCATGCTTCTTCAACACAAGGAAGGTCAGTGCACAAGAGAAAACAGATACAACAAAAGAAGAGGGGCTGTGTAGAATAGGCTGGGAAAACAAAAAAATGCACTAATAACAATAAACAAAAAAAGACACCTGTAGACATACGGAGCCTAAAAAGAAAACTCAGCAGCGACCTTTCCTAGGTAACCGGTGGGTACAAACTAGCTATCACAAAAGGGACTGAATGCAGTCAGGAAAGCAGTATTGCTTTGGGGGCAAATAAAATTGTTGCTTACTCATCCTGAAAGGTAAGAGCAACTGCAGCTACCACTTCTCACTCCTTAGTAGGTGAACTTCTATTTTACTTTTTAAAATAACTTACTCATTTATTCATTTTACATCCCAATCTCAGCCCCCTCCCTCATCTGTTTCTACCCTCCCACCCTCTTCCGCCTTTCCTCCTTCCCTTTCTTTTCAGAAAAGGGGTCCCCCATAAATCCACTTGGGTCTTCAAGTCACATCAAGACTAAGAGCATCCTCTCCCACTGAGGCCCAAAGGCAGCCCATCTAGCGTAAGGTGATCCACAAACAGGCAATAGAGTCCTAGCAAGTGGAGTGGAGCTGAACTTTTATAAACATATTGTCTCAATGGCTGTAGTACCATTTTGTGATTGAGATGTAAGTATTCCATTCTACTTATTATGAAACTGTACTCCACAGCCAAACTAATCAATTCAAGGCCATACAACTATAAACTTGTTGTCAGGTCCAAAGAACACTCCAATTCCCCAAACTCAAAGGGGCAGTCCAAATATCCAGAAATGAGTTCAATGGGGACTACAGGAGGATTTCTGATGGCTAGATAAAAGCAGCATTCCTCAGGGAACTTGTGAAGCTGGTTCCCTCCCCTAAAAGAAGTCATTTCTCTTACCTCTGGCAGAAGACACATATGGCTACCTGTGGCACCTCTGAGCATATCAAAGCACAGGCTGAACTCCAGGCACCCTCAGCATCACAAGCACCTGTTACGCATTTCAAAGTCCATGCTGGCATTGTAACCCCTCATACCTCCTCCCCTACCCTAAACTCCCTCTAGTTCACAGGCTTCCCTTCCCCTAGATATCCATTCTCCTTATAACCCTACTATTCTTGCTATGTTCTCTCTCTGCTCTTGCTGCTTCTACTATGTTTTCTCTATTCTCTATCTCCTTCTATTCCATCTCTTGCAAATATCCTTGGACCTGTTCAGTGTGCTGGCCATGTTTAATCTACTTCATTCTCTCTCTGCTCTGGATTCTTCAAGACACCTCTGGCTGTGTTTTCTTTCTGCCCGTCCATCTGTCTTTCTGTCCGTCTCTTTCTCGCATTTATGATAAAACCCTTCCACTTACTCACTCCATGAAAAAGTAATGTCAGTTTATATGCTGGCAAAGCCACATTCAAACTCAAGCTGACCCCAGAATGTGTGTTCTTCAGCACTACCACACAGACAAAGAACAGCTACTTTTACTTCTCATCTAATGAAAGCTAGATGTCTTCATCAATTTGGACTTAAAACTTATTTCTTTTTTTAATAATTTATTTTTTATTTCTTCAAGTTCCATCTCAATCACAATCCCCTCCCTACTCCCCCCTCCAGTCCCACCCTTCCACCCTCCTCCCCCTCAACCCCCCCATCCTCTTCCCTTTTTTTTTTTTTTTTTTTAGTTTAAGGTATTTCTTTTTTCCCCCCAATAGCTCTGTAGACAGACTTCTGTCTAAAAAGGACAAAACTTGGAAGCAGATAAGTCGACAGCCTAGCTCTGCCAAGACAGGGTAGGTAAGTCCTTCATAATTCCTGCTCTACAATCAATGTCTGTCAGAGACATAGGGCCAAATGGCTGAAGACTGATGCTGTAATGTATGGAGAGAAAATGGGAACTGTCTAGGCAGCCACTGGTATGTCATTTCTTAGTTTTGGAAGCTGCAGGCCCTGCACTTCCATTATAATCAGATATATTTATCCCTCTCAGGTCTCTGAGGTGGTTGAAGAATAGATAGCTAGAGTCTCATAGTTAAATTTTGAGTTGTTTAGGAATCAAGAGGGTGTTCTGGATCTAAGAAGATATTTTTAAAATTATGAGGCAAGTTAGTATGAAAGCTGAGTTAGATATAGAACTTTAAACTCATGGAGATGGTTAGATAGTAGAATGTTAAAGTCAGGTGCCAAATACATATGGACTGGACATTGGGAATGTATGCTAAGCCATATAACTCTTATAATTGTGGCCTATTTATTTCTGTTGTTTTGTATTGTATTTATAGTTATAAAACTTATTTCTAACACATAACCCAAGGGGACACGTATTGAGATCAGTGTTTTAATTTTGCAAGTCATGATATCAGAGTATTAGAATAAAGATGCTTAGCCCAAGTACACCAAGCTAAAACACAGACTTTCCTTCTCTGACTGCAGATCTGCTGAGGTGATAATACATAACTACAAGTAACAGCTGCTCCAGTTGGCGATGTTCATATTCCTCACCAACTGCTGGTGTCTATCATACAGTGTGTGTAGCAAAACTAAAAAAACAAAACAAAACAAAACAAAAAACCAATACTCATATTGACATGAAATCTCTGAATAATCTATTTTTACCAGAAAATGACTATATTTAACTCCAAATAGCAATGAGAAAATAAGATGTATTTGATTTAAATGATTTTTCCTACTACATAGTTCAAAAGTATTTATCTGTACACTATTCTGAGTAAATACTTAAACTCTTTATGTATACCTAATTAGGATCCTTTGTATATTGTCCCCTGGGCGTTGACATTTAAAAAAATCTTCATTGCTGTATATAAGCTTCAGCTGTCACCTTGACACAGGTCAGAGTCTCTGGGTAAGAGAACTTCAGCTGAAGAATTGCTTAGATCAGACTAGTCTGTGAACATTTTTTTTGATTGTTGTTTGATGTGTGAGAGCCCAGTTCACTGTGAACTGTACTACCCCTGGACAGGCAGTCCTTGTTTGTCTAAAGAAGCTTTCTGAGTAGAAACCTGATAAAATTAAGCCTGCAAGCAGCATTTCTTCATGATTCTTGCTTGACTGGCCTCAAAGATGGACTATGAGCTGGAAATAGTCCATTATCACAACAAATAGAACATATCCCAAGGACAGTGTTTAATATGCCTCAGGTAATTATAACAACCCTTTGAAATTTTAAAGTGAGAAAAATAAGGTTCAGGGAAGTGAGATAACTTAGTTTCAGAGTTACTTGTGGTAAAATCAGGCTTCCAACTCAAGTTTATCTAATTCACAAGATTATGACTTTTAAAAAGCACTAGGCTTCCAAGCTGCCAAAATTATATTAATAAAAATGTAAAAAATAAATGTAAAAGGTATTTATTGCAAATTGATGCAATGTCAGGGGAAGAGAAAAAAAAGAAATAAATTACCCATCATGTATAGAAAGGCATGAGGGAAAAATTACAACTGACTCTTGAATGAAGAGTAGTTATTCTTAAATAAAATCACTGGTTTTGGATAGCAGGGGTGAAGAGTGAATAGAAGTTACCAAAGAAGACACTGGGAAAGGATGCTTGTGAGTCACATTGTGATGTGCTCTAATGATATTCTAAGAAGTTGAAACTGCATCCATTAGGCAAGGGTAAGATCAGGAGAATTATACATACCGAATAAGATAATGAGATCTGGGCTTAGAGAAATCAGTGTGTTCAGGAAGCAGGCTTGGGGAGACTGAAGCAATTACTGCAATTACACAACTGAGGAGAGGGCCTATCTGTGTATTATCAAGAGAATGGTGCTAAATGTTTAAATTGTACTTAGGAAAGAAAAAATGAACAGGGCAAGTATTTAACTTCTGGGGTCAAGGAAAGAAAGGAGTAAACCATGATCATGGTACATGCTTGGGAGACTTGTTCTCTGTGGAGAAAACATGTAAAGTAGGGGCATTTCAGGTTCCATTTGACACATAACCTTCAACCAAGCATTCACAAAGGAGGAATCTCTAATGACCAAGAGACACTTGAAGAAATGCTCAGCATCCTTAATCATCAGAGAAATGCAACTCAAGAGGACCCTGAGATTCCATCTCACTCCTGTCAGAATGGCTAAGATAAAAAACTCAAAGGCAGCACATGCTGAGGAGGCTGTGGAGAAAGGGGAACACTCCTCCATTGCTGGTGGGAGTGTAAACTTGTACAACCACTATGGAAATAAATCTGGTGATATCTTAGAAAACTTGGAATAGCTCTACCTCAAGACCCAGCCATACCACTTCTGGGTATACATCCAAACAATTCCTCACCAATCCACAAGGATACCTCCTCATCTTTGTTCATAGAAGCCTTATTTGTAATAGCTAGAAACTGGAAACAACCCAGATGTCCTTCAACTGAAGAGTGGATAAAAAAAACCTGTGGTACATTTACACAATTGAATACTACTAAGCCATAAGAAACAACGAAATCATGCAATTTTCAGCCAAATGGATGGAACTAGAAAACCTCATCTTGAGTGAGCTAACCCAGACTCAAAAAGATATACATAACATCTATTCACTTATAATTGGATTTTAGCCATGTAGTACAGGATAACTATCTTACAACCAACACAGCAAAAGGAACAGGCACATAGATTTTGTTACTTGTTAGTGGGACACTTTGCCCTAACAGAGTTGCCATATAGGCCCTTAGTACAAGAGGAAGCTCTTAACACTCATATGACTGCTGAACTGAGAGGGGCTGATATGTAGGGGCAACCCACTCTGGAGGAGTAGGATAGGTGGGAGAGGGAGGAGAGGATGAGAGGGTGGAAACGGGACGGGTGGAGAGAGGGACTGTGATGGAGATGTAACTTGAAGTAATAAATAAACAAAAAAAGTAACTGCAATTCAAGTAAAAATTAGGACTTGAGATAAAGATGTGGAAGTCAGTGTCGTATGGGTATGTATAGATACTTAATATTAGGAAGAGAACAGGGCCTAGAATTTGAGGAGGAAACAACATATATCCCAACAAGAGTTACAGATAATAGTCTACTTGTGATGGCAGAAGAGAAGTTCATTTTAAGGAAAATACACATTAATATGATTTATATTATTAATAACATTTTATTACTATTAACCCAAACTCGGACAGCTAGAACCCAGTTAACTTGCCAGAAGAATCAGGTATGTAACTTGTGTTCTGTCTTTACTTACAGCATAAGCTGTTTCGACAGAGAAAATGGAGTTGTGTTAAAAAGAATTGTTTAGGTATTTGTGATTCTTATTGTATACTAAAAAATAATCAGCTGATTTTTTTTCTTCTATAATTCAATATTTTAAGATAAGCATACTGGTGAAGGTATCTTGAATTCTACTGAAGTCCTATTTCTACCGTGGATTAGAAGGTAGGGAAAAGTAAACAGTGATTACTATTTTTAATACATTTCTCTGCATGTAATAGATTCACTGATCACAATTTGGTCTAAAATTGAACATCATATTCAAAAACTTCAATGTGGTATGTAAAATTGAATATCAGTCAATCACAATAGCTCTACCCTAATAATTAGCTCAATAAAGACTCCTGATGTTCTTATGCAAAGGAAAAAAATTAAAAATACATTTAAAATTTTAGACTTTATTGTGAGAATTTGTGTCATTAGCCATATTGTCACCAAATTGAATATCATTATAATCCCATATAAAACAGAAAAAAATGGGGCAGTAAACTAGACACGTTTTCCACAGGGTAGTATTAAAGCAAAATTGTTGCAGGGAAGGGAAAAATGATGCTTGAATTTTCCCCCCCTCATTACATTATAGTGGTAAAATGTATCTAACAATAGTCAGTTAAGTGTGGGGGCCTACAATCAGGATGTAAAATGAATAAATAAATTTAAAAATAAAAAAATAAACCCACAAAGGGTTAATCTTCAAAGGAGAAGTACTAATTTATTAACTTGTTTAAATGAAGATGATATTTTTTTAATTAAAAAAAAGAAAGGTACATTTTTGCTGATTTTCTATAACAAATTTTAGATTATGGTGTTGCCAGCATGTGACTGTGCATTTGATTATGCTGGGACTAGTAGAGAGCCACACATTTTATTATTCACTTTCTTATATATTTGGTTGTGAGCCTAGCCTTTAACGGCTGAGCCATCTCTCCAGCCCATTATTATTCACTTTCTTAGTTTCTCTGAGCTCTAAGTGCTGTCTTGGCATTCTCCTCACATTTTGGAAAAGTCCTGTCTACCTTCTGTACCCGCTGTCATGTTCCTAAGTGTATAAATCATTAAACAATACCCTTCACTCCCACAACTGAAATGATTTTATATGGTTAATAGGCCTTCAACTCAGATTTTTCTTATGATGCTGACATCTATGAATACTATTCACTATTACATTTTCATTTGGATGTCTTAAAGGTAGGACAATTCATCCCACATATAAACACTCCTATTCATTGAATCATGTCCTCTAAACTCACTTTTCTTCCAGCGATAGTCTCTTTCTCTCTCTCATCACACCATTCATTGAAGTATCCACAAACTCTGGAATCATTTACAACTTCCATCTCTCTCACTAACCATACTCAATCCATAATGCTCTCTTGTCTTCTCTTTCCAAATCAACCTTAAATGCTCAATTAAAAGATGTGTAAGACTGAGAAACAAATGCATTAGAAAGAAGCAAGCTTCCCAGTCATAAGTAGAAAGCCTCAGACATATTTAGTAAAGCATTTAGCTCTGCCTGGTGTTCCAACATGTCACCATCTGTATCCTTTTGACTGAAGTCTTCCAATTCATAGATGATAACAAAACAGCTGGCATATGATATTCACAGTACAAACACAGAAGAAAGTTTGCTTTTCTTACCTGCCCTGAGGTGTATGAACAATGACTTTGAATACTTAACATTTTTCCATGCTTTAAAAGTACTTATTATAGAGTACTATGGGAGCTCTTTCAAAACAAGAAAACCCTATACATTATTATACCTATAAACTTCAATGTTCAAATATTGGTGAGGGTGTGGAGTGTCAAGGAGTGGCTAAGTATCATTTTTAAGTATAAATACAAAATTCACAGTTTTAATTTTTTCATTTTTCAGAAAACAGTCTCTTTATATTTATTATGAATTCAATCTAAATCATGTCACTTATGAATAACATGTATTGACTATCTATAAAGGGAAAAACTAGACTTTTCTATAATTAGTATCATTCTTAGCAGATATTCCCCAGTACCAAACAGCTGATATACAATGTAAAACTAAATCATGTTTTTAAGGAGTAGGAACAGTGAGTTTCTAATAAAAGGGATAACTAGGTAACATGCAGTAAGAGCAGAAATTTTAAGTATTTATTTTTATTTTATATACATTGGTGTTTTCACTCCAAATATATCTGTGTAAGGGTGCCAAATCCCCTGGAACAGGAATTATAGATGGTTGTAAGCTGCCATGTGGGTGGTGGGAATTGAACCTGGGTCCTCTGGAAGAGCAGCCACTCTTAACCACTGGAGCCATCTCTTCAACCCCAAAAGCAGAATTCTTACATTAAGATGGTAGCAACTAATTATTTTCATAAGAATAACTCTCTAATTCATATAGTAGAGAGGAGAAATAAGTTACCTACAAAGAAAGGCCAAATGTGTAAGAAGAAGAACCTAGAAACATACTGGGTTGAGAAAGTTTTACTTGGTCACATTAACAATACAAACTTCTAGAATAATCAATGTCACTGGTATTAACTGGATCACAACCAAGGCAGACATAGAAGAACTAGAATTTCAAGGCTATGTGCATATCCTTTCTAATCTTTCTTTGAAACATGTTTATCTTTGGTTTAAAAAAAAAAAACCAGTAAAGAGCCAATGAAGAGAGAAAAATACTGACCACAAGATTATCTTAAATGAAAAATAAAATCTGGAGAGATGTGCCAGAATTTATTGAAAAACAGATTTTTCCCCTTCAAAAATGCTATTAAAATGTGAATGTTTTTGTGAATTATTGCCAAATATACTTTATAAGCTCTCTGCTATTCAGATGAACCACACTGAACAGTGTAATGGATGGGTGCTATTAATCATTTTTACTGAGGAGTGGAATAATTCATCAATATACTGGAATTAAAAGGTGAAGGTATTCAACCAGCACATTCCCTTCCTCATGAAATCACAACTTCACATCCCCCCCCCCCCGCTTTTTTTCAAACTCTCCTATTTTGTAGATTCTTAAAGATGGGAGGAACTCATGGAATAAAAGATTGTCTGATGCCCCAAGAGGAAAATCTCACTTCTCTGGCCAACATCTCAACTGAAATCATGTCTGTATTTCTTGTAGCACAACCCTAATTGCCTTTCTGGCTGTTATTTGCATTTTAAACTGCGTTTTAAAATTCTTTTGGAGTCTACTCAAATTAAGAAACAAAAGAGTTATGAGGGAGTTGTCTACTCTCCCCTCAGCTCATAGTCCAAGTAGTATTATCATCACATTTAGGGTCAAGCTTTCATCCATTCATCTGTCCAGCAGTCCACAGACATTACAGAGAGGATAAGAACACCTCCATTTACAGGAGAGAAAGAACAGATATGCTACTTTAGATAGGGTCTTTGTTGATTCTGAACAGAGATAAGTATGCATAAATGTATACATACTGTTACATTCAAAGTATATTGATGAATTATTCCACCCCTCAGTAAAAAGGATTAATAGCACATATCCATTATACTGTACAGGCCTAATGACCTTCAGTGAGTAACATGGTATATCAAATTTCAATAACTAAAGCCCAATGATGAGAACCTAAAATTCAGTGTTATATGACATTATGTGTTAATACTGTCACATGATCATATACTAGGATGCATTATACCCTGGAAGGTCAAAGCCTGGAGAAGAAACCAACCTATAATCAAGCTGAAAAGTCCTTCATTAGAGGTAATGACTTCGGCAATTTGGTAGTTGACCAGAAAGATCTACCATTTGGGGATGTTTTTAGTAGAAAAAGAAATGAGTTAGGGAACTGTAGAGATTCAGGCATTAAGCAGGATCCTAAAACCAGGAATGAAAGAATAGGATGGCTACTACCTGTTTACTTGATCACAAAAACCAAGAGAAAGCTATTTGGTTCTCAGAGTCAAGACACTGGACAGAAAGGGGACTGGAGAATACGTGCTCCTGAACTGGAACATGGCATTCCCTCTAATCTGGTCCCACGGTTCAGGCTACAGAAAATCTTGCAAAACAGGAACTATGTGGCTCTAAGTAAAGGAACTACCCCAAGAGGTCACATAAGTGGATATGTAGGTTTTCTACCATATTTTCTTTTTCTGTTTTAACTCTTAACACCTTTCCCAACTCAAAGGTGTACTTCAAAACATTTCTGCCCTATCTCTAGGTATATCAAGATTGGGCAATACCACTGAAACTCCTATATGTCAGCTAAAGGGAAGATGTATGTTTTCACAGGCTGGTTTCTTTTATTAATCATTCAGTGAACTAGCTCTTCCAGCTGTGGTTTAATTTTGACTATAAACTAACCATAAAAATGAATGTGCAGGACAACTCTACTTGAAATGTTTGTGGTAACTATTTTGACTACTAAACTGGATTAGATAAAACAATATGGAAGTTGTTAAGAGCAATCAAGATCAGGAGAATTTTATAAGAAACAACAGTATTCATTAGGTCACAATTTTGAGCCACATTTAATAGAAAAGACAACTGATTTTTTAACTTTATTTTTTTTCTTTTTCCTAAATTGTTTTAACATTAGATTATATATCTGAAGTAATAAGAAACTGCTACTAGAGAAGCAGAATGAGGAGAAAGATTGGGTTCGTAGTGAACTTATTTCAGATGTCTTCAGATTAAGGCCAACCAAAAGTTTTCTCCCTTTTTTCCAGTTTATTTAGGGTAGGGCTGTAATTATTTAAAAGTCAGACTGAATCACAGACTGTAAGAGTGATTGCCTATCATTTCTTAACTTACAACCAAAAGATACTGAGAATTGCTTAGCATGTTAAGTTTTGGTATGTTTATTTTCTGTTACTTTGGCCAGAAGGGTTCCATGGCAAAAAGCTTTGCCAGCCCCTAGTTTGGCCAGACACACAAACACAGGCTGCTTTCAATTAGCTTACTCAAACAGATTTTAGAGATGACAGTATATTCCCACTTCATTAACTGCTTTTATTTTCGACTTTACTCATGACACTTAATTTTTTTTAGTGATTTACTCTCTTTGTAATTGGATATCATGATTAAGCTAGTATCTTTTCCTGGACAATGCAGTTTGTCTTCAAAATAATAAGCTTAAGTCAATATTATAATTGCCATTCCTTTAAAGGATTTGTGAAGGGGAAAAGAGCCAACTAGATTTCTCCCCTTTTTCTTAAGTAATGCAAATAAGAGGTAAGACAAAAGGAAAGAGTGCTAGAAGGGAGGCAACAAAACTTATATTTTAAGTATAAAATTGATTCATAACACTTATCAAAGAGAACTGCTTTAACAGATTGCCTTGGTGAAAGACATTACTTAAGCATTAGTTATTTAGACCTGGAATGCATTTGGTACATAATGCCTCTGTAATAAATGTAGGTGAGTATGTGGCCACTTTGCAAAATCGGACCTGGTATCAGCACAAAGGTAAGATGAGGTAAAAGAGACAGTAACCTCTGAGGATTATGCAAAGGACATGACTGCTTCAAGGTATGTTTGAGGAAAAGGTTTTTATCGCAGGTATGAGGGACAGTACAGCCATAGGCATCTGAAGAGTCTAGAGCAGAGAGAGAAAGTAGTTGACTAAGCATAACCAGCAGACTGAATCAGGCCATGAGGAGGGTGTTGGGGAGAATAAGATAGGAAGAGAAAAGGAGCAAACGAAACCAAGACAGAGAGAGGGCCAAGAGAAAGCCAAGAAAACCAAGAGAGCAAAGAGGCGCACGGCCAGAGTGGCAGGGTTATATAGGAATGAGAAGCCGGGGGAAGGAAAGTCCGGGAGTGGGAGAAGTTTATGGTAGGAGGCAGGGTGAGAAGAGCTGACCGGAGCCAGGATACCAGTATGGACTCTGTTTAGGGAAGGTCTAATATTGTTTCTCATACATTGAATTCAATGCTGAGATCTGGTTACCGCCCCTTCTGAGGCATTCTCTTGATTGGTTAATAAAAGTCGCTTATGGCCAATTAGTTGGGCAGAAAGTGTTGGAAGTTAGGCTCAGGGATTCCCCCCCCCCCACCGCCATTAGTGTTAAGCATTCTAAATGTTAATTAATTGGTCCTGCTTGCTGTCTGTTACTTACATTGACTCTGATTGGTTAAAATAAATGTTGAGGCCTGAGATTGGGCAAAGACAGGGAAAGGTGGGACTTCCTAAGATTAGAACAGGAAGCCTGTGCTTTAGACAGAGGGTTAATGCATTCCAGCCAGGAACAGCAGGAAGGAGGATGCACACCATGGGTTAGAAAAAAGAACCTCATTCCACATGGCCAGGAACATCCGTATATCATGGATAATGGCAGCCCAAAGGGACGTATGTATATATGGGGTCATATTTGAGTAGTAGAATTATGAGCCAGCTTAGATGGGCTAGGATTGCACAATTCAGGCCAAGGCTTCTTAAAATCCATGTGGTCTCTGTGTACTCATTTATAATGGATGGTTAAGGATTAGCCGCGAACCAATTAAATAATCTAAATACTGCAACGTAATTTAATTAATTTTTTTTTTACATATGGTGCCCAACATGGGGCACAAATCCATGACCCTGAGATTAAGAGTCTCATGCTCTACCGACTGAGCTAGCTGGGCCAATTAATTAACATTTAGAATGCTTAACACTACCCCAACAGGACTCTGTACCAGTACTTGTGAGGCTGAGAGAGCCTGCAGGCCAGCATGCATTTCAGTATGGTAACAGGCATCACAGTTAGCCATTTGTCTTGAGTTTCTATTGGACCTGATAATAGCCAGACAACATGCTACTACCAGATAAAAGTAAAGATGTCAATTTTAGGGATGTCACCAACTGATTACTAAATTAGTGTATGTGTGTGTGCACCAGCGGGTATATAAATGCATTAGCACCATTCTCTGAGGGAAGAGATCCTCAAAGCATTTTGCTAACAATCCCAGAAAGAAATGTCATTTTGCCTATCTTGCACACAAAGTATCATAGGAACACATAGCAGGAACAATGCTGATCTTTCAGCCCAATGAAAAATAAAAACTGAAAAATGGACAAAGATATAATTGAAAAGAATGAATGACTGGTGAAAATAATATATAACCTCAGAATTAAAGGCATATCAAACCCAGCTATTATTGTACCAAAGATATCAAAATGTGATTATACTGCTTTCACACATCATTACTTACCAATTTGGGAAATTAGACTGGACACAATAATTAATATAGAAAATGGCATTCAATTAAAACAAAAGCAATATCCTCTTAAAGGTGTTACACTAGAATTCTTACTAGCTTCCCTAATCCAAGAGTTCACACTATCTGATGGTTAAGACTCATGTCCCAGAAACACATTCTTCTTCATGAGGACTCAGTGACCATGAGACCCTAGCACAGACACACAGTAGGTCAGCTTTTCCCACAGTGCATGTATGTCTTCCTCTATTTTTATTATGTTTATTTATTACTTCAAGTTACATCTCCATCATAGTGCCCTCTTTCCACCCCTCCCGGTTCCACCCTCCCACCCTCTCCTCCCTCTCCCATCCATCTCACTCTTCCCTCGTGAAATGTCCCTACATATCAGCCCCTCTCAGTTCAACAGTCATATGAGAGCTAAGAACTTCTTGTTTCACTCGGGGCATACATGGTAGCACCCCTAAGAGTAAATTGTCCCATTGATAGGTAACAAAGTCTATGTTCCTGATCTTTTTGGTGTGTTGGTTGTAGGTTATCCTATACTATATGGCTAAAATCCAATTATAAGTGAGTAGAAGCCATGTGCATCTTTCTGAGTCTGGGTTAGCTCACTCAGGATAAGCTTTTCTAGTTCCATCCATTTGGCAGTGAATTGCATGATTTCATTGTTTCTGATGGCTGAGTAGTATTCCATTGTGTAAATGTACCACCTTTTTTTTTTATCCATTTGTTGGTTGAGGGACATCTGGGTTGTTTCCAGTTTCTAGCTATTACAAATAAGGCTGCTATGAACATAGATGAGGATATGTCCTTGTGGTTTGGTGACTTCTATTTTTTTTTAAACTGTAAAAATAAATCACCCAATGTGTTAACATATAGATGTGACCTTCTTTTTCTTTCCCCCACTTTCAAAGAAAATGTTTTCAGAAAAAAGATGGTTGCTATGGAAGCTATTGTAGACCATTTCAATATTAACAGGGTAGAAAAACATTAAACTGTTTCAAGTCATCTTTTTAATTAAACACTCACAAATTCATTATAATAAGAATAAGGACAAAAAAGGCAAAGTAATTTCAGAAAACAATGCAGCTCTTTGCTCATAAATGGATTTCATATAATAGTAACTGGAATCTCTAAAATCACTTGTAATTCTGACAAACTTCTCTTACAAAGCTATTTCTTAGAAATGATAGCCTTTTAGAAAAATAACAGTCTCATATTTCTAAAATTACATTCAGTTCTTGTCACTGTTATGTACTTAGTATAAAGTTAATGCTCACAATTCAATTCATTCCAGTCACGAGGCCTTCAGCAAGTTAATTTGCCATAAAGACAGGTTTCATAAAAAGTCTGTAAAGATAAAGCATTGCAACCCACAAAAAGCAGTTTTCCAAATTGGCCTGAAAAACAGAATCACTTCCAATACCATTTGGACACTCAGTCTCTGAGAACTCATATGGACTGTCATGCAGTGGATCCAATCTCATCTGTAATACCATTAGCAGAAATGAACTGTAACCAATTGTAAGAGGCTACTAATTGCCCTTGACAATAATGGAAAATACTGACTCAACCTTATAAGAGTTAATTTAGTCTGAGTCCAAGAGCTAAAGTCTGGGGCTATCATAATTATACCACAGGTTGGCTTTATTAGTCATTTATTCTGGAGTTCTAGCTAGAAAATATAGATCAAGGAATGAATAAGAAGCTGAGATTACACTGACAATCTCAGTTGTGTTAACTGAACTCTGGATTATAAAGGACTGGAAAATACAACATGGACAACACATTTTAAAAAGTTGTTTTGGATCCTGGGAGTTTGCTCATCCAATGAAAGCACACCTGTGGCACAGCTTGATGATATGAGTTTGATCCCTGGAACTTATGTGAAAATTTGGATGTAGTAGCATACATTTGCAACCACAATGCCCTTATGAGAACAGAACAGATAGATACAGGCAATTCTGGTAAAGTTCAAGGGCCAGGTAGCCTGGAGTCAAATAGTAGAAACAAGATAGACAACAGATGTTGCCTTGATAGCATAGAAGGCTGGAACCAAGCATAGCAGTTTGTTTTTTTGACCTCCATATGCATTCTGTGGTCTCCTGCACACATACACATACAAACCAACCAAAAAAAAAAACAAATTAAAAATTAAAATGTGATTTCCTGATAAACTCAAAGCTCCTAAGTTGTTTTGTATACATAGAAATCATTGCTAATATGAAGTGTTCTTGAGGTTAGGGATGTAGTGCATTCGTAGTGGGCTTATCGCATACAAGGCCTTAGGTTTAATTCTCAGAAATGATGATGATGATAAAAGTTTGTTTGATATATAGGAACATTGCATGCACTGCTCCTAATCAAAAGAAAGCATGCTCCGTGCAAGAGCTGGCATTTTCATATTTCCTCACAAACATAGCTTACCTAGTTTTAAATACCTAGAAAAAGCACTGACAGAAAAGGCAGAACACTGAGGGCTGTATCACATGTTCGTGGCCTTTTTTCTTTTAAGTCTTGGGCATATGGGTCAGTATTTTCTCAACACTGAAAGAGACTGACTTCTGTGCAGGGGCCATGTTTCTTACAACAATCTTCAATCCTTTGCTGAACAGTCCCCCAGGGAGAATAGGCCTTACCTCCATATCCCTAAGAGACCAACAATTTCACTTAATGTCATCAAGTGAGCTGAGTATATGGCTGCTGGTTAAAATAATGAAATCTGAATATGGGCAGGGATGGGTTAGGTCCCTAAAGTAATATTATTGTACGAAGCTACTTAGACAAAAAAAGGATAATCAAACTTCAGACTCTGTGTAGGCTTACTGCTTGTTTGTTCTCCCCCAACTCTGTGTGTGTGTGTGTGTGTGTGTGTGTGTGTGTGTGTACACATCTGTGTCTCTCTCTCTGAGTGTGTATGCATCTTGTGTGTGTGTTGGGATGTGTTTTTCCTCCTAAAATTATTCTACTTAAAAGAATGGATCACTGATCTAAACATGGTCTATTGCTGATTACATCCAACTCTTTAATTTCAAGAACTCCACTCTTTTTTAAAATATAATTTATTTTTTATTTCTTCAAGTTACATCTCAATCAAAATCCCCTCCCTACTCCCCCCTCCAGTCCCACCCTTCCACCCTCTTCCCCATCAACCCCCCCCATCCTTTACCCTTTTTTTAAAGTTTAAGGTATATCTTCCCCTCCCAACAGCTCCCCCTTTCAGTCTAACAAATGGTTCTTTCTCTTATAACAATAAATACAATACAAAACAACAGAAATAAATAGGCCACAATTATGAAAGTTATATGGCTTAGCATACATTCCCATTCTAAGTGGTTGATTTAAGAGTGGAGTTCTTCCCAATGTCCAGTCCATTGGGAAGAACTCCACTCTTAAATCAACCACTTAGAATTCTTTCCAGTGAGTCTATTATGCTTTCCAAATACTATAACCCACAAAATGCTTTACAGGAGGCATATATAGAATCAGACACGACTTATTCCCTATTTTTCAAAGGTTAAAAATAGAAAGCTTCTCATGTGAGGAGACTGCTATTTACTCTAATATGTGGTATAGTATTAGATAAAAATCTCTACCTTTCTGCATCTTTAAATACCTCCTCTCTCACCAGGGTTAAGGTGATCCACAGTCCTCCTACCAACCATTTTTACCTTTTCACTATTTCCTTACTCCCTAAGCATCTATCATCTATCTCTGCCTCGACTAGTAGTCACTGAACCTCTTTCAAAAGATCATGTAAAACATTCTTTTCTGTAAATGCTTTCTTAGTTCAGTTTCCATGATTTATATCCTGCTGTGTTTCTAGTACTCCTTTTCTTGTTGTTCTGAATACAGAAATACCTCAAAGACCTTTGCTAATTCCTAGTTGCCTTCTCCTATCATTACATCCTTTAAAATGCATTACTTCTAGTCTGAAGTATTAATTCTTATGCACTATCTCTAGTCTGAAGTATTAATTCTTGTAGTTTCTACTATACCTTTTTTCCCTACAAAATTCTACAGATATCTCAAACGTGTCAAGTACAAAACTCAAGTAGTAATCCTTGCTGATGCCAACTGCCTACCTCCACTTTCCACAGAATATTTTTCAAAGATAGCTTCAATAATACTTCTTCAACATTTTTGTACAATAAGACCATGCTATTTCTCAATGAAGAAAGGGAGAGCTATTCTTTCCTTTTGAGTCTACGACAGTTATATGTACATATTCTAGTCACCAGGTCCAGCACAGCACGGCTTTCTAGGAATCTTACCCTGCATGCTAGATATATAAGTGAAATTGCTTCCAAATCCCCCAAGGATGCCAATCTCAGGCACCTGAGTCACCATCAGTTACTTGAACAGATACAGCTAAGGCTATAAGACATTGTAGAGCAAGACACCTTGTCCTGACAGTTTTCAATGAAATAGTTAGAATTCTTTTTTTTCTAATCTTTTTTCAATTTGATAAAAACTTCATTATTTATTTATTTGATTTTTAAAAATTTATTACTTCAAGTTGCATCTCCATCACAGTGCCCTCTTTCTACCCCTCCCGGTTCCACCCTCCTACTCTCCCCTCCCTCTCCACCCACCCCACTCCTCCGATATATGGTTAGCATTCTTATGCTACCAAGTCTGAAGTGAACTGTCATACTATAGTAACTACTATGTCCAGTAAAATCACAAATTCTTCCTGGACCCTCCTGCTAGCCAGGAACTGGCTGTCTCACATCCACTTACACAGGTAAGACAAGTCATCATTTTCCAAGACAAGAGAAAGCGAGCAGGAGTCTGTCCACTGACTCTGCTTCCAGCTTTTCCTCTTCTAACTGATTCTACAGAACGCTGAAAAATATTTTTCAACTGCAGACCTTAGCATATCATCTCCCCCTCCCCAAAGCTCAAGCACCTGTAAAGAAAACCTCAAACTCCTTATTGCATCATGCCTTTGATTGACACTCACATTTCACTCTTTCCTTGTACTGCTGACCCTCTAACTCAGCCGGTTTAGTCACCATCCTCTACAGGTGGCCCTAATTTTCCCATCCTTACAGACCTTGCTGACGCTGCTGGCGCTCTCACACCATGATGTAAATGTATGTCTTTAGCGCCCAACTCTGTTATACACAATGTCCACAGTGCTCATCACCTTCTGATGTGCCTTACCTTTCATCTCACACGAGTACTTTCATATTCTCCTCTCTTCTGCTGAACTGCAAAGTTGAGTCAAGACTCACACTGAAGTTTGAATCTCCCTATCTCCTAATATATTGCCTTGCACAGACACCATCAGAAAAAAAAAATTGATTTAAAAATTCTTCTACTTCAACATTTAATAAACATTACAAATGTGCAAGGCCATAAAAAGTAGATCCCCTGCACTACCTCTTTGAAGTTCTGGAAAAGCAAAAGCTAGTTTATTTTAGGTACAGAAAAGTTTAGAGTAAAGCTTGAAGTTTATGAACTTGAAGAAGAGGTTCTGTCAAGGGATATGGTCAGTTTAAAAGGTATGAATTATGACACAATGTTTCTGTAAGATATGCTGTTATAATAGGGCGGGTACTACTGACAGAATAGTACTGAGTTAAGATCCTGTCATAACTGTGAAGAATCTCATTAAGCCTGTATTTTAAGCATTGGCATTTTGAGAAGAAAACAGACAGAAACAGCTTCTTGTTTATATGCTGACAAAGCCATTTCCCAGGGCAACTGAGATGCTCAGAGAAAGGCATGATTTACAGAGCAAAGGTGTTACTAATATCGTTCAGCTGGGCAACTTTAGCTGGAAATCTCATGAGCACTCAAATGTACACCCATTTTTTTCTCTGTGAGTTTTTAGTTATGTAACAGTCTAGTGTTACCTCTTAAAATAACAGAAACAAAACCAAAACCACTTAAGCACTTATAATCAAAATACATAGGAAACATATTGCTCACCATCAACAAACCCTTCTGTTGTTCATTCTGCTCAGTATTTGAAGAACATACTTGGGGTAATCCAAGTAACACATGCCATATTATTATTTTATAAATTATCATACAATCCTGACACCACTATTTTTCTTTTGAGTACTATTCTTAAACATCATCCAGAAACACCCCCTCTCAATGACTATTTTATTTAAGGGAATGGTAGAAACTAGAACTGTGCAATTCTGTTGTGTCTGTGATCTAAACAAATCCACATTGTAAAATGTAACACAAAGGCCATCAGATGCCTCAAAGGCAACCTACCTAGTCTCCCATCTTAAAATTCACCCTTGAACACCAATTTTTCCTGAAGTGGTTGAGACACCCATCTTTCCCTGCCTCTTTAAGAGAGTAGAAATGTCATTCACTGAAATTTATAGAAATGTATTTGTAAATGAAATTTTAGCGTCTTCTAACCATGCAAGAAGCTATTATCCATCCGTTATCTTTATGTGCATGATCAGGAATAATAGCTGATTTGTGAAGTTATCTATTACTGGAAATAATCAAGATTAATGAGCCCTATGGCACTTGCTGAATGCCTCGAGAGATTTATGGCTCAGGCTGTGCATTTCTCTTGTTTTGTTGTTGGTTCTGTCAGGCGTTTTTTCTACACATGCAAATGCAGACATGGATTAATTGTAAAAGAGGAAAAAAGCTCTTTCAATGTTATCAAGTATCTTGGACTGTTCAATTACACCTTTCACAATGACACCATTTTATTTTATGTAATGATGTAGAACCCTAAATCCCAATTGCCTCTAGATTTGCACAGAGAGTATGTAGTTCTCACCCTCAGTGACATAGGAAGCAGATACAAATTATACTGTTCAGTTAAGAATCTTGTCTCAAGTCAAAAGAGTTTAAAAGCAAAGGGAAAGGATGGTTGTTATCACTGTGAATGGCAGAGAGTTAAAGTCATTTTCTCAAGCAAGGAAACCCTGCTTTCTCTTTCTCTTCAGTGGAACAGCCCAATAGTAATAGGACTGTATAGATGGCAGTAATAGAGCTCTACAGGGTATAGCATTCCTTTGAATGTCTAGATTAATTCAAGGCAGTGATATACCCTGAATTAACAATGTTTCTGGAAATATAACAGAGATAGGAGATTCAAAGGAAACTTCAGCAATGAGTAGCTAAAGAATTTTTACATTTTTAATTTATTTTTTGTGTAGAAGTGTTTTGTATACAAGGGTATCTATGCATTACATGTGTGCCTAGGGCCCATGGAAGCTAGAATAGGGCAATGGATGCCCAAGGATTGGAGTCACAGATGGCTGTGAGTTGCCAAATAGGTGTAGGGTTTGAACCTGCGTCCTCTGAAAGAACATTAAGTGTCCTTAATCACTGAGTCATCTCTTCAGTCTGTCTATTTATTTTAGCAACTATACAGTTAATATGAAATTACAAAAGTTGCCTTTGACACAAGGAAGATGGAAAGTTGAGAACAAAACCTCCTCATGACCAGATCTCATTTTAAAGAAACAGAATAAAGATTCTGACTCAGATCATCTGCTTATAAATTCAAGCTCTGCAACATAGCCATATATGAATTTCAGCAATTCATGTCAACTTTTTGCATTTCATGGCTCAAATGTAAATTAAGGAAAACAACAGTACTAATAGCATAAAGTCATCTGGACAGACTAAACAAATAACACACGTAAAAGTGCTATGGAGAACTTAAAAATAGGTGTAACTATTTTTCTCCAATAACAAATTGCCAGTCAAGATGTACTCAACAATCTCTTGTACTCTTAATTCATAATGTTCTGAGGCATTTGTTAAAAATTTTAAATCTGTACCTAGTAATGCTTAAAAATGAAATATGAAGTTTTGGCCTTTTGATACCAACCGTCATAAACTGTTTAGGATAATTAAGAAATGCAAACTCATAGTCATGCAAGTGTGTCATTTTGTTAGTTACTATGACAATCTATCATAGTTATTTTCTAAGCTACTCAGAAATCAAGTTGTTAAGAGACAAGCAACATTTGCTTATCTAAATATAAGAGATAGATAGGGCATCTTCAAAAACCCCAAGAGATCTGCAGAATATGGCATTCAAAGATGTTTTCTTAAATTATGATTTTTTGATATTGAGAGATGTCAGCTCCTTACAGCACCCCCTATTCTACTCCAAGTAGAAGATGAGCATCGAAGAATCTACAGTGTGAGATGGTTGAATTAGTGGCAAGCCTATCTCGTGGCAAGAAAAACCCCTTGCTTCAACTGCTGTCCAAAAAGGACAAAACTTGGAAGCAGGTAAGTCGACAGCCTAGCTCTGCCAAGACAGGGTAGGCAAGTCCTTCATAATTCCTGCTCTACAATCAATGTCCATCAGAGAAATGGGGCCAAACGACTGAAGATCGATGCTGTAATGTATGGAGAGAAAATGGGAACTGTCCAGGCAGCCACTGGTATGTCATTTCTTAGTTTTGGAAGCTGCGGGCCCTGCACTTCCTATATAATCATATATATTTATCCCTCTCAGGTCTCTGAGGTGGTTAAAGAATAGATAGCTAGAGTCTCATAGTTAAATTTTGAGTTGGTTAGGAATCAAGAGGGTGTTCTGGATCTAAGAAGATGTTTTTAAAATTGTGATGCAAGTTAGTATGAAAGCTGAGTTAGATATAGAACTTTAAACTCATGGAGATGGTTAGATAGTAGAATGTTAAAGTCAGGGGCCAAATACATATGGACTGGACATTGGGAATGTATGCTAAGCCATATAACTCTTATAATTGTGACCTATTTATTTCTGTTGTTTTGTATTGTATTTAATGTTATAAGAGAAAGAACCACTTGTTGGACTGAAAAGGGGAGCTGTTGGGGGGAAAAGATCTACCTTAAACTAAAAAAAAGGGGGGGGGACAGGAGGGGGGAGTAGGGAAGGGATTGTGATTGAGATGTAACTTGAAGAAATAAAAAAATAAATTATATAAAAAAGAGGAAACCGAAAATTAAAAAAAAATTAAATCTATTTTGCCCAGTGGTCAAAATTGCTATATTAATAATGAACATAAGGCTTTCTGCTCCTCCCTGTTCTAGAGACGGCCATATCTTCTCATACAGTGCCAGCCTCATCCCTTAGACACGATGGTGAAGGTCGCAGTGAACGGATTTGGCCGTATTGGGCGCCTGGTTGTCAAGGCTGCCTTCAACTCTGGCAAAGTGGACATTGCTGCCATCAATGACCCCTTCATTGACCTCAGCTGCATGGTCTACATGCTCCAGTATGACTCCATCCATGTCAAGTTCAACGGCACAGGCTGAGAATGGGAAGCTTGTCATCAACGGGAAGGCCATCACCATCTTCCAGGAGCGAGGTCCCAGTAACATCAAATGGGCCGTTGCTGGGGTTGAGTGTGTTGTGGAGTCTACTGGTGTCTTCACCACCACGGAGAAGGCTGGGGCCCACTTGAAGGGTGGGGCCAAGAGGGTCATCATCTCCGCCCTTTCTGCCGATGCCCCCATGTTTGTGATGGACGTGAACCATGAGAAGTACAATTGACTCAAGATTGTCGGCAATGCTTCCTGCACCACCAACTGCTTAGCCCCCCCCTGGCCGAGGTCATCCATGGAAATTTTGGCATCATGGAAGGACTCATGATCACAGTCCACGCCATCACTGCCACCCAGAAGACAGTGGATGGCCCCTCTGGAAAGCTGTGGCGTGATGGCCGTGGGGTTGCCCAGAACATCATCCCAGCATCCACTGGTGCTGCCAAGGCTGTGGGCAAGGTCATCCCAGAGCTGAATGGGAAGCTCACTGACATGGCCTTCCATGTTCCTACCCCCAATGTGTCTGTCGTGGAGAAAGCCGCCAAGTATGATGACATCAAGAAGGTAGTGAAGCAGGCATCAGAGAGCCCACTAAAGGGCATCCTGGGCTACACTGAGGACCAGGTTGTCTCCTGCAACTTTAACAGTGACCCCCATTCATCCACCTTTGATGCTGGTGCTGGCATTGCTCTCAATGACAACTTTGTAAAGCTCATTTCCTGGTATGACAATGAATTTGGCTATAGCAACAGGGTGGTGGACCTCATGGCCTACATGGCCTCCAAAGAGTAAGAATCCCTGGACCATCCACCCCAGCAAGGACACAAGAGCAAGAGAGTAAAAGCCCTCGGCTGTTGAGGAGTCCCTGTCCCAACTCAGCACCCTGACACTGAGCATCTCCCTCACAGTTTCCATCCCAGACCCCCTGAATAACAGAGAGGGGCCTAGGGAGCCCTACTCTTTTGAATACCATCAATAACCTTCACTATACCCGCCCCCACACACAAAAAAAAGAATGGACATAAATTAGAAATGAAGAGATTTGGCTGGTAGACTCAGGTCAGCCATAAAGTAACAATATGATGTTGGTCAAGGCACTTAACTCTTTTCAGTTTAGTTTTCCTTTCTATAATGAGTAGAAAACTGATTTATAAAGTCTTAAATGATAACATTAAACTTTAGATTCTACTTACTCTTTTATTAAATTTGAGGAGAGGAATATCATTATAACATAAAATCAATGCAATTTGCTCAAAATTCTGAGTTGTAAGGGGGAAAAAAGGACAAAGTTAGATTTGAATATTTAGAAGATCATTGCATTGTCTATTAGCAACTATAATGAGGATACTGGGTGTTTACTTATAGAAAATTTTCAGGAACCAAACCTTTTGTAAAATGCAATAATAGCAGAATATCCCAGTAGGATTCTCTTAATGTGCTAGAGCTTGCATTTCCATAATGATATTAACAGGATCATTGGGCTCACTTAAAAGCATATGAGCTCATGGCCTTAGTGTTTGGTGATACCAGGACTTCTTTTGTTGGTGAAGTGGTCTGTTTACTCTCTACACTATAATTACCCACTTTTATCAGAATTTAGAATAAATTATCTTTTCTTTTGTTCTGCTTTCCACAGATTTGTTTCTAGTTATCAATAGGATCTGAGATTTTTTTTTTTCACCAATGGAAAATTAGCTATTTCAAACTACTGCTTAAGCAGTACTTTTATTTTCCATACAAAAGGAGATTGCTTGTGAATTCAAGTGTATGATTTCATAGTTTCTCTGTCCTAAAACCTACCCATGATTTTATCTGTTAATAAACTATACATCTTTTAAAGTCAAGGCCAAGTTCCAAACTGTTGCCGTTTCAATCTTTCCAAACAGCATCCATTTCTCTAGCAATGCTCCAAAACTCTTTCTACTTTTTTTTTTTCGAGCTAAGGTTTCTCTGTGTATACCTGGTTGTCCTGGACTCACTTTGTAGACCAGACTAATCTTGAACTCACAGAGATCCACCTGCCTCTCCCTCCCTAGTGCTTGGATTAAAGGCGTGTGCCACCACGCCCGGCAATTACAAACAGCTATGAACTGCTATGTGGGTGCTGGGATTTGAACCTGAGTCCTTTTAAAGAACAGCCAGTGCTCTTAACCACTGAGTTATCTCTCCAGTCCCCTCTTTCTACTTATAATGAAATATTTTATACAGACTTATAACTATCCATTTTTTCAGCAAACCAAAGAGTAACCTAAATAAGAATAGAACCTATCACTAATCCAATTTAGCTAAACATAGAGCAAAAAAGCTATCATATGCTTGTGCATTCCCTGTCTCTCCAACAAGAACTAACCACACAGAGAGCCTCTTAATTAGTGTTTGGTTCCACCACCACATCTGGCATGTATCATCAACAAAAATTGTTATTCAAGTATGCTTTGGAATTATTTTTACCTTTTTTTTGGTTATAGCCAACTAGAGTACAAGATAGCAGATTCATTTGGACTCCTCTGTCTTCTGGAGGCTTAAAATCTATTTAAATGACAGTTTCTCTCTTGCCAAATAAAACCTGAAGCAGACCACTGACAAGCAGCAAGGCTGGATCTTCATACTGGGCTGGTAACTGTTCTGAACATTATGAGGTCCATGACTCTAGTTCCAGTGATGACTAGTCATATAAAAATTGCTCATATTTTAGTTGGGGTTATCAATGAGAAGCATGAGTGAAATGTGTTTGATGTATGAAAGCCTCTGTTTTGGAGTTTTCTGCATGCATTCTCTGATTTAATTCTGTTGCTAAATGAACAGGAATAATTCTGTCCTTTTTGAAAATGAAGGCAAATAGGTTTGTTCAAGTAAGTGACAGAACCAAGATTCCAATTCAAGCTGTCAGAGCCCCACAATCCTTGATATCAACCACTAAACCCTCTACTAAACCAAAAAAATGATTATATTTCTTCCCCATTTCAGTGAAGAGGGAATGTGGAACAAGAAGGGAAACAGGTAAAAAGAGAGGGGTGAACTTGAGTAACTGTGTAAATCATTCCTTCCTAGCCCTCAATTCTCTCATCCATAATTTGAAGGAATTACATAGAGGAGACCTGAGATCACTTCCTTTTCCAAATATTCTATGATTTTTTTCTGATTATAGATTTTAAGAGTTGTATTTTACATTCCCAAATTTAAACAGAAAGCCAAACTCCCTTCATCTTCCATAGAGTGCATGACATTTTATTAATAGGCCCATGGATTGTGAGGAAGGTTTTTGTGTGGGGGGGTTTCTCTTCCTTTTTCGAGACAGGGTTTCTCTATGTATCCCTGGCTGTCCTGAAACTGTCTCTATAGACCAGGCTGGTTTACTTCTTTCTAAAACTTGAGTAAGTTTTAGAGGAGACATGACAGCACTTAGTAAAAAGCTTTTACCTAAAACACAAATGTTTTCTCTCACCCACAGTTTAGTCATATATCTGGTCACCAAGCTTGTTACAGAAAGACATACATGTCATAGTCATCTGACTGCAGTTAGGATCAGTCTTCACTATCCTCTCCCACTTAATTCAACTACAATTATTTTTTAAGAAGTCATTCTTATATAAGCATTCACAGTGATGAGTCAAGAAGTTGAAACACCTTTTTGTTTCTTATGATTAAGAACTTACCAAATGGACACCACCACCCCAAAATGGGCATCTGTCAAAATAGTAACACTCTTTTACTAGGTTATTTTCCCAACAGTAGTGTCAGTTGTCAACACATTCTATGGTATGAGCAGAGGGTCTTTAAGATCCCTGGTTTCACTGCCAGTCAGGAGAGAATAAAACAACAGCCAAAGGAAACAATGTGAACTGGGATCAAACCTGCTGTAAAGATTCATCCTCATAGCTATTTCAGGAAGGAAGAACTTTTTTTTTTTAATAAATGAAATCTTCACCTTGTATCTATTTTTTCAGCTTGCAGACATTAGTACAGTGGAACACTCTAACACTAAGTAATTCATTATTTAATAGCTGGTAACCACATGTATTGAGATATCCAACATGAGCTAACTGAAGAATAATAAACCTGATGTATAGGCTCTTTCATCTTGTATGAATGTCTAAAAATCAGTAAATTCATTCCACCAAAACTTAAAAAACTCAGGCTGGCACATGATGGCAAACATGATGGTACATGACTTTAATAGCATCACTTAGGAGGCAGAGGCAGGCAGATCTCTGAGTTGGAAGCCAGCCTGGTCTATAGAGACAGTTTCAGGACAGCCAGGGAAGTTGAAGGGAGTTTTGTTTTCTGCTTAAATTTGGGAATGTAAAATACTGACTCTTAAAATCTATAATCAGAAAAAAAATCGTAGTATATTTGGAAAAAGAAGTGATCTCAGGTCTTATCTATGTAGTTCCTTCAAATTACAGATGAGCACTTCAGGGGAGGTAAAGTGGAATAGGGGTACAGGAGGGGTGATTTTCATATTTTCACCCATCCTGATGCAAAACCTACAGTATAAAACTTATCCATGAAATACTGACCATACTTTGATAAACTAGTCAATGCTACAGAAACTTCAAATTTTTCTTCCGAGAAGGGGTGGTTTGGTAGCCTCAGAATAAAACTTATTTTCGTTTCTGTAAATCAAAAAGTACACAGAAGAAAACATCAATGCAAAGCAGGGAGGACCAGAATCCAGGAAAATGCAGCAGTAAATGATCAGTGTGTCCTTAAGGCCCTTCCATCTTAGGAAATGGATTTTAAGCAAGCTTAGTTGATCTACTCTAAAAACCCTTTAATGGTAATTACTTATCAGAGTAAGCAAAAAAAAAAAAAAAAAAGATGTCAAGTTCTCAGAAAAATAATCTATACAAATCTCCATACTTTTTATCTATTTCTAAGTGGATTCTCTGAGAATACTTACATAGCTTACAACATGTTAGAGCGCAATGAGCTCTCCTGTTTGGTTTTCTTTTCTCAAGTCCTCTGGCTCTAGTGGATACAGAAGCTCATACTGTCAACCTGCCATTGAGGTAGTATCCCCACCTTTTGTAGGAAATCTATAAAGAGTATCAGTGCTCCTTTTGATCCTTTACTCACTTTTTCATACTTAAATCACTCAATGTGTGGCTTAGATGTATACTCCATGAACTTGATGCACTTAAACTTGAATTTTTTTTTTTTTTTTTTTGGTTTTTCGAGACAGGGTTTCTCTGTGTAGCCCTGGCTGTCCTGGACTCAATTTGTAGACCAGGCTGGCCTCGAACTCGCAAAGATCCGCCTGCTTCTGCCTCCCAAGTGCTGGGATTAAAGGCGTGCGCCACCACTGCCCGGCTAAACTTGAATTTTTAAATGACACTCTCTACTGACATTAGGTAGGACCTTCAAGATATTTCACCATGCAAGTCTGCTTCCAACCTTCCACTAATGAGACAGGGAATCACTGTAAAAGTTACCTGCCCTCTTCAAACCATCTTTCTAGTTCATGCTACTGATGTGACAGCATGTCCTGTTTTATAATCATCATGTTTTATAGCACCTGGTAAATTATCATTATTTCATTCTTTACTAAAGAATTCATTACAAGGTTGATGCTGCCCCCTCTTTCCCAAGTAAACATATTATATTTTAATAATGGTATATCTAAATAATGGTATACTAAAAGTTTAATTTGTGTAAAATGGAGACTGAACCAACATTTCAGAAATTCAACCAAATACCTACTTCATTTCTCCAACCAACTTATAAAGAGAAAATACAAGTATACTGAAGCAGCTCTAACATGCCTCTGAAAAATGGAACTGGCTAAATATAATTCTAATGACAACAGGCATGGATAAACTCACAGTTCATACAGTTTTCTTTTCATTAAATGGATATTAGGACTTTGGCCCAAAGTCAATATTGGCCCAGTAAAGGCTGCTCACTGTCCAGAAGAGTAGCTTCTCATGTAAGTTTTAAATTAAGTACTAAGATGATATTCTATCTATAATACACAATTAAAAAAAAGTCCTTTAATATCTGAGTCAGTATCATACAGGAAATATATTCTCAAACATTGAGTATTGGATAGAAGTGAAGGCAGTGGCTAATAAATACAGGAACTTTCAAATCTATTATTAGCTTTGGATGAAGTTAATAGTCAGTAATTTTATTTACATTTCTATATTCTATATTGTCATGTAGCTGATGAATATATTTTTGAGTAATCCTGAGATATTGAAAAATGCATGGTTCTGGATTTCTGGAGGAAATAGTAATATCCACAACCAACTAACACTGATGCCATCCAGAAAATTCTTCTGTCATCATCTACTCAGTAGGTAGCAAAGGCCAAATAGTAGTCACTAAGAAATTATGTATTAATGATGTTAAAAGACTTGCAAATAGATATTTAAACAAAGATAGAAAAGGCAGAGATAATGACGGGAGTCAATATTTGGCCACTGCAATTAAGAAATTAAGGCTCCTAAGAGTTAAACTGATCACTCAGGATGACCATTACTACAAAATTTAGCACTTAACTAGTTAAGTGCAAAATTATTTTTACTCTACCATGCTTTCATAAATAAGAGAAAAACACTCAAAATGGAAAGCAATCTATTGTAATTTGTAAATTTCATGGTTTAAGACAAACTCATTTTTTCTTAGTGCTGTGAGTAAGCTAAGAGTCATACAAAGTAGTGATCAACAAATACCAACACAATCTGTTTTATTACTAAATGCTATTGGTGTTTGTTCTGCATGGTTGTAACTGCAATCATTACACAATGATACTGCTGGGTGATAACAAAGGCTAGCCCAAGAGGGAAGACTGAATTACAATTTGTCTATTATTAATTGCTTGACTTCACTGATGTAAAAGTGGGCTGTGTGTATTTTCTCTGCATTTTTATAGAGTTGACAGCTGAACTTCAACCTAAACACTGGTTATATCTTAAAATCAAGTTCTACAGAAGCACATGTGTAACATGTGTACACACACACACACACACATACACACTCAGAGAGAGAGACAGATACACAGAGAGCGACACACACACACACACACACACACACACACACACACACACAGAGAGAGAGAGAGAGAGAGAGAGAGAGAGAGAGAGAGAGAGAGAGAGGGAGCCAGGAAGGGTGGGCAAGCCAAGCATACATACAAAAAATTCTTTAAAAAGATTAAAGACTAGAAATACAGAAAAGATAGTTTTACAGTGAATGAAGAACATATATTGCTGACATATCTCAACTGTACATACAAATAGAGAGATGAAAAAATGTTTTAACCAGTTGTGAAACAAATCTATTTTAGTTTATATATTTGCTTACTTCTTTAATCATACCACATTTATAGTAAAGTTAGGGATGGTATAATTATCCAAATGAAAGAAATTGATGCCCAAGAGAACCACTGCTCCAAGTAAATAACTGCTAGGCATCAAATGTTTACAGTCTCTCCTTGAGTAGGTCAAGAGTACATCATAAGCAAGATAACAGTATTCATGTCTTCATTTTGTTTTTCTTTTATTCTTTTCAAATTAAGAGATGGAACAATCTACATTTCTGTTATCAGAAATAATCATTCATTATTCCATTAAGGTTGGTACATATAAAATTACAGTGTCATATCTCTACCCACATCTACTGAGTAGTTGTGAGAAAGGCTTGGAGTCTGAACAAATTTTGGAGAATTGAGGACTTGGACATCAGGGATGCTCTAGACTAGGGATTCTAACCTGTGGATTTTGATCCCTTTGGGGGTTGAATGACCCTTTCATAGAGGTTGCCTAAGACCATCAGAAAACACAGATATTACATTATTATTCATAACACTAGTAAAATTATAGTTATGAAGTAGCAACAAAAAGAATTTTATGGTTGGATTCACCACAACAAGAGGAACTTCATTAAAGGGTCACAGCCTTAGTACAGTTAAGAACCAATGTTCTCAGCAAACCAAGGAAAAAAAAAAGAACCACTGTTCTAGACCTATGAAACTGAGAATTCTAGAAATGGATCAATCAGTAAACTGTGACCAGGGAAAACATATGAAGAGACTCCCTTCTACAACCTGGACTTGAGTTATCTATAAAAATCTGTAGTTCAGGTAGATATATCTCAGTGAAAGTAGCAAATTCATTCCTTTTGTCATCATTTTAAGTAAAACATAAATTCATCAAAAATAAAATCTGTAGAACCCAAGAGATAGAAGTTGCGGAAACTCATTTCCGATAGCATATATTCACCCCACAAACTTCCTTTGGATAATACAAGGAAGGGCAATTGCATAGAAACTAGAAAGAAATTAAAAGAAAAAAATTGAGGTTGAATGCGTTTAAAATCTTGGAAATGTATGTATCTACTAGAATATGGACTTGTTCTCAAAGGAAAAGAATTCAGAGCTTAAAGGGCTGAAATATAAACCACAAGAACAGAAATTACCCTGATCAGGCATAATGTGATCTATTCAAGTCTATCTAATGGGTCACTTCCCAATTCTCATTTATATCTTTCATTCCCTGTGGTAAGCTTTTCTTAAGGATTACTTTAGGCTTTAAAACTACTCATATGCTTTTATAGATATTACCATATATCTAAATCCTGACATAGTAGTTTAAAGTCGGACTATGAACTTTGTCCTATATATTTTCTTCCACTCATAAGGCAGTCCCTAGAGGTATATATGAACTAGAGTTCATAAAAGTGAACTTAATTTTATATTTATGTATTTCATATGGTTATGATTATGAGTGAACTGTTCAAACTTTATCTGTCAAGAGGTTTATGGCTGTACTTCAGTATATCTCACAGAGCACTGGAATATTTAACACACCCAACAATAACCAACTAACTTTGAACTAATTACTTTCTAGTCCCAACTTGACATTTTATTGAAAAAAACAAAAAAACAACCTAACAGGTCCTTTATAATGCTCAGAAGACTTGCACTGTTTTTCAGAAGACAGAGAACATTGAAATATCTAGTTATAAAAGCCTTACAATACTTTACAAAGGACTAATAAGAACTCATTTACTTGGGATTATTTTGGATTTTTTTCCCCAGTGTAGGATTTCCTTATCCTATCAGAGCAACATTTAAAGAAAGAAAAAAATAATAATGGCAATGGTATGGGGACTATGATTGTGATGTAACTTGAAGAAATAAATAAATGTTTTTGAGTCAATGTCCTTATGGTTTGGTGGAAAATCTTTTGGAGATATGCCCAGGACTGGTATGGCTGGGTCCTGAGGTAGAGCTATTCCAAATTTTCTAAAACATCACCAGACTGTTCTCCATGTTGTTTATACAAGTTTGTACTCCTACCAGCAATGGAGGAGTTAAAACTTGTGAAAGCTTAGATTTGACCTAGACCCTTATACAAATATAGAAGATAGGGAACTTGGTCCTCATACAGATCCCTTAGCAAGTAGGGCTGGGATGGTCTCAGTCATGGGCTTTGTTACCTGTTAGTGGGACACTTTACACTAGTGGAGCTGCCAAGTTGGGCCCCAGAGCAAGAGGAAGCTCTTAGGCCTCATGTGACTGATGAACTGAGGGGGGCTGATATGTAAGGGCTCTCCATACCAGAGGAATAGGATAGGTGGGAGAGGGGGTAGAGGGTGGGACCGGGAGGGGAAGAGAGAGGGAGCTGTGACTGAGATATAGCTTGAATTAATAAACGTATTAAAAAAATTTGGGGGAATCAAAACTTATCCATGAATGAGTAGCCTTTTGTAGGGGTATGATCTAGTCTTAGAAATTATTCTGTACATTGAAACTCTAGTTATTTATAATGATAATCTAAGGAAATGGATGAACTACAATCACCAAGGACATGTTAACTAATATCAGTTAATGGTTTTTAAAACTGCATAGGATAAGGGAACTTACTATTTTATAGGTAAGGAATTTAGGCCCACAAAAATAAAAGTGACTTGCTTAAGGTTAATGAGCACTAAATGGTGACCCAAGAATTCAAAACCAGGATCTTATCTACAAGTCCATCACTTCCTTCAGTCTCTCTAGTTTACCTGTCTTTTTTTTTAAATACTTTATTTTTTTTTCTTCAAGTTACATCTCAGTAACAAACCCCTCCCTATTCCCCTTTCCTATCCCGCCCTTCCACCCTCTTCCCCCCAGAAGTTTCCCCTTTCAGTCCAACAGATGGTTCCTTCTCTTATAACAGTAAGTATTATACAAAACAACAGATATAAATATGCCACATTTATGAGAGTTAAATGGCCCAGTATACCTTCCCAATGTCCAGTTTATACATATTTGGCCCCTGACTTTAACATTCTACTATCTAACCATCTCCATGAGTTTAAAGGTCTATATGTGACTCAACATTCATACTAACTTGCAACACACTTTTAAGAGTATCTTCTTAGATCTATAACACCCTCTTGATTCCTAAACAACTCAAAATTTAACTATGAGACTCTAGCTGTCTATTCTTCAACCACCTCAGAGACCTGAGAGGGATAAATATATTTGCTTATATAGGAAGTGCAGGGCCTGCAGCTTCCAAAACTAAGAAAGGACATACCAATGACTGCCTGGACAGTTCCCATTTTCTCTCCATACATTCCTGCATCAGTCTTCAGCCTTTGGGTCCTGTTTCTCTGACAGACATTTGTTGTAGAGCAGGGATTATGAAGGACTTACCTACCCTGTCTTGGCAGAGTTAGGCTGTCGACTTCCCTGCTACCAAGTTTTGTCCTTTTTGGACAGCAGTCTGTCTGCAGTTGGTGCAAGGGGTTTTTTTCATGCCAAGAGATAGGCTTGCCACTAATTCAACCATCTTACAGTGGAGGTTCTTCGATGCTTATCTTCTACTGGGAGTAGAATAGGGTGTGCTGTCAGGCGCTGATATGTCTCGATATCAAAAAAAAAAAAACCTGATTTAAGATAACATCTTTGAATGCCATATTCTGCAGATCTCTTGGGGTTTTTGAAGATGCCCTATCCATCTCTTGTATTTAGATAAGCAAATGTTGCTTGTCTCTTAGCAACTTGATTACTGGGTAGTTTAGAGAATATCTGTGATAGACTGTCATAGTAGCTAACAAAGTGACATGTTTGCATGACTAGGAGTTTGTTTTAACTATCCTAGACCGTTTTAGACGGTTGGTATCAAGAGGTCAGAGCTTCACATTTTATTTTTAAGTATCTCTAGGTATGATACCATTAGGAAGCGTTACCTTTAAATTTGTATCAATATACAAAGATCTATTCAATTGTGGTTAAATATACTCTTAATTATGTATCAATATACCAAGATCAATGCCTATGTAGCCCAATACAATCTTAATATTACGTCCATATACAATGGTCAATACCATTGTGGCCAACTATAATCTTAATTTTGTATCAATATACAAAGATCAATACTGATGTAATCCAATACAATCTTATTTTTGCACAATAAACAATGGTCAATACCACTTTAGCCAAATAAACTACTAATTTTGTATCAATATACAAAGGTATAAGGGCATATTCAATAATCTGCCCCTTCTTCTTGGACCTTCCTGTGCTATGTCTATATCTCATTTTTCTCAAGCCCATGCACTCCTACATAAGAGAGGAAGAAGGATACAGAAAAGGAAATTATCTAAAATCTACAAAGAACTCAAGAAACTAAATGCCAAGAAACCAAATTATCCAATCAAAAAATGGGAGATGGAGCTAAATAGTGAATTTACCTGTCTTTTTAAAAGCTGCATGCATCAACAGCCTGGATTGTTTGGGAGTTCCCATGGGACTCTTTTGGCTAAAGCCTCAATTACACGTATACCAATCTCAGGACAAGAAACTTCATTTAGTGACAAGAGATGGCCAGTTGGGCCTCTTTCCCCCATTATTTGGTGATTTGTTAGATTGCTTTTATATGTATATATTTTATGAAATTTATACTGTTTCCATACTACTTCTCAAACAGTCCTTAATTTTAGTGGTCTCTCCCCATATTCATTCCCTCATCCCTTTCTCCTCCCCCTCCCCACTTGATCCTTCTGCTCCAGTACCCCCATTCATAACTGTCTATTCTTTTCCCCTTTCCTAATGAGATCTGTCCTCCTGGCCCTTAATTAATGCCTAACTTCTGAGATTCTACAGATTGTAACTTGGTTATTATTGACTTAATAGATAATATCCGCATATAAGTGAATAGATGCTATACTTATCTTTCTGGGTTTGAGATACCTCACCAAGGATCATTTTTTTCTTTCTTTTTTAAACTCTTTTTTAAAAATGTTTATATTTATTACTTCAGGTTACATCTCCATCATAGTGTCCTCTTTCAATCCCTCCCAGTCCCGCCCTCCCACCCTCTATCCCCTAACCCTTCCATTCCACTCCTCTGGAGTGGAGTGTCCCTACATATCAGTCCTCCACCCCAGTTCAGCAGTCATATGAGGGCCAAGAGCCTCCTCATACACTGGAGGCCTACAAGGCAGCACCACTAGGGCAAAGTGTCTCAATGACAGGGAGACAAAACAAAACAAAAAGTCTATGTTCATGTTCCCTTTGGTGCACTGGCTGTAGTATAGTTATCTTGTACTATATGGCTAAAATCCGACTATAAGTGAATTGATGCCATGTGCATCCTTCTTAGTCTGGGTTAGCTTACTCAGGATGAGCTTCTCAGTTCCATCCATTTGGCTGCAAATTGCATGATTTCTTTGGTTCTGATAGCTGAGTAGTATTCCATTGTGTAGATTAAAAGCTGCATGCTACAAATACAGGTTAGATGGGGCAGGCAGGTTTTCCTATACTCAAAACCCTATAGGCCTGAAATTTTACTATTTATTATCAATATCTTGACATTTAAAACTCAAATCAGCAGATTTTAAATTTCTTCATATTTTGGAGCTAAAAACAGCCAATCTATGGATCCAACTTATACTTCTTTTTCTATAAATTTTTGCGTAATGGATCCCCATCATTTGAGTGTGTACCAAAAGAGGCTATAAATAAATTTTAGCTCTGGACAGCATTTGTATTTGTGTGTGTGTCTGTGTGTGGGGGTGTGTGGGGAGGCTGTGAGTGTACTCATGTGTGGAAGTCAAAAGTTGACTTTATGCATTTCCCTTAACTGTTCACCACTGTATCTTCTTTCTTTCTTTCTTGAGAAATGGTCTCTTACTGAAACTGCTGCTTACCTTGGTTTCCATCAGACTGACTAACCGGGAACCCTGGAATGTACTCATTTTTGCTCCATGCCTGGCTTCGCTCGGATCCTGGGGATGTGAACTCAGGACCCCAGGCCTGCTCAGAGTGAACATTTTACCCGCTGTACCATTTCTTCAGCTTCAACATGCCTTCAAAAGTGGATGGCAGCTGGTACATGTATGCTCATTTACATGCCTTGCATCAATCAGCACTTCACTCTGGGTTGTAAAAGATACTTATAAGGACCTCATCTGTACACATGTCCAAGCATTGACAAGCATCTCTGGGTCTGGCTCTGTCCACAGATAATTAAAAAAAATTTTTTTTGATGTGCATTGATATGAGGGTATCAGATTCCTTGGAAATGGAGTTAGACAGTTGTGAGCTGCCATGTGGGTGCTGGGATTTGAACCCGGGTCCTTCAGAAGGGCAGGCGGTGCTCTTAACCACTGAGCCGTCTCTCCAGCCCCCCTGTCCGCAGATATTAAAGTGAATATTAAAAAGAGACAAGAGTTGCTAGACCACATTTATCTAGCTCCAACTGTATAATGTATCAAGCCTATGTCTCTGAAATGCTAATACAGCCTTAAACCATCTGACTTGTTCAAAAAATTCTGTCCCCCCCCCCTTTTGTTGTTGTTGTTGCTAATTGCTGACTTTGGGCTCCTAAGCATTACCTAGGATGGTAAGGTAAAGTTCCCCTGGAACATTCTCCTAATCCTCCAACATTCTCCCTCATCCATGTGTAAGTCATCCATAAGTCTGATTTATTTAAAGCTTGGAAACTTTATACCAGACTGATGTAGTCAACTAACTTTCTCCATCTGACAATATATATGGCATGTATTTTTAAAAATCCTAACTACTTTTTTATGTCTATACTTTCTTTTATTATATAAGAATTTTTTTCTTTTAATTCAATAGACTTCAAATAAATAAAATTTTAAAAGTAGTTTTCTTACACTACTTCTGTTAATTTGTCTTTTTCAAAAGAAAAAAAAAAGATTTCAACCAAAATGAGAGTCAGACAAATGGCAGTTGCATGTAATCCCAGCACTCAGGGCCTAAGATTATGTTTGTGAGCCTTGCCTGGACTACATAGTGAGACTGTATCAGAATAACAAGACCAAAGAAACCAAGAAGAAAAAACAACTTATTTTGATCACTCTGAGACATTAATGTTGCAGTGAATTAAAGATACTGATTGAGAGTTTACCCTAACAGTTTTCCCTGCCCTAGAAAGTTACATAGTGTCTGTCTGATAACTTTAATGAGTCTCTCTTCATTTCTGAAACTGATGCAGATATTCATCATTTCATCCTTGCCATCCCACAAACCTTACTTCTAAGACAGTCTTCAGTGGGTGACAAACAGAGCTAAGGTAAACAACACATACATTCAATTTTGAGACCTTGGACATCTGAGTCAACACGTAGGTTCCAGCATGAATCTATCTTGTTCAGAATATGGCAGCAGCTTTCACTGAAGTTTGTTTAAATAAGTCTTTATAAAAAAAAATAGAACACTTCAAGCGCAATGGTTTTGGGAATCAAATTACAAACTTTCCTTATCTTTCATCCATCCATCCACACTCTGTACACCCTCCTACAGTCTAGGTTACACTTCTAATCACTCTTTAATTTGTCCCATAAATTCTCACTTTCTTTTCTGATCTGAAGTGTGTCTAATTTATCAGGTTAGGATAGCAGTGGAAGAAATGAGTTGAGTAGTCATTATTCTTTCTTTCATTTTTTAGTTAATTGTCATAAATACGCCTTTGAATGACTTCTGAACACCTACTACAGATGAAGGATCCATGCAGTAAAAGCAACTTCATGCCTTTACCTACTCTGAAACAGCAAAAGAAAAGTCACACTTTACAAGGAATAAAATGGTTCACTTCTATGGAAATGAGAATTAAGACAGAGGAACATTTTTCTTTGATACTGAGAAAAAAAAAGTCACTATTGTCAAAAACTCCCTGGATCTTTAGAAATTAAAGAGGGTTTCTATGGCCAACTGGGAACCTACAAGCAAATATCCCCAAATTTAAATAGATGCTTTAAACTTTTAACTAATTTGTCACTTAGCCAATTCATTTGCTTTCAATATGTGAACATTAAGCAGAAAACTCATAATTCCTATGGCTGGCCAAGACTAATGAGTCTTTACTGAAGAAATGACAGTTTTCCAGGCAGAGGTGCATTAGAATTATGTATTTCTGATCAAATTTTTATGCCATCATTTACATTTTTTGAGATTCACAACTACCACTGCTTTCTCAACTATATTTGATGTTTTATGCCACATTCTTTGTCTCTGCTTACACAAGTGCTGCCATTAACGGCAGTCTACAGAACAACCACAGACACCGAAAGTCATCTGTTAGCATGTTTCAAAGAAGGGTGAATAATTAATTTCACACTGAATATTAGTTATGGGAACTAAAGAATAGCAATCAAGCATGGGCTAGACATCTTTTAGTGTTATGTTGATTCTAAGGCAGTACTATGATATTTAGGGAACAAAAGTATTCACTTCAGTGATGAAATTTTACTTTAGAATAAACTGACACTTTCCAAGAATGGAGAACTAGGCTAGAGGCCAAACTCACCAAATACTTTCTAATACTTGGAAGAAAATAAAAACAAACAAACAACAAAAACTCTTTTAAGGAGTTATTCCTGGCCTTTGGGGGTATCTTTTAAATTATTGTAGTTCTCTTATGGAATAATAGTTGAGTTCTTTGTAGTGAGCAACTCAAACTTTCCAGAGGATTCAGATACTTTGAATTTATAGTATTTTTTAAAATTTGTGTGTTTGATTGATCAAGACAGCAAAAACAGATTTAGCAACTGTCACACATCCTCTTAATCTGACATATACTCCAGCTCACAGACAGGGCTAAGTAACTCTCTTGTTAAGGTAGTTTGGTAACTGTGGCCCTTCCACACAGAGACTAGATAGCATTTCTCTAAAAGAGGTATTCATACTTCAAACTTTTGAGATTCACAGTTATCACAAAAATCTGTTTATTTTGTATTTGATTGCACTGTGAAAATATTTACTTTTTAATAAGCAAGATAATGAACTGAATAAACTGCTAGTTAAGTCCTCACAAAACATAAAGCATAAATGTAAGTAAGTTCCCATAACATCTCACCACCTTACTTACACCCAGGAATATTTAGCCTCATGGTTACTGGGAGGATTAGTACTCTGGCACTCAAGGCCATTTTGATATAATAATAATCCTTAATCAATGAGCCACATCTGAGTACAATGTAAAAACCATTTCATTTGAAACAAAATCTTCTGCACATAATGTATTAAGGCACAATGCCTGATCTATAGGCGTCTAAATTTGAATTTGTTGCTTTTATAGCTATCACAAGCTAATAGTAGTTTATTAAAACTAGTATATCTTCCAAATGCTATTAAGCTGATACTGATACATGCTACAGTGAATATTCCTAAGATGATTATAGTAGTTCAGTTTCTTTTTGCCACTGTCATCTCTCTGTTGTAAATCAATCTGTCAGTGTTTCAGAAAAACTTACATAAAAAGACAACACCAAGTGGAGAGGTGGAGAAACTAAGCTTCATCAAAATGAAGTAAAAAACATTTCAGAGGGGAAAATATTATAGTAATAGGAGACAATACTTCCAAAGTTGAGGGATTATTCATTCTACAGGTTGAATGTGAAGCATATTGTGTGACACTGGTGGTAAGTATTGTACTATATTCCAGTTGGAGATATTTTTATTTTATTTATTTATTTATTTATTTTGTTTTTTTCGAGACAGGGTTTCTCTGTGTAGCCCTGGCTGTCCTGGACTCACTTTGTAGACCAGGCTGGCCTCGAACTTGCCAAGATCCACCTGCCTCTGCCTTCCAAGTGCTGGGATTAAAGGCGTGCGCCACCACTGCCCGGCTTGGAGAGATTTTTAAATGCTTAAAATACTTGATGTTTCAGTTACTTAAACACCTTAAAAGTATTGTTGCTTTGATATACAAAACAATTCAAAATTATATTAACATCAATCTATCAAATGATTAATTCATATAGTTGGTAAAATACATTATTTAAAACTTGTATGAGTGGTATACCTTGTACAAGACATATAAATAATATAAATTCTATGTTAGTTGTATAGTACACTACTTAGTAGAATGCTAACATTTTAATATAATTACTTACATATTATTTTCTATATTACAAAATAATTTCATTTTATTTCATGAAAATGCTGATACCCACACCTCCAGTACATTTAAAAAATATTTGAGTCGCATCTCCAGTTATATGCTTTAATATAAAATGGGAGGGTCAGGTAGATGAGAAAATGAGATTCACCTAAAAGCACATCAGCCAAGTGTATTTTACAAACATAGGGTAATTTCTGAAATACTGAAGCAGGCATTTAAACTTCCTGAGTCCTGGGTGGGAAAAGTCACCCAAGGTCACTGGTGCTCAGATGTGAAACAGAAAGAACGGAGTCAAGCTACTGTGGTGCTCAAAGGCCGCAGTCAAACTATGTCCTTAAAGCAAGAAAGCAAGTGTTCCCATGTGTTCATGGTCTCTGTAGTGTGCACTAACCGAACATCTATGACCTTCTACCTAGTCATTATGACGTGGTTAAAATAAAATCAAGCAGCAAGACTTGATTTTCATATCGTGACATCAAAATCTTTCCCTCAAGGCAAATTAACGATCTGTCACATGCATGTCAAAGAGTTGACATAAGTTACAGAAAAAGAGGAAGAAGGGATGCAGGCTAGAAGGGACAAATCCCAGAAAAGAAAGAAAACTGAGCATTTGGGTTTGAGGCTTTCCTCAGGCACAATTAAACAAGGACAAAAACTTGATCCTAGAAAAAAAGACTTGACTGAAGGGGCTGAAGAGTTGGCTCCTGTGTAATGAGCACATACGTGCTCTTGCAGAGCACTCAGTTCCCAAAACCCACGTGATGGCACACAGACATCCAAAATTCCAGTTCCAGGGTATCTGATATTGTCTTCTGACCTCTGTGGGTACCAGGTATGGATGTAGTGCACATACATACATACATACCACTCATAAATAAAATGAATAAATAAATTTTTAAACTTGGAAAATTAAAAGAGAGCAAGGAAGGATATATGAGACAGAGTTTGGAGGAAGAAAAGGTAAGGGAAATTTTTAATTATAATCTCAAAAAAAACCAAACCTAGCAAAAGAACATGGCTTGAATTTATCTATAACAACAATTTTTTTCTGTGTTACTTGGTAATATGAAATTCACTACAGATGCTCTTTGTCTACATGACCCTACTAAGAAATCATAATAATATGACATGCAAGACAATCTCAAAATCCAAGGCTATTATCACAAACTCATCATTTTATTTCAACACAGGATCAACCTAGTATAGTAATGATGCTGTTTATGTCTTTCTTTTATTCAAGATTTTCTTTTTATGTATGGCAAACATTTCATTAACGTGATACCCATTTACTTAGGACTTAACAGGGTGAGACATGAAACATTTTATATCTCCCTTTCTCCTGCATTAGGGTCTCAAATAAAGTACTGAGATAATAGTAAGTAGGAGGGTGAGAGAACAGAAACACATTTTCAAAGCTTCTGGAAACTCACTTTATTAATTCCATTTTCAAAAGCACTAAATAAAATCTCACATCAGTTTGGAGAAATATAGTATGAAACAACACTAGGAAGCAGGGAAATTGATCTTAAATTGGTTCTGTACTACCAGGTTGTATGAATATATGGTCATCTGGTGAATAACTATGCTTTGATCAATGGTGGATCACATATATGACAGTGATAATGATGAAAAATTCCTATCGGGCTGTGACACCACTGCAGTGCAATGCATCACTCACATGTTTGCAGCGATGCTGATATAACAAACATATTGAGCTGTTTGCTGTATGAAATTTTAGCACATAAAATATATAATACTTGATAATAAACAACTGTGTTACTTGTTTATACACCCATTACATTTTTAGCATTATGTTAGAGTTTATACCTTACAAACTTAGAAAATGTGCCATAAAAGTGTGGTGTGTTATGCTAGTAGAAGCCTCATTGATCTCAGGTCCTTATCTCTTAAATGCATTATGAACCACATCCAGTGACCGACCCATACAATTTAGGTTTATGTAATATACTCTATGACATATGCATAATGAAGAAAGTGCCTAAACACAAATTTGTCACAGCATATCTTTATCATTAATCAACATTATTATATTACAAATGATAAGAATAATCTTAAGACATTGAGTCTGTATACTTTTTTTTTTTTTTTTGGTTTTTCGAGACAGGGTTTCTCTGAATATCTCTGGCTGTCCTGGACTCGCTTTTGTAGACCAGGCTGGCCTCGAACTCACAGAGATCTGCCTGCCTCTGCCTCCCAAGTGCTGGGATTAAAGGCGTGCGCCACCACTGCCCGGCGATGTATACTTTTTTAAGAAAATATTTTGTTATGTAGCATTGGCTAGCCTAGCCTCAAACTCCAATTCCTCCTGCCTCAGCCCCCCTATATGTTGATATTACAGCAAGTACCAGCACATCCTTCAAGAACTGAGTCTTTGATTTGAAAAATTCCTGTGAAAGTCATTTCATTACTTAAGCTGTGCCTCTACTACTGTGAGAAGACCTATCAGGAAATGGAGAGCCTGACTCCTCTGGGCATGAATCTTAGTTCTACCTCCTCCTAAGTGATTCATCTCTGAAAGGAAATGTTCTTTCTTTAAATAGCTTCATTATATTTAAATATAATAACAAACTAATCTTATAGGCTATTGTGAACAATAAATGTGATATAACCGGTTGGGTGCCTAGTCCAATACAACCTTATTATCCTCAATTTGATTATCAGAACTGATATCATGTAGATCTTGCCAGAAAAGTAAGTCAGAATTCAGGGAGATTTTTGAATTTGAATGTTCAAAAACATGAACATTCAAGTAGCCCATACATGTACACTGATTTAAATTAAAGCAGAATTAAAATTAATACCTTAAAAACAAAACATAAACATGAAATGAACAGGCTCGCTGCTACATCTGATCATTTGATATTACTATCTTTTCTTCCTTTAAACAGCTAAATTCCTCAACAAAACAAAAACAAAAATAAAAATCTGACTTAACTGCCTCACCTTCTATGAACTCACAGATGCCTAGAATCTTACTATTTTACTGAATTATTTCTACAAATAACAAATACCTTTATGATGATCAATTAAAAAAGGATTTTTAAAGTTTTCCTCTTACTTGAACCCTTCCTATAATATTTACTGCTGACTTCCTTCTTTTAACATTCTCCAGGAGTTCATCTAAGCTACTGCTCCTTTCTCTGCCTCAGTTACAAGATCATACAAGCCTCTTTTTAGTAGCCAGGACACTAGGTGCTGAGGCTTCTCTCATTTTACACGCCTCACAAGCTTATTTCATTGTTAATGTTATTGATCTTAGTAAATTAGAATTTCCAAACTAAATACGGATGAATCATAACCATACATTTTTAGTACAGAACTCCCATGAGGTTCTTTCCCTCAAGTAAAGGTGCCAACTTTAATACTATTTTATATATTTAGAAAGTCACTTCATATGAACTCATCTCTCTTTAAAATGTAACAATAGCTATTCCTCTGCTTAGAATTATTTGTTGGCTTTGATGTTCTTATAATCCTCCAAAGACATAGAAAGCACCATGTCATACATGTTTACTTCCGACTACAGTCTAGTGCAGATATCTCTGCATTCCAGCTACATGAGCCTCATTTAGTTCCTCAAGTGAATCAATCTCCCATGTTCAGGGCTTTTGCATTTGTTGTTTGCTCTACCTCTATCTATTCTCACAGCTTTGCCTCCTGCATTCTTTGTATACCAGAGATGAAAGAAAAATCACTATCACCACTATCTAGGTCTCCAATAGGTGGGTCCTTCCTTCCTTCCTTCCTTCCTTCCTTCCTTCCTTCCTTCCTTCC